>JAUMHP010000060.1:15619010-15631757 GCA_032361065.1 Enteromius trimaculatus
AGGTTTTTTTCCCCATTCTCTCATGGATGGGGTTTTGGTTCCTTGCCGCTGTCGCCTCTGGCTTGCTTAGTTGGGGAAACCTGATTTCTAGTGACTATCGTCGTTTTAATTACAGAAACCATCCCTGCATTTAATAAATAAATAGTTTAATCTCCTCATTATACATTACCATCACTCTGTTCTACTACTTGATCATGTTCAGTGCTTTGCTACAATCTGTAAAGTTAAAAATGCTATATAAATAAAAGTGATTGATTGAAATATGATGCATTTATGTGTATATCACTATCACCATTAATATGTAAACACAACAACAGATTATTATAGAACATTATTACAAAATATTAATAATTAATTAATTTAAAAAAACTATTATTTATATATTTTTTCTTAAATGTTATTTTATTTGATTTATTTATTTTGCTTGCCTCTTTCTCCCAGTTCTTTTTATATTAATACACAAAGGTTGTGGAGAATGTTTGTAACTATGTACTATGTTTAAACTATATTTATTCTTATACTGTATCTGTCTTTAATTTTTTGTTTGTTTGTTTCTGTTTTGTTTTGTAACGCGTGTCAAGCATACTGTTAATACAGATTTGATTTGATTTAATTTGATTTGCTGTGTCTTAACATTCTTTTTTTTCCTCTTCACAATGTACACGTGTTGTAAAAACTGGCTCATTAAGGCCCTCTAGTATTGTGAGCAATTCCGTTAACTAAACAATTAGAATTTTAATTTTCAGGAAACTTTTTCTTTAAAGCATGTCAGAGAATAGATATATGACTTCAGAATCATAGATAAAAAATGAATGTAAATGAAGTTACAAAAGGGGTGTGTCACTCTGGGCCATCTCATAGGGGAGGCGGGGCTTAAGAGTCCTATCATTCATATCATATTCATATATCATTTCATAGACCCGTATTCCCAGACAGGCATGAATCTTATTCAACCATCACACATGTGGGAGAGGAACTGACGCAGGAAGTTGGACGACAGGCGCATAATAATTAACACGGTCAGAAGTCCTCCACGAGCCCAGAGGAGCCCTATTATGCCAGACCTCAATTATTGTTTTAGCCCAGATTGCCAGCAGGGTCAGGCCTGGAAACTGAGAAATTGTAGCTAAGACAAAATATAGGAAAGATCAACTAAGGCGCAGATATAATACTTGGTCTAATGGGTGGGCTGTTTTCCCTCCAGCTCTCTGCAGTAAATCTGTCACTCACCAGCCCCCACTGGCCCCTAAGTGGCTGACAGATCACAGATATTCAAATGTTGACATCTACGCAGTTCATCACTGCCAAGCTGCAGCATGTACACACATTAACACTAATATACCACCGTAGCTCTCCATTTTAACCTAAAACACAGCCATATATACTAAATTATAATTTTAAAATGTAGGGTGTTATTCGATATTATTCGAAAATTTGCATTGTTTATTATTTTGACATTTTGTTAAAAAAAAGGTACAACATTCTAACCTTTCATTGAAGTAAAACAATTGAAATGGGAAGAAAATCTCATTGTTGACCACAATTATTGACACCTTTAGAATTTTTTATGAGTAAAATATCTCTGAAGTATATTCCCATTCATATTCACAATTTTGAGCACTCCAGGGATCAAAAGGATAAACAATGCAGATTTATTTTCACAGCCATATTTGTTCAGATTTACCAAGGGTGCCAATATTAGTGGATAGCACCATAGAAGAAGTAAAACAGGGGGAAAAAATAGATACAATGTTAAAATATCTCCAGTGCCTCTCTGCAGTTATAAATACCGAGCACTTTTGTGAGTGTGACAAATAATTTTGCAATATTTAAGGGCAGAACGGAAGGGCAAGACCTGTCTGTTAAATTGCTTATGACCATGCTTATTAATCCATAAAAAAAACATGTATAACATCATCCATCTTGCACACAGAGGTATAATACGTGCTGAGGGGGATTGAACAGACATGACAACAAGCATATGGTAATTAACACGACACGAGCGGGGCATGAGCTCAATTAGCCCTGCCGCCCAGCTCAGGGTTTGGCCTGGGAAATGAAAACATTACAGACCGGACCACAATTATTTTCTCCAGCGCTCTCTCTTTCCTCCAGCACACCTTTCAGTGCCGCTTCAGGAAAGATCTGTGCTTCCTGTAGGAGGCTCAGGAAGACAGCCCAGGTTTACATTTAAATTGGCTTCCCCGCAAAAAATGCATGACAGCAGGAGAGATCTCTGCCAAGTTGACTTCTTACTCTTTCTCCCCTTGTCAGTTGTGGATTTGTTAATACATGCAAATGTGAAGTTTGAATACTTCTAACCAATTTGTCTCTATTTATTTCTCGTCATTCCCTTCAAGCACAATATCTACCTCCTGATGGCAGTCCAGATTTCTAATGACAGTCATTTTGGTCAGTGAATAACATAACACAGAGTTCTCTTCACACCCAGGGACAAATTATACAGTGTTCTGACTGATCTTTCTCAAGCTTTTACACATATTTTATAAAACAATATGAATGTGCTATCAATTAGAACAATGTTCCTTATATCTATTATTCAGATATTTTCCATTACCAATAACAGAAATACTCTATTGTTTTTTTTTTTCTTTTTAAATTCATTTATTTCACAACAGATGTACCAACAAGGTAAAGTAGCTGATTTAAGTTTCTGTATTACAATGAACTTTTCAAGGAAGGTAAAATTGTCTTAAATAATTAATAATAACAATATTTTGTAACATATTACTTGTTGTAAAATATCCAGGGCCTCAAATAAACCCTCTTCAAATGCCAGTGTTGGTAAATGAATGAAACGGTATTACTTGTCAGTTGGCCAGATAACAAATAACGAGTTCAAATAAAAAGTAATATAAAAGTAAAAAAAAAATTTAGAATAATAATCATTAGTGTTATTATTGCAACAACAAATTAGAATGATTAGTATTAATTACAATTGTCAGATAATTTACAGTATTAGTAATAATTCTTTATGAATCTTTTTTATAATTTGATTAAATAATCCTAATAATAAATATTAAATAGAACAATATATAAAAAAATGCAATTAGATATTTCACCAATTAGTTCTGCATATTTAAAAAAAAAACAACAAAAAAAACAATGCATACTGTTTGATTGCTGGTAAAACATGGGTAATCATAACATTATGGGTTATGAAAGGTGTATATATTTTGGTTTTGGCTGACATGAACACAATGTCCTTTACTAAACACCTTACCTTACTAAACGATTCACTCAACTATTATTTTTTTTTGTGGACGGGCAAATTGCTAATGTTTCATGTTGACGTCAGTTTCAATACAATGAACTTGGTCCAAAACATGAGGGTGAGTCAATATTGGCTGTTAAATAAATCATAAACATAATCTGTCTCAATTTGTACGTACTGCTTACCTTCAATAGCAAAGGGTTTTCCAACTGTCAGCAGCTTGCAGTCAGCATCAATGGACACCTCGTAGTCCAGCAGGGCTTTGTCCATGATAAAAGCATCAAGTTGAGGCGGATCTGTCCTTCACAACACAAAAAGAGGGGGGCTACAAAACTACACACACAGGCAGGCACACACACACACTCTCTCTCATTAAACATGCACAGTATGATTTTCATAAGTTAGATTGTGCATCTCAAATGGAACACAGACATCATTTGTCTGAGCTAAATGTTCATAAACTGCAGCGGGGGCCATAAATCAGCAGCTACGCTAAACTAGATGCAAGCTGAATAGAGCCCAAAAAGGACTTTTAATGGATAGTGACACCTTAAGGGCAGCGGCCCACCCTTACTTAATTTAATGACAATAAAAGACGTAATTTATCAAAAAGTTCAGCCAGCAGCAAATTCGAAGTTAAACAAATTCAGCAGCACAACTTGTGGTCAATAACAACAGTTCTTTTCCGCATATTTTTTGTCAGTACAAATAAAAGTAATCATTGCCAAATGAAAAAAAGCTATTAACATTTTACCACTGCAGTTTTTTTTTTTTTTAAATTAAACAAATAAAAAAAAAATAAAAAAGTCTGGATCTGGAGTACAAACATGACTGCATAGAAACAGCATGAAAAGGCAAGAAAAAAAAGTTCATTTCAGAAATGAATTGCTTTGCTGCTTCTTTGCGATACATATGGTCACTGATACCTCTGATCCGCTTCTCAAAATTAAAAAAAGGATTAAAGTGTTTTCAGCCAATTCAAATACTTCATGGATCTTTGACTCTTTTGAAGACGTTTGTCTCTTTTAAGTTCCCTTCCAATTACATTCTGAATGATACATCCAAAAAATTAAATGAAGCAACTTCTATGCCATGATTTTAGGCTTAATTCTGCCATCTGTCATACAGACTCAAAACGTTACTAAGGAATTATTGAAGCAAGTAAGATGCGGCGACTCTCGAAATGTTAATATTTTCTGCTCTCCTTTTAAACTCATCTCTGGTGTGAGTGCAAACTAGGCTAGCCAAAAATAAAAAAATAAAAAACCCAGCTATGTGGTTCAAGTTCATTGAAAAGAAACTTGTTAATTAGGCTTTAGATAAAAATCACACAGGATTTTTTAATTCTCCTCCCCATCCTCTTTTACTGTCCCAGCTCTCCTCTTGATATAGTCCAAAAATAAAACTATATTGAAATACACAAAAACAAATTCTTTTAAATTTGGTATGTGTGTGACAGACTGTGGCACTGCAGCTGGCAGAAAACAACAAACGGCTCGTCGGCAGTGAGCGGGAATCTTAGCACCTATGCGCTGAGACAAAAACTGCTTCAGGCAAGCACCTCATTTTAATGACAGCGTTATTCAGAAATTGAATTCATTTGGCCAAGATATTGACACCTGCAGTATTGTACACCAGCGAGTCACTAAGGGAGACTGTTAGAGAAAAGATTCAGCATACCCATTTGCATTGTAATGAACAGGGTGCAACTGCTGTTTGAATTATTGATCACTACGCACAAGGTATTTCTTTTTTCCTTGTGTTGTAAATTTCACTTTTTGCTAATAGGGTTTGGCAGTACAACTACACCAGGAGCGCTTGCTACCATCTGCTAGCCGAATACATTCTGTTGGATGACTTGATCTCTTACTTGAGAGTGGCGACACCATCAGGTGTGGTGGGTTCGTTGAATTTGCGCATGTACTCGTGCATCTCAGGAAAACTCTTTTTCATGTAATCCTCCGCACTGCTTTCCCGAACAGTGCCGAATCTGAATCCCTGAGATGGGTGGTGAAGCTGAAAAATCAAAATCACCAAAGTTTTAGGAGTCAAAGTGTGATAAATAAATAATAAATCAATAAATGACTAATATAATATAGACATTTTTATCCACAGTGCAGTCAAAGCCTCGGTTCATGCATTGTGTGGGAACACGGTGATATTTGCATTGGTAGTGCCACGCTTTACTGTTTGAGCTATAGGAGTGCTCTTTGAACTTTGAAAATATAACCGTTGTATGTACAGTGTAAACATTTAATAGGAAAGTAGGCAGGAAAGTACTATAAGACATAGCAATGATTACACAGGAGTTTTTAAGGGAGAAGAAGGTAGACAGTACACTAACAACATTGTTATTACTACAGTACATTCTATACTTTTAGGTATTTTTTGTATTCATGTTTTTTTTAACATCATAATTTTTGCAGTAGGAGAGTACACACCATAATCACCCACATATTTCGTGCACATTGTTTTCACTTTGCATGAAATTGCCTTTATGTCCCGCAAATGACAAGCAAGTCTTGAGTTCAATAGAACTCAATAGAAAATAGAATAAAACGTGCTACAGTCATGTATACTGCCCTCGAAAAGTTTGGAAACACACTTGAAAAGTGAGGGTTTGGACAATATTGGCATGAATCCTTTTTATTTTGTGGTAATTCTGCACTGATAAGGGACAACACAAAACATATTTTATTGCATTAACAGTTTATACATAGAAAATACTTAAAGTCAGTGCAAAGTCATTATTAAATGTGTGTTCTGGGTTTGTCACACCCCAGCCAAATTTAAATGCTAAAAAATAAACATGAAGTAAATAAAATACTGGATCAAAATCTTGAAAAAATAAGCCATCCACTCTCAAATGTTGGGGCACTCACTGCAAAGCTGCCATCTCTCTCAACCGTCTTCCTCAAGCAGCTTGATTTAAATATTGAGGCCAAGCTCAGTTGTTTTGTAAATTATAGCAAACACGTAACGTGATGAAGGCGTAGCAAGACAGCAAAATGTATAGGCAGTAGTATCTTACGGTAATGACAGTAACTCATTATTGAACAGACAAATCACTGATGCTTATGTCCACTAGTTATTATGTGTGCGCTCGACTTGAAGCAGCACTGCGTAGAACAATCAGTGTGCGACATCAAAGTACAGTGAGAGCGACTCAAAGCATAATGAGCGTCTGCTCTCTATAACTCTCACTGTACTGATGTCACACCGCGATCTGTCTGTGCAGTCAGTGCTGCTTCAAGTCCAACACAGCTCTTATAGTTTCACGGGAGGGGGAGTGCTCGGTGGCTCCATTGTGATGTCCAAATCCTGTTCTAACATTAAGCATTATAGTCTTTTAACACATTTCGGCAATGCATTTCTAACATTTATTTTGTGTTTACAAACAATTTTCTTGCTAATGTCAAGTTACTTTAATGTATTTGCTCCAAAAAAACGGATTTATGTTGATATCATCCAAAACTACACTTTGCCAGGGGTGTTTACAAACTTTTGGAGGCAGTGTGTGTTTTATTTCTACAATCGAAAAATAAATGTTATTTCATATACGAAAACATTTCATTTTACTCACATCTACAAAAAGTAGTCTTTGTTATCAAACACGTTGTTATGGATAGGAATATTTTTATGATTTTAATTCAAATGAATATTAACATTTGAGGTTAACCTGGTGAAGGAAATAATATTTGGTTGGTCGGAAAAGACCAGTGTCATTGAGTCAAAATGGTGAAATTGTCAACTACGTCACTTATAAATACAGTTTGTCCATAACACAGTTGACAAACTCATCTTCAGAGTAAACATCTTTTTTCGTGTAGTATCAAAGTATCAAAAGGTTTACTGACTAGAGGATACACTTCACTGACAAAATCCATAAATTCAAACCAGTAGTTGTTATACTGTAAAAAAATTTAATTGATGTAATATGAAATATGCCTTAAAGTGAAGCATCTTAAAAGATCTCACCTTGGCATCATGTATTCCAGAGACCTCTTCGAAGGTCTTTTCCCCAACCATAACTGCAGCCAGGTTTGCAGTGTAGCTAGACAAAACCAGCAAGCAAAATATGGCCCACAGGTTCATCAGGAAACGTCCAGTCCAACACTTGGGCGTCTTACTGGAGACTGTGCGGCCGAAGAGGATGGCGTAGCAGAGGTTGAGGGCTGAGGAGTAGGAGAAGACCTTCACGCGGTTTCGTCCATGAGGCGTCATGCCAAAGGGACTCTTCCATTCGTAAAGAGTGAGGAAGAGCGCCGTAATGTGAAGTGCCACAAAGATGCCCATCCACATGGACCAGTGCAACGGCCACATGAATGCTCCGATGGGTGCCGCCGTGTCCTTACTGCGAACTAGTATTCCCAAACTCGTGGAAAAGAACGGACTGGTGAAGTCGATCATTTTACTGCGAGCTGAGTTGATGCTGAAGCTGGTAACAGCCATATCGGCCACCCCGCTGAGAAGGTCGCCCACCAACCCCGTCCACTGGCCACCCTTGACTGCTCCGTATTTTCCATCCCCGACTATGTACAGATCAAACTCGAAGTTCATGTCCTCCGCCAACTTCTCCAGCAGATCAATACAGTATCCATAGCAACACTTGCTGAAATCCGGTGGCAAGAAGCTGTTGTTGCCTTGAGCCCTTTCGCCGTAAAAGTGGTCCAGGGTTTCTGAGTTATTTGTCCCTGCATCCAGACAGTATTGGCCAGCGGGACAGTTCCCATCCTCATCCACCTCTCGAGTGAACACAAACGGGTGCTCCACTAGAGTGACCACCCGCAGACGACTCCCGGACACAGGAAAGCCAGCCCGCCATCTACGCCCCAGCCTGCCCATCTGGCCCTCGGTGCGCTGCCGAGGGGGCGATCCCTGCCATAATCCCTGCTCCTCTACATCCAACCTACCGCCTTCCCAGCTGCCTACAGTCACCCACGTGGGCTGACCGACAGCATCACGGCGTAGACTCCAAATGTGGACCTTTTGAGAGGTGAGCACACGGGAGAGGTTGCGTTGAACGCTGACAGGGCCCGTCAACCCTACAAAGGATGTATTAGAGAGGAACCTGAGGGTGAAAAAATACAAAAGTCAGATGACGATTGGAAGAAGCCTAGATGGTCTATAACACTATGCATTAGCATTCCTATTCATGTCGAATTGCTCAGCTAGAGCAAAACCCTTCCAGAAGAATGATTCCAGATGATTCCAGAAGAAAACACCTTTGCTAATGGGTGGCAGAACAGACCCTTCACAAAGAAATGTGTCAAGCTGTAGAGATGCTCGCGTGATGCTGCTGTGCTACATGGTCACGTGTATTTGTTTTTAAGGATTAAGGTTTAAAAACAAGTGAATTTAAGCTATTTAAATGGATTTTTAGCAGCAAAAGAGAACACGTATCGCTTTATGCACTTCTAGTTTATTTCTTTTATTATCAAAATGTTTTTGATTGTAATTAGTTAATCTTTTAGAATCTCTGTGGTTCTTTAATGTGTCATGACTGCATGAAATGAACATAAGTGAAAAAAGTGAGGCAGAATGGCAGATCACGATTATTAAGGCTGACTTGTCAATCAAATTCCCTTACAAAGAGTCAACTGAAATTTTGAATGGCCACCAGTGAACAAAGATCCTTAAGTTAAAGCATTGGCCAATGATAATCAGCCCTGCAAAATGACAACAAAAGGGGAGCCCAGACAAAGAGTCTGGTTCAAGTAGGAGTAAGTAACAGGATCGTACACAGGTTAAGATAGCTCCTCTCCAGCAGCAAAGCAGACAGTTAATATACTGCGGCAGAGGGGGAAGGCCTGGGAGAGGGATTGCCTAGCTGGGCGACTGACACGGTCTGGCATCTGTCACACCATAAACTACAAATGTTGCTTTCACAGAGCAATATATTTGATTGTGAAACCCCCTTCCACTCTTCTGAATTACAGCCACTCAGTCTGCTCTGGTGCGCAGCTTGGGTCACATAAGGAAATGCTTTGACATTGAGCTTGAAGATTAATGTCTGGAGTCATTAATAATAGATATGACATTTGACTAATGCTGTGTTGGTTAATGAAAAACTGAGGAGTAAAGCTAACATGTAATTTGGCTTTTATTCATGGTTTTACCTGTCACAGGAAGGCAAATGGGCCAAACAATGACTGACAGTGTGAATCTAAGTTACAGTAAATTCACGGTATGTGTATTAGAATGATATGTTATGTACTTAAAAAAAACCCTCATTGTTTATACTCTTATGTTATGATCTTTTATATATTGAGAAGAGAGCTGGCAGGGGATGGGGGAGGGGTAAATTCGCTAAAAATGTAAATATCTTGAATGATCCTTTCAACACTAGAGTGTTAGCAGACTGTTAGATTAGTAATAGGTAAAATAACGTAATTACTTCTAAACAAATCGTGCACTGTATGTGAAGCTACTTTGAAATTGTTGTGATTGTTGATAATGTTGATCTCCTCCCTTGCCCGTTTCCTTAAGGTATGCATTCATGCATTTGCAAAATCGTTGTTAAAAAGAGCAAAGCTTTCCACTTTTATAGTGGTACAATGCAGGCAAAGTCTTGCATGAGCTGCAGAGCTATGTATCGCTCTCCCGCAGCAATGCCCTCGCAATCGTCCGGCATTATGCAGCATGGTTGGGTCCGGTTAGCAGATTTTCAGCCTTATCCTGTAGTGATGAGAGGCCCAGGCTTCCCACACAGCCATATTTCACTTCTGTTTGTTGTGAGAGATATAGTGGTGTGTGGCAGAGTGCTGGCATGATCCACACAAAATGACGGGACTGCGTGGTAGGCGGGTGCCAGAGCTTTTGATAAGAGTGATCCCTCCTCAGGGAAAGGCAACTGAGGGGAAGTCATAAATAAAGCTTAAAGCTCTAAAGCATGTCTGCATTCCAGCTGAGTGTCTGGGCAAACACCAATAATTTGCCGCAGCATGAAAAAGTGGCCATGCGCCTGTCCTTAAGCATGACACTAGCCGTCTGAGACATCTCATCCAGATGGTAGGATGTTACTGATCAGTGTGTAGAATAAAACATCAAAGCAATTTAGCCTCTCAAAATATGCGACAAATAATAAAGCGAATGTGACAATTTTGTTCCTATTTAGCTATTATAGATGAATTTCGAGAATATGAATTTGTCTATCCAGTGATTTATTTATGAAATTCCAATCCATTTGAAATAAGCAATAATAATAAGCAACAAATAGCAAATATCAGAGACCACACCACAAAACATGAGATGCAACAACTGTGGTATCAAGCACAAGTGTTTGCAGGTGCTACAGGTAAAATAGTAGCAGTATTACTAGCAGTAACACTAGCTAACCAGCTAACAAGAATTTTATTTTTTACATTTTATTTTTTTTACAAATTAAATAAATGTTAGGAATTTTTTTTTAAAGTAATGTTTATAGAACTTACTACAGCCTGAATGGGTCATATGATATTGCTAAAAATATTTGTGTGTGTGTGTTTGTGTACTTGGTGCAATGCAGTATGTTTATCTGGTTTAAGGTGCAAAAAAAACCCCATTATTTTCCACATTCTGAACATTTTTGTTTCTACTCTAAGCCCCGCCGCCTGAAACAGGTTGATTTGTACAAAGCTCATGGTTCTGAAAAAGCAAGGTGTGTTCTGATTGGCCAGCTGTCCAAATACCGCAAACATGAGGCGGAAATGTTACTGTACACCTCTGACCATACCATGACGCTGCGTCTTTGCACTATGATACCAAAATAATAAAACACATTACAAACCAGGCATTTGTTGGATCCAGTGGGGACATAATTACTGATTATCATGGCTTACTGATTATCATGGCTTAGTACTGTATTTTTACCTGTCCCGTTGCATCGCGCCTCATAAACATAACACCATGTCTGCATTCGTGATCAGAGAAAACTTGCGTTTGAATAGTAAGTAGGAGGTTCTTCTAATAAGAAAACGTAACTTACTTAAAGTTTGTGAGTCAGAAGCGTTTCTACGTTTTAGGAGTCCATCCTAAAAATGTACTGCACACACTCTAATATTTGTGTTGAACTGTTCTGGAACAATGTTGTGAATACAACTTGACCACTGATTTCTAGTTATGTCTCTTTTGGAAGCACAAAGAAATAGGGGTGCAACGGATCACGGTTGATCTGTGATCTGTGCGGATCACGACCCACGGTTCGGAACGCACGTGATCCGCGGATTAACTCATTTTTTCAACTTTTAGATAATTACAATTTTTTTTAACAACCGCAGATAAAACACAATGTTTTTCTGCTGATATTGCTTAAATAATGAATAATTAATTACACAGAAGTCGCGTTTACGTCAGCGGAACATGTGACTCAGTCAACAACGATGGCTAGCGGCTGAACAGAAGAACTTGAAAAGCCTCCCACATCATTCAAATCTTTTGTATGGGAGCATTTTGGCTTTCCTGTAAAATATAATGATGACGGAAGAAGGTTGGTGGACAAAACAGTTACAGTGTGTAGACACTGTGGCACGAGAAAGCCGTATGAAAGTGGCAATACATCGAGTATGGCCACGCATCTGAAGCGACATCACCCCGGTGTGCAGACAGGATGCAAACCGAAGCAACCACAGCAACAGCTGCTCACCGCTGCATTTAAGCAGCCCTTGTTTGCACCAGAATCAGAGCGGGCTAAAGCTATTACCAAATCTATCGGGATGTTTATCGCGGCAGACATGAGGCCATACTCTGTTGTTGAAAACAAGGGTTTTAAAAACCTCCTAAAAGTGCTTGAGCCACGGTACGAAATACCCTCGCGCACACATTTCAGCACGAAGGTCATGCCTAAACTTTACGAACAGGAAAAAAGCAAAATCATCGCAGACTTATCAGATGCATCCTCTATTTCGATCACCACAGACGGGTGGACATCAAGGGCTACCGAAAGCTACGTGACTGTGACTGCCCACTACATATCAGCGGGATGGGAGATGCAAAGTCAGGTGCTACAGACACGCCCCCTCTATGAGACTCACACAAGCACAAATCTAGCGCAAATCCTGATAGATGCAGTAGCTGAGTGGAAGTTAAAGAGACACAATGCATGTAGCAATATCCCAGTCACCACAGATAATGCCAGAAACAAAGTGAATGCAGTGACAGAAGCTGGACTAGGGCCACAGATATGGATCGCCTTCTTGGGAGGATTAGGAAGGTGTTTTCCTTCTTCCACAGAAGTACAACAGCAGCTCATGTGCTTAAAACAAAGCAAGAAATGCTACACCTACCAGCCCACAAGCTCATACACGACGTCACTACAAGATGGAATTCCACATATGACATGTTGGAGCGCTATCTTGAGCAGCAGGCAGCAATATACTCTGCACTGACAGAAAAGACACTGAAAAAAATATCAGAGACATTGTCACCTTGTCTGATGATGATGTGAAAGTAGCAGAAGAGGTCCTTCAGCTCCTCAAACCTCTCAAAACAGTCACAACCCTATTGAGCACTGAAAATGCACCATCTGTGTCCAT
>JAUMHP010000060.1:15641150-15659380 GCA_032361065.1 Enteromius trimaculatus
TATGCCAATGAAATTCATTGGCGTGTTTGTACACGCAGAGTTGTTTTGGCATCTCGAAGCGAGATTCCTATTCGTCGTCACCGACGTGACATCTCCGTTCCCTTCTTCAGGGAACGAGGGTTACAATACGTAAATGAGACATTTGTTACGTTGCTTCAGGTAAGTATTGTAGTGGTTCATAATTCAAATATTCGAGAAATAATGCTAAAACTTATTGCTCTATCATGTTGGAAATATCCTCAACCCCAAACCCAACCCTACACATACCCGGTAGAGTTAACAAATATAAATCTGATACACATACACATTTGTTGATGCAGTCATACTATTTTCACTTCCTAACATGGTTTTGTTGAACCATAAACATTTACATTGCACAAAGTCAATTCTAGATCAATTGTAATATGTTTTGATTTAAATTGTTACTTTAATATAAATTATTAATTATATATTATTGGGTATATCCAGTTCTCAGTATTAACTAGCATGCATATTACTAGCGTACTGGCTGTTTATTAATATAATTCTGGTGAAATGCATATTTAATGCTGTATTTTTACAAAAAGGCAAAAGTCATAGTTAATTGTAAAAAAAATGGACCTTAAAATAAAGTGTGGTCAAAAAGAGTATTTATAATAGTAATAGTAATATTCAAGAATAAAAATTATTCAGTATTATTAATAATATTTAGAATATTATTATAATTCATATTATTATTATATAAGCATTTGAATTGCACAAAATTTTGTTTCTATTCCAATTTGTTTCTGAAATATAAAGATGTTTTTAATATAAAATATAATGAACAGCACGGTTTAGGGAAATGCTTCTCTCTGCTCATCTCTGACACCATCAAAAGAGAAAAGCGCTAATTAAAAATCCCCATTTGGTAAACGATTTTGGCCCTCTACATTATTTTTGATAAACATTTTCATTGCCTTAACTTTGGCGCATAACTTGTTATGCATATAATCATTTGAGCTAAAGACTTTAAATACATTCTGTCGTCTTTGTTCTGTCATCAACCAAATGGGAGCACAATGATTTGATGAAAACAAAATGATGGCGTATATGTGATGGCAGTAATGACAGAACAGTAATTATAACAGGATTACTGAAAGTAGCCCCGTTCATGAGCTCATTACAGATACAGTAATGTGATTAGTGCAACATCACATCTCCTAACAAACACACTGTTACACAATAAAAAATAGTATAATATAAATTGAAATATAATATAATATATAGTATATAAAACAGTTATATTACAATAAACAATGACATTTGATAATGTAATTAATATAATAATTAAAAAAAAAAAAAACTCCCTAAATAGGCTATCATTGCATACCTACTGAAAATAATACTTTGCATGTGCTTTCTATGTCAAATAGAATAAAAAAATTACAAACACATAAATGATGAGAACCAGACACAAACGCATTACAGATGATTTATTTTATCTAACAATTTCTTAACTCAGAAAACAAAGCATGACAATCCCCTCAATGCGATCTAGAAAGAGAGTTCAAAATCTGAAGGGCAAGTAGAATAATGCATTTGACCGAACTGATGAATATTTGCATTAGCGTAAAATCTCTTTAGTCAGGGACACAATTCGAATCTAACTAGACACATAAACCAAGGACTGCACAAGAGATTAAGAATAAAGGATGAGCTCTTAAGGCTGGAGAAGAGGGCATGCTTTGCTATGGATGCTCATGGAGAGGGTAACGTAAGTTCAGACTTAATAAGATCATTAGCTCAGCTCTGCCCTGCTTACAGTTATTGGGGCTAAACGACTATTTCATTATGCTCTAAATCATTTGCTTTAGTTAGTCAGATAATGTTTATTGCGATACTGGTGATTTCAGAAACCTGAAGTGTAAAAACAGCAGATTAATAAAAACTAAAAGAGTTCATGACCAATATATCCACAATGAAGAAAGGGACAGGCTAAAGATCAACAACAACAACAAAATGTTCACACCATTTACAAGAAATAATATTTATAATTATATATATATATATATAACAACAACTTTACAACCAACAATACAAATAAAACCTTTATTAATAATATTTATAATGTAATATTATTATAATTCAAATTACATTTTATTTTAATTATAAGGTAATATAATAAATATTTAAACATGTTACATTTAAGTAGATTTAAAATTATTATTAACACTTTAATATTATTATTAGTAGTAAAAATAATAATAATAACAATAATGATAATAATTCTATATATAATTATTATAAAAAGTATTTGTATTAAATTTATATAAATTATGTCATAAATTATGTCATATAAAAAAATCACTTTTAAGAACCAATATTATAAAGATTATTTATTATATTATTTAATTATTATAATTTATATAATTAATTATAAGGACATTTGGGGGGGGGGGGGATTCCAATATAAACATTATTTAATTTCTGGGGAGTCACATTACATGACATTTTACAAATTAAACTAACCTTGACATTATGTGATATTTAAATAATCGTACTGACCTTGACACACAGTCATAAGGGCCTCCTATATTATTCTTCCCTTTTTTTTCTCACTAATTTTTATAGCGCATAATAAACCATTAGGACAGTGTGTTTTGATCCTAATGTAATGAAGCACAGCTGTCATGATCAGCAGATCTAGCATCCCTTTTAAATAACTGTTCAGCACCTGCCTTCTGCAGGCCGTAATAGACTAACATTAATTGCAGCAGGCAAAAATACAGCTGCGTGTGCTACAGAACACCTGCAGAACAAAATACAGAGATATAAAAATATATGTGCGGGGAAATATCGTCTAACCGGCAATGGCATTTGCCTGAAAGATTTTTCAAGCATGGACTGAACAAGCCCCTGCTGTCTCTCGTACAGTACTGATGGAAAGATGTGGCCCCGGTGTTCAGTCAGCTGTTATCTTTCTACAGAGTCTAAAGAGCTTGATTAGCTAGGTGTGTTTAAATAGACTGGTGCCTAGTGCTGAGCAGCTTGACAATAAAATCTGTATCTTTTCTTTTTATGATTCTGCCAGTTTCACGGTTTGTCCCTGGCTTGCCTTTATATGAATCAGAATGCATGAACCAGGTGCAGAACCACTGTTTAATCGCAATCCCAACAAAACTTAAGGCAAAAACAGAAGCATGTAAGAATCTTTGTGATATTAAAATACATAAAACATAACAGCACGACTCAAAAACAGCAGAAATTCACTCTCTGACAGTAGGTGGCGCTTAAGGAACAGCAGAAATGCAGTGCTTCCTTTGTTACTGCTATAATCGTATTTTTTTCAAATTTTATACCGTGTGCGTATTTCACATGTGCGGTTTAGTGGGTGAAACGGTATATGGCCCAGCACGACTGGAACCCTTCAGGAACAGGGTACGTGCTTGTTCTGCTTTCCAGGAAGGATGCTACAAATGGAGTAGTGTGGACTTCTGTAGTGAGTTGTTAACAGTGTTCTATGGGTGACTGCATCACATCTCTTAATGTTATATCATTTAGTTTTACTCATTATGTGAGGTCAAACGCACAGGAAAATATCAGACAGCAATAATTAATCCATGTACTATTATGCTATTTCTGGTTGACACACTGGTAATGTAAAAGTAAAGCAGTGATTGGGGTTAAAGTGAGCAATGTGCTTGGCAGCCAAAAAAATTACAATGTCCGGGAGTTATAAGAATTGATTATAACAGGTGTTTTTGTTTTTTTAGCAAAAGTGCACAACTCGTAATCTAGTGACCTTTGCTCACTTTTTCTAATATGATGTATTCAGTTTCAAAAACCATTTTGTTCATCATGATACTGAAATAACCAATATGTGACCCTGGACTACAAAACCAGTCATAAGGGTCATTTTTTCTAAATTGAGATGTATACATCATCTGAAAGCTGAATTAAGCTTTCCATTGATGTGTGGTTTGTTAGGATCTGACAATATTTGGTCGAGACAACTATTTTCAAAATCTGAGGGTGCAAAAAAATCACTTTTAGTTGTCCAAATGAACCTCTAGCAATACATATTACTAATTGAATAATAAGTTTTGATACATTTACACTGGGAAATTTATAAAATATCTTCATGGAATATAATCTTTACTTTAGATTTTTGCCATAAAATAAAAAATTGAAAAATGCCTATACAACGCATTTTTGGCTATTGCTATAAATATACCACAGCGACTCCCTCCATAAATAAACATTATTACAATATCAAGAGCAAAGATTAGTTTTTTTTTTTACCTGTTTACATTATGCATTTTGATACAAACATTGCCCTTACAAAAGTAAAAATGTTCCTGGAAATCAATTCCAGGTTGCAAATACTATGTTTTAAACGAAAAAGTTCATGTCTTACCCTCATTTGTTGCTTAGATTACTTACTAACAAGTAAAGTATCAACATAAAGAAATGTATATCTATTGTATTCTGCATGTTGGAATTTTTTATGTAATTTATGTAGATCTCTATGAGACTAATACACAGGGCTGCCGCAAGCAATTCTTTCTCGACTGAGACTAAGATGAAAGAGAATTTAAATTAAAATACAGCGGACAGAACATATTGTGCAGTGCTTTCGTTTTACTGTACATGCCACTTTTTTCTTACTGGATCATAGTAACCAGGAAAATGGATATGCATTCCATAGTGTGCAGCTGACTGGGATTTGAGAGGAACCTAAATCCCAGAGGATGTGGATTACTGGCACCAACAACTTAAATCATATTCAGGAAACACATATAGAAAGACACCCAGCACAAGAAGAGAGACTGAGAGACCAGCAGAGACCGAAACAAAGGCGTAGAGAGGGAAAACAGTTGATCTGTTGCTGACTGGTGAGGGTGTGCAGGTTGTTCTCTGTATTCAGCCTGTCAGATTTCAGCCTCTGAGACCCGCTGTAGCATATGCAACAACTATTTTTCACAAAAATATGGGCTCAAAAACAGCAGCGCACACTGTGAAATATATCACTGCAAGGAATGCCAACAGACTGCCTAACCACCCCTTTGCACTTCATACACACATTTAATTATAATCTTCATTATGATTATTATTTTCAGTTCTTAGCATATGAACCCACTGGTTTTCTGCAGTAATTGGTCATAAAACGTCATCTATTCTTCATCGGAGTAACAAATAATGAGCTCCCAGCTCTTAATGGATTGTGTTTTTTTTCTTTTCAAGCATCAGTAAAATCAGTAAAAACTTTTGCAGTAGTTGTGTATGAGTCCATCAGTTGTGATCGGTGGGAAAGGATGGCTCTCAAAACCATAGTCACTGTTGTTAATGAATCAAATATGCAGAGTATGCTGGAAAACTACAGAATGTGCAGCTGTGTACTGTGTATATTTATTATGCATGTATTACACACACATGCATGTATATTTAAATATGTTACGTTTATATATTAAATGTGTAAGGGATGATGTACAGCCAGCAGGTTGTAGAATAAAGCCCGACAGGCTTATCGGCGGCCCGACTCAAAGCTGTGGCTATTCTATCCACCGCCGAAATCCTGAAATATGTATGCTTTTTTACATACATGTTGAAATGAATGTTGAAGTTCTCAATTTTAACAGCCACAGGATGGCGCCAAACTGTCAGCGACAGTGGAGTGATATAATTACTAACGATCAAGATTATGCGTAATACCCGGATGAGCCTGTGTTATTAGTTTTCCCGGTTGTTATCTGGAAATAACAAACCTTAGAATGTGGCGACTGACCAATCAGAACCGAGTATTCTACAAAGCTGTGTAATAAATGTATATTTTATATGATGTGAATATAAACGTAATAAAAATATATGCTGTATGTCTTATATATATATATATATATATATATATACTGGCCTGCAAAAGTTAGGAAACGCCCTAGAAAAGTGGGGTTTTGGACAATTGGCATGAATCCTTTTTAATTTTTGTGACAAGTTTGCACTGATAAGGGACAACACAAACTGTAAAAACGTATTAAATTACATAAACACTTTACTCTGATTACATAAACTTTACTAGTTACTAAAAAAGTAAGAAAAAGTAATTTTATTACGTAACTCACGTTACTTGTAATGCGTTACCCCCCACACTATATATATATATATATATATATATATATACACACACACACAAACACACACACATATATAGGCCTATTATGTAAGCAAAAACGTTTATTTTGGATGTGATTAATCGCAAATTAATCGTTCGACTGTAGTACTTCAGATGTCAAATAATGACTAATTATAGAAAACCAAACAATTCCAAGGGGTTTACATATTCTTGTTGATATAATCACAATTTTTGTTTTTTATTTTTTTTCTTGCTTTTCACCAGAATTACTGCACTTTCACATAAGCACAAATCAAGAGAGCATGCTTGCAGAAAAAAAAAACATACTTCACAAGATAATAATATTACACTTATATCTAAACAGCATATATAAATCGTTCAACTCTAAATAACGTGTTTGCTGCGGTTTCAGTTCAACAGCACTTTTTCTTTCAAGTAGAGAATGTGGGTTGCCAGGTAGGGAAAGATTAAGTAAAATATGTTTGTTCAGAAAAACAACTGTGGTATGTCACTTGATGTAAAACCTGGGTTCTGAAGCAAAACTGTAAGTGTCCAAAGCTCAAAACTAAACCTGTCGGTGCAGTCTGCCATTTCTAGACCCTGTTGGAACAAACAAAGGCAAGTTCATTAGCGGCTGCCTTTCCAGTTTGGAAAAGCGGATCAGTGTTGAATGCTATCTGCCCTCTGACTGCTGCAGCTGCAGAATCAAAACATGCTGAGATTAGTGTGTCTGTTCCACGGCTCTGAGAGACCATCATTCAGAGAACATTCGTCACAGGCCCACAGAGCCACCATAATGATAATGAAAATGACACCTTTTTTTATGGATTAAACAATCCATGCCAGACTCCACCAGTGGGGCATACAGTAACTGCACTTCAGACTATTCATAATTATCAAAAGCTACCGAAAGCAACAGGCCTCATCAAAATCTGCGAAGCTCAGGTGATATTATGCTCATGAATAGAGCAAACTTTTAACTAGATTTCCACGTCTCACAGGGAACTTCAGATGTAAACTGAGGTCAAAATCAACAGCGCATTAACATTTTTATATAAACACAGTTGCATAATACTTAAATATTCCTGCAGCCACTCAAAACAGACATTATTTACATGTAATAATCCTACAAGGAGACTCATGTAACATGACACAAAAGAACAATGAAGAATATTGTATTTGCTCATACACCAGTAAAGATATTTGATTGATATGATTTTAATTAAAAGGAGCATAAAACTGACTGTGTCTATTTTCTGGAAAATGGAATGAAGGGAGAAATGCTATATAAACATGAACCAAGCCTTAAAAATTTCATCACATAAGGCCAGCAATTTGTCACAGAATTTGCTGTCATGCTGTGAAAAATGGCCAATTAATAATTTATGAGATTAAATGACATCCAAAAAATAACCTGTGTTGATGTACTGCACCTACAGTAGAAGTCGAGGGAAAACGTAAATGACAAATAGGACAGACGATACCTGCTCTATAGAGTTTAGAGCTAAATTAAGCATCTGTCAGGTAAGTGCAGAGGAGGAGAAGAAGTCTTTGTTTTAGGCTTCATCAACCCCATTTTGTTTGTAAAAGCTTTTAGAGGTAAAATTATGAAAGCTCATATAATGCGGAATCAACTCTAAAACATAATGTAATAACTTGTTCAAAACTTCAGTGCAAAAAAAAGCATTTATTTAAATTAAAGTGTCAAAAATTACCTGTTTTGAACTTACACAACCCCTGAAAAAATAGGCTGATCAGTTTTTAAGATGTACTGCACTAAAACTAAGCAATTAGATGAACACTGCCCAAGTAAAGTTTTTACTTTCATTAGAAATTAACTTAAGTAAATGTAACCACCTTTAAATTTACTCTAAAAGTACAAATTTTCCAAAAATGTATGCTAGTAAATGTAATAGAGTAAATATACAGTGCCCTCCACTAATATTGGCACCCTTGGTAAATCTGAACAAAGGTGGCTGCGAAAATAAATCTGCATCGTTTAAATATCTCTGAAGTATATTACCATTCATATTCACAATT
Organism: Enteromius trimaculatus; assembly: GCA_032361065.1. Taxonomy (NCBI): domain Eukaryota; kingdom Metazoa; phylum Chordata; class Actinopteri; order Cypriniformes; family Cyprinidae; genus Enteromius; species Enteromius trimaculatus. Next base: position 15,649,279 of record JAUMHP010000060.1, read on the forward strand.
TGGAGCACTCCTGGGTGATTATGAACATGAAAATATCCAACCCTTGCTTCCTGTTTCACAGAAATATATATATATAGGAGGGAAAACAAAGCCCAAATTCCCTTAATCATCAACAGAATGAGAAAAACCAAAGAATATGTTTATAAAGTGCAGCAAAAGATAATTGAAGTGAAGTGGTTTTAAGAAAAGAGCTAGAGCAGTGAAAATGACCATTTCCACCATCAAGAAAATAATTAAGAATTTCCAATCGACATAAAATGTTACGAAGCTGCCTGGAAGAGGATGTGTGTCTCTATCCTCCTAATACACAGGCGAGGAGTTTGAGTGGCTCTTCAAGGATCAAAGCTGAAGAACTGCAAAAAATAGTTGAGTCTCAGGGTCAGAAAACCTTAAAAAAATGTCAAACAGTCACATCAGAACATCTTGTTCAGGAGGGTTTAAGAAAAATTCTCCTCGCTCATCCAAAAACAATCTCCAGCATGTTCAGTTGTCAGACAGGACTGGAGCTACAAATCAAACTGGCTTCTATGATCAGATGAAACTAAAAAATGAGTTTTTAAACAGCAAACACTCAAAATGTGTTGAACACAGGGATAAAAAGTACTCCGTGTGTACAATGTATGGCTGTCCCAGTCCTCTGAACTGAAGCCTGAGTGAGGTGAACTAAAGAGGAGAACCAACATGGAGCTGGTAATCTAAAAGGGTCTGGAGTGATTCTGGATGAAGGAATGGTCTCTTTTCTCTTATCAGGTTGTCTCAAGTGCATGTGTCCTGCACGCCGGAGCCCTGCAGAGTTTAGTTCCAACCATGTTCCAACACACATACTATGCAGTTTTTGATTAGTTGCATCAATTGTGTTTAATTAGGGTTGCATCAAAAACTCTTGCCATCCAGGAATTGAGTTTGACACCCCTGGTCTAAGCTACAGTATATGGCTATTTAGACTATTTAGAGTTTGTTTGAGGTCTGTCCACATTCCAACAATCAGGGGCTACACAAAATAAGATTTGGTGCTTTTCCTTTCTTTCTTTAGAACTCATCAGCTGAGACTTATTTAAAAAAAAAAAAAAAACTTGCCATTGTGTGAAGCGTGCAGGACACATGGACAGATTGAGACAATGACTTTTTCCTTTCTCTCTTTTCTTAAAATTATCTTTCTCGGATTGAGCGCGCTCATCCCTCAATGCCAGCACTGACATTCTGGGAGATAAAAGAGATTTAATGGAAGATTCCACACCTTTTTCTCCCTCTCCTTTCTTTTTTCTAAAAAACGGAATGACTATGCTGAAGTGTAAATCCTTTGATATTCCCACAGACTCTGAACACAGGGGTTCAAGGACAGAAGGGCAAAAAAAAAGAAAAAGAAACAGAGACTTAAAGCCCCGAACGCAAATACTGGAACCACAGAAAGCCGCAAACACAGCAGAGAAGAATAAAGAGTTTTGCTGGATTATAGATGAGGTGTGTGTGTATGTGTGTGTTGTTATGGATTATGATAAGTGTTTTGGAAATCTCCGTCAAGATGACATGAAGTGAAGAGGAAACATTTTTAGCCACTACATCAAAAAAACAAAACAAAAAAAACCATCAAGACAAAACAACAGCTGAAAAGCATATCTAAAATCATTCATAACATTCAAACAATTGTTTTAAGACAGGATAGAAGATTATGCTACCTTTTGAGAAGTCAAGCTTGGGCACTACATGTATGGATGGATGAAACACTGCAACGACTGAAGAAATTAATTCAGTACTAATAAAACAATCAAAACTTTATGCAGTATGTCTTCGATGCTTCTTAGCACCATGCAGGAATGTATTCAGATGTCAAAAATTAAAGCAAATAATACATAATAAATATTAAACAAATAATAAATATTATTTAAACAGTACATTACTTATTACACTAAATATTACATTATTATATTCAAATATAAAACTTAAACAATGAAAATTTATCATTTTACCCATTTTATTAAAATCCATGTCATTTGAATATATTCATATAGTCAACATAAATAAATAAAATAAAAACCTGTGTTATTACTGTGTAATAACTCCAGTAAAAATAGTTTACTTTCCTTCATGTTCTTCCAAATCTTCTAAACAGCTAGTGTTTTTTCCCCGTGTTACTGTATGTAAATAAATAGGTACCATCTACTGTTTTGTTGAAATCCCATTTATCTCAACACTGCCCGATCACATCTCTTCTTACTCATCTGAAGAAATGTTTAATTTTAATTAATCCACTTTCTAGACAAGTTAAAACAGCAGCCACGGTAGGCCAATCAGAGCCAATTAACTACTAACTAATATTTGACCCAAGGACCTGGAAAGATAAAGAGACAGCCAGAGCCAGCTTCCTAAAAAAACAATCTTACGCTACAGCGCTCTCCGTCAGTGATGCTGCTAATTCAAGGTGAAGGTTAATGATCGCAGAAGTTTAGGGAAACATGTTGTCATTGAAGTGTGTTAATGAGCTTGAGTGGACAAACAGTTTTACATGGCAGGAGACCAAACTGTTTGGACAGGAATACATATATGTCCCAGCATCCCAAAGTCACATGCCTGCTGAATGTTCTAATATTTCACATAATTTTTAATGTCATGCTTTTTCTCAATGCTTTTAGAAAAACACAAACCTTTGTGTTGACATTTGACTGTCAAAACTTTAAAAATAAGTCTATAGAGTAGGAATGCCCACGACAAAGAAAAGGAAAAAGTCTTTTCTCACAAATGTATTTTTTTTTTTTTAAATGTCATGTGTAACCATCAAGATGTTAAATATTTTCATCTATTTTCCATAATACCTTAACAATTATTTTCATATACAGTTAATATTAAAATAACTGTTCGCAAATATCATAAATTATTAAATCATTATGTCTTTGGAAAGTTGCATAACATGACATTCTACAACTTGAATTATCCTTGCTTTGTCATACAATATTAAATTAATTAATATTTTAAGCAGGCCTGCATGATTTAGTGAAAACTAATCAAACTGATAAAAATTGAGACTTTGATTTATAATATTATTTATTAAGAATTATTTTAAGAAATCATCTTTAGAAAAATAATATCCATAATATCACATTAAATGATAGTTAATCATTTAATAATATATAATATAATTATATATAAATAATTATTAAGAAAGAGTCTATAAGCTAATAATTAGGTCTCTAATATAATAATAATAATAATTTTGGCAACTTTTTAATATAGGGATCAATTAAGCAAGCATCATACTGTATTATTAAAACATTGGCTGTTTATTAGTATGTACAAAGAATATATTCTGCATAACCATATTCTACACCCATAATCATACCCAATACCTTAACTTAATAACTACATTACTAACAATTAATAAGCAACAAATTAGGAGTTTATTGAGGCAATGGTCTGTTATCGGTGAGAATTAGATCTTAAAAAAAAGTGACCATAATTTTATTTACCAATACTAATATTTATGGCTGTCTTCATTTCTGTATTGATACAGAAAACACTGAGCTACTCGTGTGAAAAAGGACACACACACAATATTTAATTAAATCTCTGTTTTAAAAGATGTTTTTTTTAAAAACCTGCAGCCTTAATTTTAAGAGACCTATCGACCTTGACACACGGTTTTAAGGGTCTGCAGGGGTCCTTTATAATTTCCAGTTTAGTTTTTTAGTTTTTTTTAACTAATGAGGATTTTTTCTTTTGCGTGACATCAAGGCAGCCCGACACATCCGACTTTTAACCGCCGGTGTCGTTCTTTGCAGTGTTTTCTAGCTTCCGCAATGAGTGTGCGCAGCCAATGTCACTGTACTGACACTGTGATTGATGAGACCAAAGATCAACCCCTGCAGCCCAACGCTTCATTAGACAAAAGGGGAATCAATCACGACAGATGCACACCCTGTACCACAGTGGAATAAGAAAGAACCATGTCAAAATCTGATGTAAAGTTTGTCTTAATCAAAGTTCAGTTCAAAGAGGTGAATGATGATTCTGACTTGTGGAGAATAAAAAATTCATTGATTAGTGAAGGAATCTGCCAGAATCCATGAGCTTCAGATATATTGCACTTGCTGTCATCACTGATACGGCCTTGACTTGCGTCACGTTGTGTAGAGCGGAAATAACAAGCGTTCAGTGGACAAGCTGCGTTGCTTCAGCGTTGATAACAATAGTAGGGTGTTCAGCTGTTATCAGGCATTAAGGGAGTAAAATTCATTATTTTGTTAGCTTTTGGCAACAACCAAATCAAGAAAACATGTAAAATGTATTTATTACACATGTAAACTGACAACTGTTGCTAAAAGAACAGAGATCAAGACAGCTGAACGGGATTTCATTCCTGCTTCATGAACAGAGTACAAAATAGGGCCAGAAACTGTTCAACTATTTAGAAAATGGATTCAGTTACTTTATACTGTATATTTGTAATGCTCCAAATTCTTGTATTATTTGCATATGGGACACTAAGTCATTGGATTATTTGTATCTATTGTATAAGCACATAGTATCCATATTTTCTGCAAGCTAAATGTTACATTTATTTATGAATGATTACATATTTAGTCATATTTTTATCATTACATTTTTGTATCATGATGAATGGGATACCAACTCAGTGGATAATATTCATCAATATGCATAACAAAAACCATAGCTCAATAAAATAACATACTGTGTAAAATAAAAAAATACAAATAAAAAAAGACCAACAAGTACACTACTGTTTTAAAAGGGACCATACCTTGTTTATAAAGGATGCATTAAATTAAACAAAAGTGACATTAAGCTAAAGTGTCAAATATGTTAAAAAATATATATATTTTTATTTTATTTATTTTACTTTAATTGTTTTCCAAACTGATAATAACCAGAAATGTTTCTTACAACAGAAAATATTTAATTTAAATTGCACTAATATTTCATAATGCAACTGTTTTTACTGTATGTTTGATCAAAAAATGAATGTAGCCTGAGACTTTCAGAAACATTAAAATCTTACTTAAATATTAGCAAACTGTATCTAATAACTCTGACAAGACTGAGAGATCAATGTGCATCACAAACATATGCAGAAGATAAAAGCAAACCAGACCTAGAAAAGCTTCCATTGTCAGATGATCCAGTCTGTCGACATGAAAAGAGCTTCTGCTTCAGAATAAATGAATTATTGAAAGAAGTTATGAATGAATTCCAGGTATAAAAAAAAACAGCAAATGCTTAGTACATTCTTAATATAGCTCAAGTGAGGATTTGACTTCATTTACATTTAGATCTTCTTAGCTGAATGCTTTCTTCCTGCGGCAGACTTAACAGTTTGAGAGGTCATTTTATCATCTGTGCTAAGGGTTTAGGCATCGAGATGGAGGCGTCCTGTAATATCTAGGGGAAACTGTCCATTAGTTTGCATACTGATCTCGTGGCAGTTGTTTGGCTGGCACAGACCCCCTGCTTATGAATAGAAGAAAGTCTATAAGAGTGCACAACTGTATGAAAGGCAGCAGGAGGGTCAGTAAGAAGTCAGTTGCACTACTGAGAACTAAAGAGCAAATTGGGAGCTATCTGTAGTAAGGACTGGATTTTCTTGGCTTCAGCTTTGTATTAATAATAACCCCTGTTTAAATGAGATGTGTCTGTGTTCACCATCATTATGTGGACTCCTAGGGATATAGCTGTGGTTTCCGGAGAACTGCTGGCTCTGATGTGCTTTCATTATCATTGCTGTTGGGCCTCTTGAGTAATCCTGACTACTCTGTAGCTGATGCAACATGCCCCTATCTGTTTCCCTCGACCTCTTGCTTTTGGCCAAGGTACAGTGGTCTTTCCCAAGAGCTTAAAGAGGGCTTGTCAAATAAGAACACCAGATTTAGGGTCCAAAGACCCTGTTATTAGACTCTTGAACAGAACTGGAACTTGTACTGAGTGACTTGTAAAGGATTTCCAATGGTAAATAAGAGCAACTATGTTTAGAGTGCAAAGAAAATGGTAAATAAATATATATATTTTTAATGGCCCTGTTCATCACAACAATAAAATAAAAAAATTAAATTCCAGCTAAATTTTGCCTTAGTTTGAAAAAAATGCAAATGCTTTTATGTAGAATGTCAACATTTCTTGTAAAAAATTATGTTTAATAACAATATCTAATAAAACCATTTATGAGCAATATGATGGTGATTTCAGTTACATTGTTCTGCCATTAGATGGCGACAAGAAATGGTGAACCGTTGTATAGATCAAGGTCGTAGTCATAAGATTCAGTTGTTTATCGGCATGGCTGTGATTCGGCCATAGATTATCACAGGATGCCTATTTACAGCCATATCTCATGGCTACAAGAGTGATATTGCATTTATTCAACAATTCGTCATCTCTTGTCACCATCTAATGGCAGAACAATGTAACTGAAATCATCACAAACACACACACCTTTCCCAATGCTAAATACTTATTATCAAATATTACTATTATTTACATAAAAGATTATTTATTGAATAGTAATATTTAGTAAACAACAACAGCCATCATAAAAGTTGCAAGGCAATTCAGCCAAAAGTTCAAAGGCAGCGCTCTGACATTAATATTACATAAAGTACAGCAGGTTTTGCCCTCAGCCAGAACTATTTGCTCTGGAACAAATAATAGATTAATGAGACCAAAGACTGCCTGTCTTTACTCAAAACTAATTATATGTCATGTTTAACCACTATAGAGACATCAGAGTCAGTGGCAGACTCCATCAGATCTGGCCAAGAGGAGAAGCTGCTCTCGGAGGGTTTATGAACAATGAATGGCCATTTATGTCCTGGAGCTTACAGCTCCCAAAACATTGAAACAAGTTTACAAACAGATATTGGGTCTCATTCACTAAAAAGTATGTTTTCACAAATAAAACATGATTCACCAAAACTTCTCAGGTTACGTATGTAACCCTAGTTCTTCAAAGGAACAAGGCGCCGTGTCAAACGAGACGCTATGGGGAACACCTCCAGCGTGACGGCTCTGAATAGTATGTGCAATCAGTGCAAAGGGTGGGATGACGCCATTGGCCAGGAAGCATAAAAGCATGTGGAATGCGGCGATTGTCATGAAGCGATTGCAGGCAGGGATGCCGGAAGTGTGCCAACGAGACGCAGTGTCTTGTTCCTTCAAGGAACTAGGGTTACATACGTAACCTGAAATGTTCCTATTCAGGAACCTGCCCTGGCTTGTGTGTGTGCATACTTAGTGACAAGTACGCAGCAACACCAGGAGTGGCTCACAAGTCCCGTCTGTAGAACCGGACGAACGTGTGAGGGGTGGACCACCCCGCAGCCCCACAGATCTCCACCAAGGAGACCCCTGACAGCAGGGCCCTGGAGGTCGCAACACCTCGGGTTGAGTGCGCTCTGACCCCTAGCCTCGGAGGGAGACCAGAGAACTCGTAAGCAGTGTTATGGCGACTTTCCACTGCATAGGTTTTGTATTTTCTGTGTTCCTTTTATGGTCTTGTTCCTGTCCTTGTTTAGTTGATTGATTAACCCATCCCACCTGTGTTCCTCACCTGTCCTGAATCTTCCCTAGTGTTGTGTATGTATGATTCTGTATCTTTGAAAGTTTAAGTAAAGTCTATGTGTTACCACAACTCTTTGCGTCTCTGCCTGATTCCTGCGCATACTACACTGTGACAGAAAAGATCCACCTATACCGCACGGAAGAGAATGATCAGCCCCGAGGAAATCCTCCACCGCCTCCTCAACGGGCTCACTCCTCTTTCCTCTACACACGAGCGATGGTCAGGTGGCCATGCTCCATTGCCCGGCTCACGCCTCGCCATTAGGTGGAATCCGCTCCTGCAACCGTCACAATATGAGGGGCGATTAGTGCCAATCCTGAATCCCGGTCGAGAGTCAAGCCAAGGAGAGCCGTTCCCCAATATAGTTCCTGTTTTATGGTCGGGAGACCATCCTCGAATGCCCGTCTTGTGCCACGTAGTAAGGTGGAATCCACTCCCGAAACCAGCACTATATGAGGGGTGAAAAGTGCCAACTCCACTAAAGCAAATCCGGATCCCCGCCGATTCCAATCCACATGGTCCGGAGCCTGATTTGTGGGCCGACGTGCCAGCTCTCATACCCGCGGATACCGTTCCACCTATCATGACTCCAGTTCCAGGTTTACAACCAAGTGAGCCGATTTGATCCCGAGTTCAGTTCCAGGCTTGTCGCCAGAGGTGCTGATCCTGATCCCAGTTCCAGAGTCCCGGCCAGTAGAGCCAATCCCAGTTCCCAAGTCTCGGCCAGGAGAACCGATCCCAATTCCAGTCCCTGAATTATGACCAGAAGGGCGATCCCGAGTCCAGATCCTGATCTTCAGCCAGAAGAGCTGATCCCGATTCCAGTACCAGAGTCTCCACCAGGAGTGTCGATCACGATTCCAGCCCTTAGATAATGGCCAGGAGTGCCGATCCCGATCCCGAGGGGGAGATTATGTCATGCCCTTGTCTGTGTTCTTTGTCACAAGTTTGTTTTGGTTTCAGTTTTGTATTTCCTGTGTTCCTTTTATGGTCTTGTTCCTGTCCTTGTTTAGTTGATTGATTAACCCATCCCATCAGTGTTCCTCACCTGTCCTGAATCTTCCCTAATGTTTATAAGCACTCTGTATTCTGTCTAGTGTATGGATCTTTATTGTTATCGTGACTGTCAAGTCGTGGTGTATGTATGATTCTGTATCTTTGAAAGTGTAAGTAAAGTCTATGTGTTACCGCAACTCTTCTCGTCTCTGCCTGATGCCTGCGCATACTACACCGTGACAAGGAATATATAGTATTAATTAAAGCTGCTCTATGCGATCTTGCAAACACTAGGGGTACAGGATGTGCACCAAATTAAAAACAAACTTCGGCCAGCCAATCGGCAAGAAGAGGTGGGGTTTAATGCGTGCAAACCAACTTCGGCCAACCAATCAGGAAGAAGAGGTGGAGTTTAATGTGCATTAAACACCACCTCTTTTTGCCGATTGTTTGGCCGAAGTTTGTTTTTGTTGGGGTGCCCATAGTATTTCTTTTGGTATTGTAGCCGCTGCGTTGTCTTTCGAGACCGGGACAGCAAGACGATCAAGGGGTGATGCATAAAATGCAGCTAAAATCCTGCAACATCATATAGAGCTTACAAACTTACAGAATGGAGCATTAATATGCGCTTTATAAGTACTAATGAACAGTCAAAATGCTAGTATGCTAATTATAGTTAGCAACTAGTTAATACTGAAGGTTGGTCTTGAAAATAAACGTTACCGCCAAACACATATTTGCTGACCACTGATCATGTATTTTATGTTGGTCACGACCCTGTAACTTTTGGCCTGAAAATGGAAAACATGATCTGTTTAATCAGGTTTAATCACTCATCTGTTAATCATCCAAGCTGGCATGTGTATCAGAGGACACCAACGATCCCAATTTGCCAAATATTTTAGCCTAGCCAGTTTATTCTGTAATATCTGATGGCTTTGTTGGTGAATCTGCTGTTTACCTAATTAGCTTTGCAAGAGAAGGAGACTGCAGCAAAATATGCTTGAATAAAGCCTGCGGTCTGGTGAGGAGTGCTAAAAAAGACTCATAGCCATGAACCCTCCATTAAAAACCACAACAAACTGTTATAAAGCAATAAACAAACTGTTGTAGCTCCACAGAGCGTAACTCATCGCTGAATGGCTCCATCTTCTAAATTAGAAGTTTTATATTGCATTATACACAGTACACACAGTACTATTGCACACTAAATTGCACCATATCGTACTACACAGACAGAAGTGAGCACAAAACAAAATAAAACACTTTGACTGGGTCTTCTCAGAGCTGAGTTTCTCCTCAGCTTGCTCCGTGCTATTTTCTGCTGTTCATTTAGTCGAGGTGATAGGTGCAGGCTTAATTAAAATGATCGCCTATCATGATTTTACACTTTCTGCCTCATTGCAAACTGCGTTAGTAAAATGGACATATATTTAAAATACATTTATTTCATACTAAGTATAGTAAGTACAGTAACATATTCTCTATACTTTAATAAACTGCAACTATAATACAACTGCATTTGGAGTACTGTGCATAATG
>JAUMHP010000060.1:15668548-15685267 GCA_032361065.1 Enteromius trimaculatus
ATTCAGGGCTCTCAGGCATAAGACCCAGTCTGTCGATACGACATACGTCGTAGTGTACGACAGACAAGGGAACTGTAGTTCAAATTAAGAATAAATTAAAACTAGATCAAATATAATAAGGTAATCTATTGAACCACTTACGCAGTAGCAAGTTAATAATAATTGATTTATTTTTTATGAAATATAACCAATGAGAGCAAGCGTAAGCCTTTCATTTGAATCTATTTTACAAAATACTTTAATTATTCAAAAACACTTTTGCATAAATAAAATGAAATTCGTGATTTGTATAATTAACAATCTACTGACGAACTCTGATTAACATCTAAGTGGAATTAATACTATTTTTTAAAACAAAAGGCAGGTGACCGTTTGGGACATGTTTTGCCTCTCTAGAATTCGAGAACAACATTACCCAACATAATGATAAGCAACATTACTTTTATCTAAAAGCCCCCACAAGCAATCACAGGGTCAGTCTCTCTGGACCAGCATGGAGTTAAGAGCTTTGTTCAAGGTCACAACACTGGAAAGATTGTGATCTTAGTAATTACAGTAGTTAGGTAGCGCATGGGATTCACCTCTGCCTGGGATTGATTTGTATTAACAGCTCTGATTTTTATCCACCAAGTTATCAGGCAATCCATGGAGGTTATTTCACAGGATGGGTAAGTTCAGAAATGCAGTGAATGAGACGAAAAAACGCGGTCTGAAACGCTTGGAATATTAAGCTCAAAAGTACCACAGCAGGATCTTTCACACCAAACAATTGTGAATCAATTCGACAAAATGGGAGAACAGCAGGAATGTGCATCTTAAAGCTCCTGGGACAGGACCTCATTGTATCTACCACTAGCTGACGATATGTTACCTAACAAATGTTCACCTTGCAATTCTGGTGTTAAAATAAAACCTATTCCATAATAATAAACGACCACTAGATTGCATAAATTGCTGAATGCTGGATGTTTAACCAGCAATCAGCAAAACACGAAGCACAAGGCTTGCGCTTACTGGCCTTCAAAAGAAGCTGATTCTGTTAAGCGAAGTTCAGCAACAAAATCTCCTTCAACTGCATACTTTTTCTTATGAAAGTACCTACGGTCCTTTGCAATTTCTAGATCAATTCTGTGCCGTTTCAGAAAAGACCTGGATTTTATAATCTATAAATTCAAGGAGCAAGTAATAGTCTTGAGTTCTGCCCAAGGGTTACCTTTAAACTCCCACATATTCTGTATTAAGCAAACTAAATGTGGGACCTTTCTCACACACACGCAGCGAGGATTGGGGCAAAATATCTAGATGGCTTTGCCTTAATAATCTTTGCTGGAGACTGCTTCTAATCAAACACACTTGAATACCGCCCATTTAGCAACTGCCAGTTTAACAATTCTCTTATAGGATTGAGATAAACTTTACGGTGTTGTGATAAACTGCGATAAAATAAAGTGACGTTTTTATGAGCTCTGCAACAGTCAATGGAAGCTCTTTTTATTATGTAGGTCTTTATAGCATGCTTCCACAGCATGGCATCGCTACAGCTGTACGGATATAGACTCCACATAATAAAGAGCTTTGGGTTTTGGGTTTTTCTGTGCACTCTTTCATTTTACGGCATCCCCTCTGGTAATTCCTTTACATTTCTACTGCAAATTAGAGACAAGAAAGAACATTTATTGTTTTAATTGGGTTCATGCAAGCAGATCTGGGATGTGAGGACAGATGAGACAAAGAACAAATTTATCTGTAATATAAATGTCCTTGGACTTTTGAATTCTGTACACACACACACACACACACACACTGCCAGTCAAGAGTTTGGATGTAATTCAGTTTGCCATTACAGAAATAAAGGACATTAAAAAAAACAACATTTTAACAGTTTTTGCGACATTTTTACTGTACGGTCATTTTCAAATCTTAATTATTCCAAACTTTTGGCCAGTAGTGTATATATAAAACCTTCTGTTTGTGAACTCAGTCACATGGTGCAACCATTATGCAGAATAAACATACAATAGTAAATTATAATATATAGAAGACCCTTGCAGACCCTCAGGCTTCAGATAAGTCTAATGAAATATATCAAGCCCCTTAAAAGATCATTTGTTCTTTTATGACAAGATAAGGTTATTTCAGGTTGTAAAAAGTCATGTGGTGTGACTTTGCAAATCCACTGAACAAAAAAATTAGTGTAGTAATCTTTTCTATTTAAAAACCGCCAGTCAACATAAAAATGAATCAAAAAGAAATGCCAAACAACACCTGGAATATAATATTAAAATAGTATTTTATTGTTGTTTAAAACAGTATTTCATTGTATTAAACCTTCAGATTACATTGCTTAATCTACCACTGATAAACATTCTCCCAAAAATGAAAAATCTGTCATTAATCAGTTGTCTGCTGAACACAAAACAAGATATTTTGAACTATTGACTTCCATAGTTTGGAACAGAAAATAAATTTAGGACCATAAAGTGTTTGGTTACCAATATTCTTCAAAACAACTTCTGTTGTTTTCAGCAGACAACAACTTGAGGGTGATTAACTGATGACAGATTTTTGTGTGAACAATCCTTTTAACTTCTTATCTTTCCATCACATTCTTTTATTATGCTCCTCGGATCTAATTGAAACTCAGCTGAGATTACAGAAGCATTCTCCCGCTGTTGTATCAACAAGCAGTCATGCACCCTGTCAGAAAGCCATTGTCACCCTCTATACTAACGCTGTTTCTGTTTCGGGGTCAATTAAAAAGGCCTTGGGGTCTTCTGGACCTCGAACAGAACACGAGAGTTAAAGCTTCAAAGTTGATGTGTTAGAACTGCAACCACAAAGCAAACTGTGAAGAACAAAACAATGAGAGAAAAAAATAAACCTCGCACTGCAACACTGTGCGCATCTCTGCATGGAGCTCAAACAATTGATGAACACAAACACAAGGCAAAAGCCAGCCTGCTGAAGAACACACATTTCTCCTCAAAGAGCAAGATTAGCAGATCAAGTGAAGCATGGATCCAAGCGGCTCGGAGCTCCGGAGCGTCCCATAAGCATTACAGCAGCAGCCAGTTCACAAGCCCTATTATCACCCTGCCTTTATTTGTGCCTGAGCGATGTTGCTCACTAAAGCAGAGCACCGTGAGCTTTTACGCTGATTGGCAGATTGCAGAAGGACATAGGCGGAGGTTTACAGCCTACACAGTGAGATCTGTCAATGTCTGATTTCCCCGTACCGCTTGTCCGACGTCAGCGTCATGACTCAAGCGTGTAATACTCATTCTACTGACAGTGGACAACATCTTTTGGACGTATGGCTTCAGCTTTAAACTATGGCTTTGGTAAGGCTTTCCATTTAAGAAGAATGATTCAGTCTGCTCTCACGTCCTCTATGACAAAATCCAATAAATTTATGTATAGTACAGAGCAATATTTAAGGCGTCAATGGCTAAAAATCGCAAATTTTTCAGTCTAATGCACATCAACCCGAAAACATACTACAGCATATCGCATTTGTGACAAAGCAGACCAGAGCCACCAAGCTCCGTTGCCATAAAAGCTCTCATAAAGCTTTCTGAGGTGGCAATTTTTGAACATGTAACAAGTACTGTATGGTTGGGTATTAAGAACAATTCCACTGTAAAACCAGTTCCATATAATTGAGAACCTTAGATTCTCTAGATGCTTTTTCACTGTTAGGCTGAACGTTTCTAAAAACTGTCAGGTACGGTTCCAGATGTGTTTCCGCGTCTGCATGACGTGGCCAATCAGGATCTGTCTCTTGTCTGTTCCCTGGCTACTAGCTTTTTAGTAGCTTGCTGAGCGCGCCATTTTGAGCAATGCAAACACAAATCAGTAATAAAATGTAAAAAAAAATTTAATACGTTTAAATTGCATTCCAAAGAGATCAGTTATTAGCCCCACAGTGGAAAACGAAACCAGAACTGAACCAGCCTTTCTGCAAAGAGAACCATTCAGCACAACAGTGGAAAAGCTGCTTATAAGATGCTGGCTTTTCGAATTTTGCTCATAAATTCCTGTGTGTGTCTTAATGTGATTTTAATCCATTCAAGCATAAAGACATGAAAGAGAAAACAATGAGCACACTCAAAGTCGCCTCTCGTTTAGTTGAGTTTTCTCTTTTACTTCTGCTTGTGCTTGAATTGGATAAATACACAAATTTTATATCTATGCATTCAGTCTTAAAGCAACAGCAGTTTAATATTCCTTCTGCTGTCTCTTCCATTAACATCAGAGAACAAAACAATAACTCTAATTAGGATTAATCTATATTTAGTTTCTGAAAAGCAAACTGCAGTGCTGTTTTACATTTGATTCTGCACCTGAACTTTGTTAATTAATCAGTCAATAACGAAATAAGAACAATTTAGCCATAGCACAAATTAATAAAGGTCAATTAATCAGTCAGTAACAAAATAAGAACAAATTAACGATAGCACAAATTCCTTTTTATGAATATGATAATGTTTGAAGTCTATATTAGCTATCTCATTAGTTTGTCTATTTTGTTAAAAATTTGTATAAAGGATTCTTCCTTAGGCTGCTGATTGCAAAAAGAATAAACAGGGCAATAAAATATTAATTCATAATTTCTGCTGTACCTCATTCGAATCTAGGATGTGTTAAGAAACAGAATCACTAAAATTCACTAAAAATGATACCCAACCTAGTAATGAATGCAGAATTTGATGTTTACAGTCAATGCAGAAGATTGAAAGATTGTAAAGTGTAGTCTTCTTTAATATTATGTAATTCTTTTGAAATGAGTTGGCAGCAGAAATCATGCAGAACAGGACAAAATATTTCACAGTATAAGAGAAAACTCCTTAAATGTGTACACACTGGTACATCTATAAAGTATCCATATGAAAATAAGTTATATTTTAGATGCTGTATATGTAACTGTAATTTTTTTTTTTTTAATAAAAATACAAACGAATGCTCATGAGCTAAAGCTGAATGATGATGTGGAGAATTTCACTGGATTTTCACTTAATATTTGTACAGTTAAGAAGCCCCTGAAGAGGTTTTAATGGATGGATAATAAGCAAGACAAATGTATACGTTTTCCCCATCTGGCTGTAAGATTTACAGTATTTTCTCCCTTTTTAATTTCTTAAAGTACCTTGTGATGTAAGCACTTTTCAGCCAGTGCTGCATGCCAAATACACCAGCACATGAAGCTTCCCTCCGCAGCCAAGACAGGTGCAAAATATCCAATACACTCAAATGAACTCCATAATATATCATTAGCTATGCCAACAATTCAGCATCAAACATGACAACAAACAAACGAGAGAAATGCAATTATATGCAAACAGCACAGCTGCTTCATGCAAATGTCATTTTCACCATCTAATGTATTCCAGGCCATATCATTAACTCCAGCGTTTTAGCAGAACATCTCATTTGACACTGATGTCTGTGAAACTGTCTCGGCGTGTGACATACCTGACTGAGTGTAATGCAATGTGGCATCTATTTCTGCTCGAGAGAACACACCTGTCATTTCCTCCTATAGAGCAGGTACATCGTAACAGTCCAAACACAAACCTCACACACAAGCCGAGGAGATCTGCTGTGACCTGAGGGAAAGATCAGCTCGTCCACATCAAGCTGAATCTCAGAGTCGAGCCAAAATCTCCACAAAAATGAATCTACATCAACATCAAAGAGAGTGAAAAAAAGAACATAAAACTCTGAATTATATTATAGGCCATTTCTGGAAGCACATAAATTGAGGGCATGGTAGTTAATTAGTTAGGTCAGCTCTTACATAAATTGTTTAACAAGCACCTGATTTGGCGATTACACTATGCCTGCCATCTTTCAAAATTGGTCTTGTGTGGCATATCTAATTACTCATCTACATTTTTATAATTTATATATATATATATATATATTATTAAGTAGATTCCTGTCCAGTCTGGTGGATCCAGATTTTACAGGTGACATTTTCATTGTCAAGGACAAGCAAAAATAAATAATAATCTAAAATCGTGCATACATGTTGGGATTTAGCCATGCCTTCTACACAACATGGATAACAGGGATATGCATTCCACAGTTCATTGCTAGCATTGTGCTCAAGGTCATTACACTAAAAGATGTGTTTATTCCAAAAATGATGATAAATAGCCCACTAACCAGCTGTTTACAGTAGAGGCACTATACACCAGGCTTTACTTTTTAAGATTGTCACCTTCTGAACAAAATATAACAAATTAAAAAAAAGAGAATAATCTTGTACTTGAAAAATGTATCCACTGATACAGCCTTTTTTTAAATTAAACTATTTTGTTGTTATAACGTTTTCACGACTATTTTAAACGCTGTAAATAAAACACTAGGCTACAGACGTTATTTATTTATTTAGTATACATTAAACAAATGATAATGTTTTGTCGATGCAACTGTCCAATAGTAATCTTACTGATCTTAATGGAAAGCAGCGAACTGTTGCTATGGTTACCTGCTCTGGCAAACGCGATTATTTTTTTGCGCACAATTACCGCATTCCTGCAAACTTTTTTTTTTTGTTATTCACACATTGTTTGAAAACAGTTTTGAAATGCATACGTTATGTAATAAAAACATACATAACACAAAGTGTTTTGTCCACCATAGGAGTAGCAAAAGGAGATTTTTGGGGAGGGGGTGCATTACAAGCATGGGGGGGGGGGCTTCAAGCCTCATGTTTCGCCTCCGAACCCCCCTAAAACTCACACCGATTCCTGTTGAGTTCCCAGTCAACAGATGCACGAAAGTCGCGTATTAGCATTAACGCGTCACAGATGTGAGTAGCAAGCGTTAAAAAGTCAACAAAACAACACACAGTTAAAAACAGCAGCAGGTTTGCTGCTTACATGAAACGCGTTACTGTACCTGAGTTTTGAGGGGCTCTCCGTGCTCAATGATGCTTATAAAAGGAATTTCCAAAAAAGAGGACATAAATTCCATTTGCACTATTTCCTCCTGCGTCTGAGGGAAGGCGAGCACAGCCGAGACCCCCTGGACCACTATATCCTGACACACACACCTGAAGAGCGACTCGGGGTCTCCGCTCGGGGCTTCCCGAGCCACCACGTCCAGGCTCAAGTTGTACGGAAGAAAGTTGTTGCCGCTTTCGGCGAGACCGCTGAGGGCGCGGTGGAGAGCCGCCCGCACCCGGACCGACTGGCGGGGAGGCAGGAGGGCACCCAGGCGCACGGTGTGTCCTATCCGCGCTAGGATGTGGCAGGGCTGCGGGTGAGAATGAGCGGGCTGGACGAGCAGAGTATGGAGAAGGAATATTTGCGATCCCAAATAAAAGTATGCCAAGAATGTGTAGAAGATGAAATTCATCCTGCTTCACTCTCAACGGTGGTGATGAGGCATTGTCAGAAGATAGCATTGCTCGCCTTGTTGTCTGGTCTTTTCTTTAACGTCCTTGATTGTATGTTTTTTTTATTATTATTTTATTTTAGTGCAGGGTGGTGTATGAGGAGTGATCTATGGAGTTACTGTGTGAATGTGATACTCCGCTCAGGAGAGGAGGGGGTTTCGCGAAAGGCGGAGATGTCATTGCGTTCACACCCAAAGAAGCGCTGGAGAGGCGTAATGGTATCGTTAGGAAAACAGCGCGAGAGAGAACGACTTCAGAGCGTAAATACAGGAACCCTATTATTAAAACCTGTCTTTACTGTTATTTACTGTTCAACCGTCGTTCAGAGAAGAAACCTCATGATTATAAACAAGATTCCAACTTAGTTAAGGACTAAAGTGGTCCATGCAGACATTAACTGGATGCAGCAGGTAAACCTACACTTAGAAATTTCTATGCCATTCCTTAAAGGAATAGTTCATCATGAAACATGTCAGTTCACATTTTTAAACTAAGTAATGTTGGTGGATTTAGAAGAGTTTATTTTAGTTTTAGCTTCGATTTGGCGGCTTTGATAATGCTTTTAAAAATACAAGTTCTAAAAAGCGTTTCTGTTTTGCTTTTAAAAACATTTTTGGTTCCTCAAAGAACCTTTCAGTGAGCTCTTGCTGAGATGTAGAACATTTTTTACCTTTTGTGGAATGGGAAGGTTTCGTGAAGGTTCTTCATTGAACCATCAATGCCAATTAAGGACTACATGGGTAGCTGAAGTATCAATGTGTCCTATAGTATGACAGCACAAATAAATAATTATAATAATATTAAAAACTCTAACCTTTCTCATGCTATTTGTAACTCTAAGAATGAATATACATTTCCCTTATTTGTATGTAAGTTTGCCACATTGTGGTATGTCACATCACAGGATATAACAATAATGTGAGTGTTTAAGAGATGATTCAAAATATGCTTGCATAATAAGTGGAACATTACAACATTTACTGGAGACTATCATGCTACCAAGTCTGTAATTACAGAATAAATAAGCTGACTGAGGGATGAAAAGTTTTAAATTAACAAACAAAAACATAGAAGAGAGAGATAACAGAAGGCAGGTGATGGTAAGTGGGTCACTGTTTTGGACCCAAGTATCAGGGATTCGATACGGGCCAGTCATGCGGTAAAATGGAATCTGATGAAGGTGGACTGAAGCCTTGGCCAATCACACACCCTGTTATATACGCTATAAAGAACCAGAGGAGCATGGAATGTGAAACTAATGTAGAATTTCCCTTAATTACTAATATTGAGCACTAAAAGTGTTTGTCTGCTGGTTATTCCTTAGCTGTGCTGAATGAAATGTCAGTCAAATGTAAACATCTTTAGATTTAATGTAGAGAGAGAAAAAGAGATAGAGAGAGAGAAAGTCAGCAAATATGCATAATAGTCTAAACTGGACCCTTCTTATATTTTTGAGAGCTGAAGTAAACGATAGCTGGGAAAATTGAACCGCTGCTTCACAAAGGTATATTTTTCTCCAACAACAAAAAGCAAAAAATCTACTATTATTAATCTACCACTCCCAAAAAAGCAATAATTTTGATATACGGATTACCTCACTCAGAGAAAAGAAATTTAATGTCACTCCCCAACAGCTGTATTTCAAAGTGTATGTAAAGTCAGTACATAATCATTATGCTATAGTTAAAGATATGCAATATATGGTTAAATCTTGTCAATATGCAATGCCACAATTACCATATTGCATTTAGCATCAATCCTGATTTATTCAGTCAGCAAACAAAATATAAATTAAATTAGACCACCCAACTAAATATCATTCACAAAACATTTGGTAAGATATAGAATAATAATAATTAATATTATTAATATAACAATTTAAAAATGAAGTTTAATTCTAAATAAAATATTTTAATCTATAAATATATATGCAAATATTTTTAAATTATATATTAGATATCCTTTATAATAATAGGCTTTATAAGTGTGTGTGTATATATATATATATATATATATATACTGTGTGTGTGTGTGTGTGTGTGTGTGTGTGAATAAAAAGTATGTTTATTACATAATATTAATTTATCCACATTATATACACAAATTTGAATCTCCACATCAGCTCCTTTGTAAATCCCCAAGCAAAACTGCTTTGACAAAAACAATAGGCTTTAAGAAACTCCTGGAAAGTGGTAATTGATAACGTACAAACTTATAGCAGCTATTACATCTTGTTTTTTCAATCAGGCCTCTTCGAAGTACATAATCAGGTTGGTGTGCAACATCATCCAGCTTGCAGAAACACTCAGCCTCATTAGGAGCCCCTCAGTCACAGCTGTCAGCTGAACCTTTTTCTGCAGCACAACCACCCCAGCCAATTTCCTCCAGACCACATATTGATCAGAGTGCGTGATCAACTGATCTGGAGCTCTGCTCATGGCTAATACACACCAGAGAGGTCTGCTTGTCGCTAAAGGTTCTCTGATAATAGGTGAACATCCACCGTCCTATCAGCTGGAGGTGTTTTAACAGCAGAGGAAATGAGGCAAGATTAACGGAGCCTGCGCTCTGATACAAAAGCCAACACAGGACAACACCAATTAAATAAAACTTTATCTCTCCAAGATGAAAAAAAAGCCAGAGCCAGAGCAAATATGCAGACTTTGTCATTGTTTAAATCACGTCTGCACCTAACAGATAACTCCCTGGCTATGCAGTGCCCTTGTTCGTGTCAGTTTCACAAACATTTGAGACCATAAGCAGTCTTAAGAGGCTCAGGAGGGTGTGTTAGAAATGATCTGGAAGAAAGTGACTTTCAGAAGGTGACAGTAGACTGTGGCTGAGATGTAAATATTAAAAGGGTCAATAAAAATAAGGGTTTGTGATTTAAATGAAAAGTCTTTACTTTTATATATATATAAAATATTTGTTCAATTTAAAATTTTTACTTTATATTTTGTTATGAAACATTTCATGGCCACTATTTTTTTATATATAATAATTTTTCTGTAAAGCTCTTTGATTTAGCACTGCGTATGAAATACTACGGAAATAAATATACTGCAAATTTGCATTAAATAATCTGTACAGTACTTTCATTAAAGATTAACAGAAATAACTTCTAAGTAAAAGGTAATAACATATCTACAGGCGTCTGATTGCAAGAATTTTTTCAATGTTGAAAGCAGTTTTGAATTTTTTAAAAAGAAATAATAATGCAAAATTATGCCAAACTACATAGTCAAAACAAATCATGCAATTGTTAAAAAAAGGTAACTATTCACAACTAGACTACCTTACTGTTAATAAGCAGCAAATTAGTCATTTATTCAAAAGTCATAGTTAATGGCTTGTTAATAGTGAGAATTAAAGTGCGTTCAAAAAACTACAATAAAGTATATCTACAGTATGGAGGTTCAGAAGGCATTGCTGTGAAAACATTTTTATTTGAATTTCAGTATCACTGTAAAATCATCAATTTCAGGTGACGGAGATAAATGACCTCAGACAATCCCCCGGGATCTAAGTGCTGCATGGCCAGCCATCTTTATAAAAACACCCCATTACTTGAGTTTTCCTTTTTTGAGGTGAAGCAGAACCCCGTCTTACCCTTCTGTTTTCTGACAGAGAATCGTGACGATGCAATAAGGCGGTCAGCTTTTAAATGTCATGTTGCCGTTTCAACATTCCTGAGACGTCCGCGGTTCCACATGAGCGTGAAATGTAACAAGGTATGAAGGGGGGTGCTTTGTTCACTCTTCAAGCCAGGTGACTGAAGCAAGGAGAATCACAAATCTTCAAAGCTTATGAAAAGAAAGGGGATTTTCCACAAATGCCACAGTGTTTAAATGACCCAAGCTGTTCTTCGGGGATGACTGATATAGATGATGGATTGGAAATGCCCCCACCCCACCCCAGAAATATTTGCAGTAAGTTACTTAATAAAACTGTAAAATGTCAAGGTCACTTTTTCATTTGCAATGTATAAATGATTCAAAATACAGTAAAGGGTGTCACTGTCGTCATACATTTGTGCAAAAAGTAAACAGATGGTTTTTGCTGAATCGCCTATGCCATTCGTTTGCAGCCTATTCATTATCCTCTCAGAGAACAGTGAATGTTTCTTTCTCGCTCACCGTGCATCTGTCAGATTCTTCCATCCTTAATAAACAACCTGTCAGACGGTTGAAGAACCTCAGGTATTTAAGAGCCTTGAGAATTTAGCAAGCAGTTATGAATATGCGGGAAAAACTGGGTTTTTCAGTATCAGCATCTGAAAAAAAATGTCCTGAAAGGAATACAGACAACTAAAAACTACATGAATAGCACTGTATAGTAAACAAATATCAAAACAAAAGGAATTTCCTGGAAACATAAGTCAGCAAACAGACACTTTTCATTCATTAACTTTACACTTGACAGTTTGTTGAAAGTAATTGCAAAAATGGCTTGGAGAAGAGTTTGTTTGCAGCTATGATACAGTATCTAATATCTTGTTATAATACAGTGATGTTCATACATAAAAGTGTGTAGAGCATAAAATGTTCTGTAAACCACTTTGATACACATTTCCTTTTTCTACAAATCTTATTTTTTTGTTGTAACCATGGTGACCAAGCAACAGATTTTCCCTCTCAAGCTGGGCAAACCCGCGCTGTGAAGCTCCTGGCTTCCTCCAGCGATGAAAAGCTTTAACAATGATCACTTTTTTTTTTTCTTGGTCCCATCGCTTTTTGGTCTTTTTATTTTCCTGTTCTTCTATTCCCTTTAGGCCAGATGGTCGTGTAAGCACTTTTTGACGCGTTCTGTACTTTGAAAACTCATAAAACCGCTCCGAGTTTAACTGGATTGTTTCCTGTTTCCCATATATGGACTTCCTTCTGTAATCGCAGAGCGCGCCTTCTGATTGGCTAGAATAAGAAAATTAGATGTTATTGGCTGAGGTCGGTGTGATTTCATTTATTCATTTATCATTTATTCAGCATGTTCATTCAAAAAGCATTTCATGTCTATGCTTGTATCGTTCAGCTGGTAATGGCTGATGTGGGATTCAGAAAGTAAATGGGTAAGTAGGCCTAATGCAATACTTTTAAGAGAAAGTAGCCTAGTACAATAACCCAATTACAATGTTGAAAATATTAATGCTTAGTAATATAGAAAATTATCAATGTTGGTAAATTGACAAAAGCTGATTACCTGAACTTAAATTTACAACATTTATTATTATTATTGTTATTGACTGATCTGAACAAGCAGGATCTGTTCCTGCTTGTGATGTTGTTTAAAATGTTACATATTACAATCCTCAGAGTGGTTAATCCATTTTATTAATGCACTGCAATCCATCTTCTGTGTCCCGTCATGATCTGAACTCTAATAAAATATCTCCTTACTCTTGAGGTAATTTCAGAAATGTAACTTTGCTCGTGTTTATGCAGTAGTTGATTTGTAAGTTAAATGTTGTTGCTCCCTCCAGCCTTTTATTTAAAAGCAACAGCGAGGCACAGTATTTCTAGTCCTTTGGGCATAAACTTCATTTAGTCAACAAAGCATTGGAGCCTTGAAAATAAACCTCCTCTGTTTTCAGACAATCACCTAAAAATCGGATTTGGGTTCTCAGTGAAACTGGATCGGGGCCAGAGGAGCTTGAGGCAGACCTCGGTAACGTGAACTTGTTGCCAAGACTTTCCTTCCTAATTCTCTGCCTCATTACATGGGAGCCTAACAAGAAACCATGAGACCAAAAAGGCCTAGACACCTGGACACCTATGACTGCAGCGAGAACCTATGGAGATAAAGGGTAAAGCCAAAATAATGAGCCACGTGGGGAACAAACTTAGCACAAATAGGACCAGCCTCTGAAATATCAATGCAGTTGCTGCAGATGGAGAAAAATCTTTAAATGTTTCAATGTCACACATTTCAAACAGTTGTCTTCATCAGTTTAGCTTGTTGCGCCACAGTAAGTTTAGACTTGCAAAAAAACGCAAAATCTGAGATATTCAATCAAAACTTTACAATGCAATTAATTTTCTCTGCCTCCGTTTTACTTTCATCCTCCTCTTTTTTTATTATTTATAATTATAATTCATTCTGTTTATCTTCCCTTTTTAGGAAGATTTCAGAAACACAATATTCATATTCTACTTCACTGCACCTTTCTAAATACGGCACATGACATTGAAAAATATAATAATAAATGCTGATATACATGTTGTCAATGAGGTTTTTATAAAATATCAGAAATTGGAAGTTGAATGAAGACTAAAACCATACAAAAAACCTACTTTAATTTAGCTAATTCCCAAGTAACACATTTTAAGTTGATGTACAAAAGTAACTAAAACGGAAATAAAATAACAGTAACACTTTATAATAAGGTTCATTATTTTACATGAACTAAAAATTAACTATACTTCTACAGCATTTATAAATACAAATTAATGTTAATTTCACCGTTTACTAATGCATTGTTAACATTAGCTAATGCACAAAGATGAATAAATACTGTAATACATGTATTCTTCATTCTACATAATCTAATGTTAACAAATGACATCTTATTGTAAAGTGTATACAAAAAAAAGACAAACAAATAAAATAAAAATGACAAAAAAACAGACATGCCAAAATTGTAACAATAATTACAATAGAACTATTAATTAAAACTATAATAGTATTCAATTTAAACTAAAATAACACTAACTTGAAATAAACTTTACATAAAAAAATTAATAAATCGGACCAGCAACGCAACCACATTCTCTCTGATCGCCGGCCTCTTGTAAATGTCACAGTAGGATTCTGGCTGGAGAATTCCCATCACGATCAGGCCAAGCTGTAAGAAACTCAAGCAAAGCATAGTAGAACAGGTGGATTTGTCTCTTTTGTGTGAGCTGGAGAGGATTCTGGATTAACCCCTTTATTATTCAGTATATTCACATCCCACTGCGCTGCCCAACCTGCTGAACGACAGCCAACTTACCCTGAGAAAAACACCACATCCCTTCACACATTTACTTGCTTATTGTCCATCCAAAGCCTGACTTACAAATAATATATATATATATACACACATACCAATGCTTTGGAAAGACGTCTCTTATATTCAACCGCTTTCATTAAAATACATAAACATTGTGAAATATCAGTTTTAACAACAGCAGTCTCATCATAAGACCATCAGCCAAGCCTCATGGGCCGTTTGCTCTACACCAGCTATGCATAATCCACTTTATGCTTTTTTTAGCCGTTTTTAGAGTCTGAAATAAAACATCTGAAATGCTGTGATTAATAAAAAAAATAAAATAAAAAAAAATAAAATAAAAACAGTTCTCTGGGATCTAAATTAAGTAAATACGGTTTTATGTCAAAGTTTTATACAACAGTTCTTTAATGTCCTTGAATCTGATTGGCTGAGAGGAGTGATAACAGCACTCCAGCAGTTACACCGTTTCTATCACTCCGCTTTCAACATGGCAGACAACCAAAACCACTACAGTTAGTAAATGAATAGAGCGCAAGTCTACAAGAGGCATTTTTTAAAAATTATTTAAAGAACAGAATTAGAATAGAAAGTGCTAGAGTTAGAGGGTCAAATAAAAATGGAAGAGATGAAATTTCAAATTTTGTTCGATATTTTTTAATTAATGCTAGTTTTATTTGCCTTGTTATTGTTGCCTTGGCATCAATAGCTGAAATAAAGTAAAGTAAATCCTGATATGATGCAAAAAAAAAAGTGTAAAATAATAAATAAAAAAAAGCCCATACTCAATGCTGACCTGTATTTATTTACAGCATGAGGACGCAGCCCTTAGCCATTGACATTTGAAAGTAAGCTAACCAAAAGGACATCAGATCCATTACCTTTTCCCTTTATTTATTTATATTTTTGCTCATTTGCTTACCGAAAGCATTGATATATGGATTTAGAGACTACATGACATTTAGTGTTTCAAAGAAAGAGCACAAGACAGATTTCTACTTAACACATGCAGTAAATCCGCTAAATCTCTTGACATTAAATAAGCGAAGTTTGTAAATAAGGACACAAGCTGGCATTGAAATGAAAGGGAAACAGCTCTCGGTGGTAAACACAAGCGCTGGCTGTTTTCGCCGCACATCGTCTTCAGTCTTCATATGCAGCTGTGACAAATTTCCCAGAAGCCCAGATGGGTCATCTGCAACATTAGCAGTTTAACAGAAGCCGTTTAAATTATTCACGTCCTTCTTGAGAACATGTTGAAATTCGAGGGCTATATTTGCATAGGACATAAAAAAAAAAA
Organism: Enteromius trimaculatus; assembly: GCA_032361065.1. Classification (NCBI taxonomy): domain Eukaryota; kingdom Metazoa; phylum Chordata; class Actinopteri; order Cypriniformes; family Cyprinidae; genus Enteromius; species Enteromius trimaculatus. Next base: position 15,684,239 of record JAUMHP010000060.1, read on the forward strand.
AAACAACTAAAAAACATTTGATTTGGTCAGCACGCAGAAACCAGTGGAGACCAGAGTATTGAAGTGTTCTGTAGCGCTGATGACAAATACGCCGAATGACAGCTGCATGGAGCGAGGCGGCAATCGGCACAGATTTGAGTGCTATAATCATATTGTAATCAACACTCGAGTCTCCTTATAGACTGCTCTTTTCATTTGGGGAAAGTTCAGTTAATGACAGGCTCATGTGTAAAGCCACTAAACCTGTAGAAACAGAAAACATTGCATCTGATTTGTTGTTTTTGGCCATATAGTGAGTCAAAATGGGCAAAAGCATCATCAGAATACACAGAGGCTTAGAATGATGTGCAGGTAATATAAAATGTCAGATTTTTCATTTTTGAGTGAACTATTCCTTTAACAGACTTAATTGTATCTACCGTTAAGGCACTTTTAAAAGCAACTTGTCAAAAAATAACATCCAATGATCTGGAAAATATTTAAGTGAGCTGGTCCACTGAATATTTTAGCGAACTGTCTATTTCTAGGTAGAATTTAAATGATACAAATGTACTGAAGTGATTAAATATGCTGCAGTACACACACACACGGGATTGTGGGATATAAAAAAGCAGGCGGATATATGATATCCTTGGATATGAGCATGGATTCAAGGGTAAATTAAGTAAATATGGTGTTATGTCCAGGTTTTACACAACAGTTCTTTAATCTTGAATCTGATTGGCTGAGAGGAGTGCTATATCCAGCACCGTTTCTATCACTCCGCTTTCAACATGGCAGACAACCAAAACCACTACAGTTAGTAAATGAATAGAGCGCAAGTGTACAATATTTTATTTGAATTATTTAAAGAACAGAATTAGAATAGAAAGTGTTAGAGTTAGAAGGTCAAATAAAAAATGGGATTCAGGGTTAATTTGTTTGGATTGAGTTGGGTAACACTTTAGAATATCGGATGGTTATAAGTCATTTATAAGAGATTAGTTAATGATGAAATGTACATCTACAAAACATTCACAAATGATTAAT
>JAUMHP010000060.1:15686138-15696440 GCA_032361065.1 Enteromius trimaculatus
CCCCCCCCCCCCCCCCCCCCCCCCCCCCCCGCTACGGAACTGTTTCTCCCTCTTGTGAGCAGGAACAGCTGAAGTAGAACAATCTTCAAAGAGGAAGTGCTGAGAGGTACTTGTAATTGTTATCAGTGGTGCTTCCTCTCTCTCCCTCTGTCTGTCTCTCCATCCTAAGACGATGATACTCAGATGGGTCTTATCTGCATCACATGGTCTAATTGAGTTAACTAGATAAAAATCAAGCATTCTCTGCATTCACAACAGCATGCCGGTGGAATGCTGATGACTTTTTCCCCCCACTCTTTTCTTATTGATATATTTATTTATTTGAGTTTTTAGAGGCTTTAATATTTCCTCTTTAAGATTCTGTGGATGTTTCCAGAATGTTAAATCCTGGGAGACGTCAGTGAGGGTCACAGTGAGGGCAGCTTTGCTCTCCTGTAACAAGAGAGGGAAAATAAGCCGCTGTGCAGGGAAAAGGTGTTTATGAAGTTTTAGGCTGCACTGCAAAGCAGAAGACAGGCACATGTGGAGGAAGCCAGATCGAAGAAGAACACAGTGCAAGGCTGTATGAACACGGCTAATCTGATCTTTCTGGCCAGCTTCAAATTACAAAATGATGACTTTGCTGACAGCTGCTGGATGTACAGCAGGAGAATGACCTCATGTTTGAGGTTTCACTGAAGATAAAGTTCAGAAACAAGATTTCTGATAAAGAGTTTGAATTCTCCATCGTTTTATTTTGATAACATTAACAGGGAAGTACCGTAAATGCTCATGCATTATTTAAGGCAGTTGTTTATTGCAGGACTAATCATAAAAGAATTACAAAATTTGTTTTAAAAACGCTTTTAGCATTGGCTATTTCGCTGTCTGTTCAACCCTGTTATGGTCTGACATTTTCCCCTCAAATGTGTGATTTACATTTTACTATGAATTCCAAACCTTTAACTGTAAGGTGTCTATCAAACAACAGGTATATCATTTTCTAAATTCAGAACAGAGTTGAACTTAAAAATCAAATAAACTGCTAAAATCAAGAATTCTTTATTTGCATTTCTGTTATTGTTTTGCAACTGTTATGCTTAAATATGCTCCTTAAAAATATATAATAATTAGAATAGATTGTATATTAATTGTTTTACATTTTACAAAGTACAGCTCTGAGCAATACTGTAGTTATCTAGCAAACCAGTTTATAATGTATATCATTTTTCACTTTAACAGGGCTGAACTAGCATTTAAAGGATATTACCAATAGGCCTAATAATAATAAAATATGCAATTTGTGAGAAAATTACTCATTAGTCTGTTTTCAAATCATGCTATACTTCATGTTATACCTTTTCCCCTTACAAAAATAAGGAAATGTTATGGAATATTGTTCTATATTTATTGTGTGAGTTACATTTAAAAAAAAAAAAAAACACACCAAAACAGAAAAAAACTGCAGTTGCCAATTCATTTAATTAGTATTTAATTTACCATGATGAGGTTAAAGTCAAGTACTGTTTATTACCAGGGTTGGTAATACTAAATAAAAAGATTTTTTTAGGTATAAGTAGATCCATAATGTGTTTTATTATAATTTGTAATTTATTTATTTTTTTAAAAAGATCTGTGTCTTATGTGCTGGTTGACAAAGTGGCTGAAAAATGATTCAAATGTCACACGTGTGAATTTTTAGCAATGTTTTTTTTTTTAATGAAGTGTACAGATCAAAAACGTTTTAATATATATAGATTAAAAAAAAAAGTTTATGCCTACAATAATACAGAAAGAAAATGTCACCACAAACACACTACAAATATACCTCCAGTCCTGACAAGGATATGAAAAAAGAAATCTGCCCTAAGGACATAAAAATAAGGCAGAAAAGACCAGCTGGTATTTTTCAGTTCATTTGTATGCATTATTCTCTTTCGTTCTTGTACTGATCCGACGTCTGCCGCAGGAAGCTCTTCTAGTTGGGTTTGGTCAAGAACTGAGTGGAGAACTCATACAGCTCTTTATTGATCTTCTTCAGGGTCTTCACCTCCTCCTCCAGTTCAGACACTCGAACCTTAGTGTTCTCTCCATCACCAAACACACTCTGACAGAGAACAGAGCGACACGGTTTTATTTTATTATATTTGATAATTTAGATGAACATATTTATTATATAAACATACCATTTTTCTTAAATATTTACATGCATGTGTTTGTATTTATATATATGTATTATATATATATATATGTATTTATATATATATAAATACAAACACATGTATATATATATATATATATATATATATACACACATAATAAATATAGACAGGATACACTAATATATTATGTAAAGAAAAACCCTTTATTTTGGATGCGATTAATTGCAATTTATCATTTGACAGCACTAAATAGATTACATTATATTTGTGAATGGAGCAACCTCAGCTCATTATTATTATAGTAGTACAGCAGTTTGTCTCATAAGCTTAATTTGTAAAAGCATTACTATAAAATCAATTTGTGTTTATTTTAAAGAACTTGGTAAAGAGTCTATTATTTTCTGTGGTTATTGACAAAATGTCCTAGATGTCGATTGCGCTTAACTTGAAGTGAACCCAGTACATTCCTTTAATCTAAAAGACCTAATTCTCAAGCATATACAGTATAAACTAGAAGATGAGCTGTGTAAATGAGGAGGTGAGGTTATTTCATATTGCGGGAAAAAAAAACCTGCACCTGCTTCTAAGAATTCGAGTTTCATCATAGATTTTTGCTGATGTCATCAAATCCCGTTTTAGAACATCCTTAATCTAGCGAAGAAAATATTGACATTCCCTTTGTGCTCAATTCCCCCCATGCAGGCAAATGGAGGGTGACAGCTATGCACATTTCCCCCAGATTAAGTCGGGAGGAGGGTAAAAAAAAAAAAAAAAAAAAAAAATCTCCTACTCTCCAGTTATATATTTATTTACATACATCTCCTGAATAAACACAGCGGGCTCTGAGCTCGCCGGCAGGATCCTACTCCCTTTTGAGTGAGTGAAACTAATCCACTTAATGGTCCTGCCAAAGCCGGACTCACTTTAAAAGCGTCAGGAGATCCATGAGGAAGAGGGAACAACCTCTATGGTGACCTGAGTGCGCTCGGAGACGGATAACGCCAACCAACCCCAAAACACCCGTCGATCCCTCCAGATTGCGTGGACCATCTGGCCTCACTGTACTCTGACATTTTAAAGAGGCTAAAATAATGTATTTGGACAGAGTTATGAGGTACGCAGCTTGTGCTATGCCAGTATTTAATTCCCTGAACAACTGATGTTCAACAGGTCAAAAGTATTCAGACCCCCTCCACCTCTAAATTCCATAGGCTCATAAAATCCAAAATACAACAATTTGGTCTCACGTTTTTGGTAGAATGAGGTACTAAAGTTCTTACTCTACTCTAAGGGCTTGAGCTGAGAGAAAATAAACTCTTCATCAGTTCAGCTTTAAGCTCTGTCTGATGGCGTTCTCCTCTGTTGGCTTTCAAATACACACTCAACATCCCATGGAGAGTCTGAACTCTGGGAAAAGAGCGGCCCAGTGGAGTTGCTCTATCAGTGGTGTAAATCAGCACAGACTCTGACAGACGTGTGCAAGTGGCTCATTTCCTGCAGGAGGAAGTGAGTGAGATGCTCTAAATGAAAGATTATAGTGTTGTATCGATCGCCTCTGTAAATCAGTGTGCTGCGGTAAATATTTTGTACAGCTGACTTGTACGGTGGCTGAGAGGTGCAAAACAAATCACAATTCTGAAACAAAATAACAAACGCAAATGCAAATCTAAAAAACATGAGATGGTGTTGGTGGAGGGTTGAATACAACGCTGTCAGATTAGCTCAGGTCTCATTCAGAGTTGAGAAAATAGAAAGCGTGTTAATATTACAATAATAACACTTTTTTATTCTTGATCATTCTGAATAAATATATATAAATACATTTAAACAATAAGGCAAGATATAGGACCCATGTAAATATCGGATCAGCTTTCCAGAGCTGGAGATAACTCAAGGAGCTGAAGGCCTGCGATTGGATGATTTGGTTCGTCTCGATAGGTGAGTAACACCATGTCTACACCAGACGTTGCGCCACAGCTAAAGTCTGCTTACACTGAACACGTTCAAGCTATATAAATCATTTTAAATTTATGTCCCGCCACTCGCGTCCGGTGTAGACAGCATCACTGTTTATAATGACTTCTATAGTATTTAGTTGCACCACTCATGTCCCGTGTAGACAATAGTGTAACATTAGCTCTGCTTTGTTTCACAGAACTAATCATTTCCTGGGTTGTGTATGTATGTGTGGGGCAGAGCAATAAAAAAAAGGGGCGAGACCCTTTTGGGGTATACGCATGTTTGTTTCGGTGATTTCAAATATTAACATTGGCTTCCAGAAATACCTTACCCTGCCTTTAAGCCAGGGTTGCCAGGTCCAAAGTTATTTCCTTCACCAAACATTATTTCTCGCACACCTCCTGTTCATTAATCGCAGAGAGCTTTGTTCTTCGTTACAAGAGAAAAACCGTGCATATGAAATTGCGTACTCTCTGAATAGGTGGCTACATTTGAATTTGAGTACATTCTATGTAGTGTGAATATGGGTAGAACGAAGGAAATGTTGTTACTACCATGTTGTACTATTTGTAAATATTCATGCTATTTCTAAATTCTCTCCTGTGGCCAGATGGTATAATAAAGAATCAGCTGACAATGTACTTCAGAATCCAGGCGGAAACATACTATGAATCCAGACACATTACTCTTCTGACACACTGTTTTTCTACATATTATGAATTTGATCATACTACTCTTCTATTTTTTTTTTTGACTTTGAGACAGACATATTATTCTTCATACATCTTGTTTTTTGCATACTATATAATACGCAAGCATTCGATTTTGGATACAGTGAAAGTCTCAATGCTCTAATTTTGACAACTTTATTGAAATTCAAGCAAGACATGTCCTTTAAACATTCATAAATGTAGCGTGACAGATTCCAGTAGTGCCTTAGGAACGTGTGCCCCTTTTACTTTACTACTAGTTATGGCACAAAATAGACAAATAAACCTCAGAAGGAATGTGGAAACAATGTAAACTAACTTAAATATATCATCCCTCATGTAACCACTCGATCAGTGTTTCAACAGAAAGACATCAATAAAACAGCTTGTAATCAATGTCACTTAACCTTGCATTTACCTCAGGAAAGTTATCCAGTGTTCACAGTTGGCTATTTAGTCACACAAAACACTAGATGGAGTTTATTTACTGATCATTTTATATGCATGTTTGAATAAATCTGACATAAGTAGTATGTATGAAAACTACCTTACATCCAAGTTGTATGCAAACATTTCAGTTTTTATTTGATTGTGACTATTATATTTGGACATAAATAGCAACTGAATACAGTAGTTGTGAATTTAACCTCTATTATTATAGTAACACACCAAATGAGCAACTTCCCTGTAGAATTTACAGCAATAGATGAAAGATTTTTGTTTTCTTAAGAAAACCAAGCTATTTTTATCAGTTTTCTGAATAATTGGTTATCGGTTTAGTTCAATACACTGTAAAAAATGGCTGTGATTTTAACAGTAAAAAACTGTAAAAATGCTACAGGAAAAAACTGTTAAATGGTTAACGGTAAATTCATGTAAAATTTACAGGAAAAATGAAAACTGACATTCCCTGAATTCCCTGCATTGCATTTTAAATTTAGTTCGAATTTGATAATTCTGTTCCTTAGTTTTTTTTCTGATCAGATATGTTTATTAGGGTTGTGTGTCACATGTAATGTGTTAAATTAATGTTTATTACATATTTCAGTTTTCACATGATGGTGTTTAGTGTTTGTGTGAATGACACCTGAGCACCTTTTATATATGTTTTTATTTAAAAGCTATATGTGATATGCATTGGTTCATCATGTGACTTTCTCATCATCATCTGCATTTGATCCTTATCAGTGTATTTCAAAGCTACAAAACAGATTTCAGTATATATTAACATATTAACATTATATCAGTTCATGAAAATACGGTATTTAACTGTAAATGTAACTTAAAACCGTAAAAACCTAAAACGTTGTTATCATATTTTTACGGTCACATTCTGGCAATCTTAGCTGCCAGTTTTTTACCATAAATTTTACAGATTTTTTTTTACAGTGTACTAAAACAATTTAGTATTGGTTATCACAGCAAAGAACCTTAAACAATATTTGATTACAATTCATTTAAAAAGGTTGTGTTATTTGTGTTATTTTAGGCAGGCATAGTTATTAGCCATCTTAAAATGGCAATTATGGGTGGATTACTCTGCCTGGCCGAGCACTAGTCCACACTACTCATGACAAGTACCCCATCTCCGCTCTCTTCACGCTAATCATCAGAAAAATCAAAGCCAACAGGCTACAAACCATCTCCGCCTTAAAAGCCTTGCTAAAATTCAGCTCACAGTAACAACTGGCAACAGCAACGGTGAACTTCCCTGCTTACCTTGTCTGTGACAGCACACATCAGAGAGTAGAGCTCATCTGCTTTCTCCAAATACGTCCCCTCCGGCTCCTGAGAGCGTGAAAAGACAAAGTAAAACACTTTAAACATTGGCATAATAGCATGTTAAGCAACAATAATGATCGATTGTGCAAATAAGGTGTTTGTGTGTAGCATTTCCCGTGACACAAGTGTCCTGAAGTGGCTGCGCCAACCGTGAGAGGGTCAATTACAACAAGGTCTAATCATGGCTGTCTCCTGCAGGCTGATCACTGCTGACAGTGAGTAAGTGGCCGGGGGTTTGTGGAGGGGATGACGTTGTTTCAAGGGTCCAACGAGATTATTAAGGCTGACAATGAAAATCTCAGCAAGGTCAATCTCTTTTTAACGGCCCTTCCCAGATCCTGCCATCTTACTCTGCTAATTTACGGACCATCAGTGCCCGTCTGTGGGAATTTACTGTTCCTGCCTCGATGGATACAGTAAAGCTGCTGATTTCACAGAAAGATGAGTAAAGCAGGTGCTGCTGCCTAGCATAGAAGTGATTGTGCTCACAAAAACACTCACAAATCTGAAATATTGTACTCGTAATATTATAACGGTACATCATTTCCCTAATGTGGGGTGTTTGCTTACACTACCATTTAAAAGTGTGTGCTCAGTATGATTTTGTTTGCATAAAGTGCAATCTGTAGAATTAGTCTACAATTTTATTTTTTGAAAATGTTTCAAATGTAATTTGCATTACTATTTTTTGTGTTTTTAGCTCATAAGCATTTTTATTGTAATACAGAGAGAGCACGGTTGCCAGGTTGGAAACATTAAATAAACCACTGCACACACAAGTTTTAAACTCTTGAAATCTGGCAGCCAAACCCAGGAAAGCTTGTGAAGGCTTGTTACAGATGCAAAATAACACGAATGCCAAATTAGAATGAAATGTTTTCAGGATAAATAAGCACCTGGCAAATATCTCAGACAATTAAGCTCGATAAAAAATAGCTTCATAGACCAGCTCCCACAGCAACCTTTAGCCCACCACCATGAACTGCCTAATTCACGGCCAAATAAGAGCTTTCATATCTTTATCCAAAGTTAAGGGCTATAGCCCACTGTCCTCAGTGTCCACTCCATTAGCACAGAGCAGACCTGAGCCCCTCCAGGATGGCAACAGGTCTGATGGAAACCCATCTTACCGCTGACCTCCATCTGAATAGAGTCAGCCAGGCTGCTAATAGACTTCCCCCCCTTGAGTCGCGATTATTTAGAGCGTTGCACAGTTCAATTCAGGCCAGGTTTCGGAGCATGCCCCTCCCAGCGGGGTCGTTGCTTCGCCTTCCAAGCGAATAACAGAAACAATTCCATAAGAGAAATTAATTTTCTCAGAGCAGCTTTAATTTACACGCCGCGTGGAACGCCAATCATGCCGAATGTGTGATGTTGGGTGCTGCCTCTGGGTCCCAGTTATTTTTGCCTCCTAGTAGACGTATTAATGCACTTATCAAAACATTTGTTTTAGGCTCCCTCTCACTGTGCAGAGGTGAAAGAAGCGTGTTTTCCAGACAGCATGTGCTCTCCCAGAGGCTGGAAGATTAGCCGCTCTGTAAATAAGCTAAGGGGGAGGGGGAGGACCAGGAAAACAGCAGATATGCAGAAAGAAAGAAAGATAATAAAAAAGGTTGGACCCACTGAGCAGGTGGTGGGAAAATGTAAGACTTTATAAGCATTTCATTTATATGTCTGTAATTGATTTAGACATGGAGGGAATTACGGTCAGGCTGCTAACGGCTGTAAACATTCATCACGTTTGAACTCTGCTGTCGGTGAGGAGGCAGATCCATATGTTTAACATTAAACACCTTTGACCTAATCGTATCGCTCCATATGCAGCTGTTACACCTTAAACAAGTGTCAGTGAAGCCGAAACATCCGCATTAAAGGAAAAGAACAACCACCTGATTTATGCATTTGAGGATGGCTGAATATTCCTGATGAATTCGCAATGATTTTGAGGTAAGTATTATTTATAAAATGCATTTAGCACTGAGGTATGGCACATTGAGTAAAAATGACAAGAACAGTATATCGTTTAATAACAAGCATGCAGAAATTGCACTTTCATTTTACTGTATACGCAATTGTTGGGGTCTGGAAGTAAAAGTGCCTTTCATTTTCTCAGAAGAGAAAATGATTTTGAACAACAACTGCAAAACATTTGAAGACAGACGTACAAAGAGCGTTCCTACGCTCTCAAAACACTATTAATCTCTATTAACTGGATTTTATTTTATTTTAATTTTTATGTAATTCGTGGAACTTTACCTGTGTGTTTGTTTTGTATAGTACAAAAAAGTAGCTACTAAATCAATATACATACAAAAAACATGAAATGACTGAAAACATTAAAAAATAACATATTACATACTGTCAAAGTTTCAGGCTATATTTTTCAGTCCCAGTATATACATTAAGTTCTTCATTATGTCAGATTTATAGAAGCATAGCTTCATTTTTTGCTTCCGCATCTTTTAAGACATTTATATGGAAATGATCTCTAGTTTTTGCTAAACCTCTGCATGTGACCTTTTGCATTTCTCTGGGAAGGCCAAGTTGCTGCAAACCAAATATGAATTGATATGTAAATGTAACACTGTCACCCTAAATGAGTAATTGTGACATCTCATAAAAATTCTCAGTGGACCTCATCTTTTTTCAGAATTTGTGTAAGCAATGTTTTTGATGTTACCTGTGTGTTGGCTCCCAGTCTCAGACACATGCCTCCGGATCCCGTGCCATCACCCTGCTCCGAGGGGTTCAGGTGCCGACTGAAGCGTGGCAGTGGGACGGCTGGATGACAGTCAGCGAGGAACATGTTGGCAGGTGCTGGTATGATAACAGCATTGGTCACGGGACCTGTTAGAGAGAGGAGATGGATTAAATTATCAGTTCTCCATGAAAACTGTGGCAGTTTAGTAAAGGTTTGTAAAAGCTGAAATCCTGGAAGGAAAACAGTCCATTTTAACAAAAACCATTTCCTCAGTCAAAATAATTAACTTCAATGTTTGAAATAAAACCTCAGTATATTGGTGAAACCGTGCTCCATCATTATTCTGTGTAACAGAATATATTTATGTAAAAGTGAAAAAAAAATACTCCAACATGAACTTATAAAAATAGAGTTTTGGGGGGATTTTGAACTGATTAAAACTTCTTGCTGATAAATTAGACAAACCCAGTGGTTTGAAGAATGGTATCAAGAGTAGGTCAAGATTTAAAATGACAAACATTTTTGGGGCTGCACTGTGATCCTTAAATAGAGTATTTTAATGTCATCCTATAATAATACAATGATAATTCTAAATATTCTTCACAAGCTTTATCACTACACCAAATGACAAGGAGTGAGTTTTCTGTAGATAATGGTAAACATGTTTGAGAGTTGATTATTTTTTCTATAAATTAATTAATAAATTAAACAGTAATAAATAATAAATAGCAATAATAATGTATTAAGAAATTAAGGATTATATAACACTGAAGAAATTACTGCTTTTATTGTAATAAATATTACTGTTTTTACTGTATCATTTTATGCAACAAACTGAGCTATGGTGAGCAAAAAAAAAATATATAGTATTTGTATATATGTATGCATGTGTGTTTATATATATATATATATATATATATACATACAGTGAGGTCAATAAGTATTTGATCACCCTGTGATTTTCCTAGTTCTCTTATTTAGAAATCATGGAGGGGTCTATAATTTTCAG
>JAUMHP010000060.1:15710301-15724033 GCA_032361065.1 Enteromius trimaculatus
TAATATATTTATATATTAACTAATATTATATATATATATATATATATTAGGGATGCAACGGTACAGTGAGCCCACGGTTCGGTTTGTATCACGGTTTTCTGGCTACGGTAACGGTTCGGTTTCGATACATCATTATTACTGTACAGTACTGTATGTGAGATCTAACATAGCAAGAGGTCATTTGCCCTTTCTATTTCAAGTTATCAAGGTACAGAGACGATATTAGATGTAAAAAAGGTAAAGATTAAGTTTAAAAAAAGCAACATTTATTTTTCAAGGGCAAAAAAACTGACAATATACAAAGTAAAGAATAAAGTGAAACAGAAACATAAACATTATTCAAATAATAACAATAAAAATATAAATAAAACAGGTCATTTAAAATGTAAACATAAACAGGTGGAGCTTGTCTCAAGTCTATTTCAGCTTCACTCTTACTCGTGTCGTAAAGTGCTAATTTTGCTGCTGAAATGTTAACATATGCAGCCTGCTTACTGGTGAGATGCGCATAATATATCGTATGATATATATCGCCCAGCCCTATTTGACGGTATCAAAATTTAGATACCCCCCAAGCCTATGTGTTACAAGTCTTACAATTTTCATTTGAACTTCAATTGAATTTTCAGCATCATCACTCCAGTCTTCAGTGTCACCCAATTCTTCAGAAACCATTTTAATATGCTGATTTGCTAAAAAAGGTGCACTATCCAAGCTGTCCAAATCATGAACACATCAAATATTTAAATTGAACTCATAAGCAAGTAGTTTTATATGCTAGGATTGCCATGTCAAGTTGTTTGACACATTGCTTGCACCGATTAATGAGGCTGAAACCAATTCATCGGCAGGACACTACATTTCGCCGTAATATTCTCTTCTGTAAGTGATATTAATTCAAAGTAATATGTTTCCATTATGCAAAACAGCACAACCTAACAGCAAGTGAGCAATTAAATGTCACAGCCTTCACACACTTCAAATGAACACTCACTGAAGCCACTAACCTGGCAAAAAGCTTGGCAAATCCAGTAATTACCTGACTCAACCTGGTAGCTTGTAATTGGAACATTGGTTCCTGGCAGAATTATAAAAACCCCGGGCACTCTTATTCCCAGGAATTGTCATCCAATCAAGGTTTTTTTTGTGACAAACTCTCTGTCACAAATCACGTCAAACAACCAGGGCCAGCTAAATCTGTTGAAGTAACTTTTGCCATAGAACATTCTTATTAACTTATTACAGCGAGAAACCCCACGGAGCATCCTGAGATAAGTGCCTCGCTCAAGGGCACAACAGTGAGCCTCATGGTTCTCTCCTTGCAGGTATTGAACCAGCAGTCCTTTCAATTTCCTCCTCAGCCTTAACCACCACAATATCCCACCCTCACAAAAGTAAGACCAAGAAAAGAGGTTAAATAAAAAATGTTGCATTACTTTCTTTTTATAGGGCTACACAGCAAGATAATTTAATGTTGTAAACAATGATAAGTTCTGGACATTTTCCTCAATCTTTACAGCCAATCACAAAGCATAAATAAACTTGACAATGAGTGCATGTGACTACAGTTAGTTTCCATGTTCTATGTCTTTGTGTGAATGGTTTAGTTTGATATATTATACTATACTATTAAAGTCCAAACACACATGATGTTAACAACATTTTCACCATCTGACGTTTCCATACTGTATATAAGACATGAACACAAACCTCATCTCCAGAGCTGCTCTGAGAGTCACTTTACAATCTTTCCATCATTTTATTTGAAAAAAAAAAAAAAAAATCCAAAACAAAAAAAACTGCAAAACATACACTGACACTGACGACAAACCGCCAAACATAAAAGTTCGGTTTAACTTAAAGAAATGATAACAAAAATATATTACCACTATGTACTAAAATGTATTTCTCAATATAATAATATTACTATTACTTTTAAAGAACAACCAAGATATTTATACAGTTTTGTTGTACAGCATCTTATTGTAATAACACCATTTTGATGACTACTTTCAAATATTAAATATTAAATCAAAGAATGCAGAAAAAATACTGAAAATGCAGTTGAGTTTAATTGCGAGCAAACAAGTTACATTAACATTTCTTCTGAAGGTCTAAAAAACATGTGGAAATCATTTCTCCACTGATGGTAAAAGAATATTGATAAATACTGATATTGTACGATATAGAAAGAAATCTCAATATTTTTGGCCCCATGTCTGAGCCATCTCTTTTTTAATTTCTGAGCTTCCTTAAGAGGGACTTAATATTAGGCTGTACATAAAGTAAACTGAACACTTATGCCCTTCAGCCTTCTAAACATGAAATGTCTGTAAATGACACTTCAGTTCTGACCATTTTGGCTGAGGCGTTTGTTTGGGTCGCTCTCTTTTCGCTCTGTCATTTGACAGGCCGCCTGCTGGCTTTAATGAAGACAGATAAAAGGAGGAGTGGGGGTATCAGCTGCGTCTGGGCATGAGGCGTGAAACTGGGTTTAATTGCCTCCATGATCAAGAGCCTTGAGGAGAGATTCGTTGCCCCTCGTACAGCTACAATGAGTGCACAGGACCCACTTCGCTCACAGAAGCATCTTCTCGTGAAGTTAAGAGACAAGCTTGCACCCTGTCCTGGTTGTCAACAGACCCAGGAGAGTGGATTTCTGTCACAAACTCAAATAAGGAGAATCATGACGCGCAAGACTGAAAGAATTGCAATTTATGGCCAAATGCAACAGAATACTAGAAATAAGCCATTTCTACCTTGTTTCTTGCAATGTTTTACTGTTGAATTTAAAGTTTACAGAAATAAAGCAGCATCAGAATTTCCATTAAATTAGGTTTTCCATAAAATGGTGTCATTTTTGTTCCAGTAAAATAGCTTTGACCTATATCCAGTACTGTGCAAAAGTCTTAGGCCATTAGTATTTTCACCAACAAAAAATGGTTTTAAGTGGGTTATTTCTATCTTTTGTGGTAGCGTGTCAGTTGGATATATCAGTGTACATTTCCAAACAATAGTTTTGTCATTAATTGTAATAATGCAGTGAGATTATTGTCTGACAACAGCCAGTGCTTCACACAGAGATCTGATCTGATCATCATACTGTAGCTTTGCACATAGGTTTTTGAAGCATCTTGGAGACATTGCCACTGCTCATCTGGATTTAGTAGAGACAAATGATAAACGATTTGACCTTTCTTTTAATCAGTATTACACCTTTACTGCATGACTGGTTATCAGTTTTTGAATACTGGGGGTATCCATAAATAGTGTCACTAAAAAAAAAATCACTAACAAATTCATGCACAATAGCAGACATGGACAACAATCGGCTTGACCAATAAGTACATTTTTTCACATGATCTGTTTCAGATCTTAAATACCAGGTTTACCCATGAATGGTGCCAATGAAAAGTGTTTCAAATTCATTCATAACAGTAAAGACAGTCAATAACCAAACAGTACTTTTTTTGGTTTTGTTTTTTACCGATATTTACGCTTTTATCACATAATCCGTTATCGGTTCTTAAATACTAGGTTTTACAAAAATGGTGTCATTTAAAATCGTGTTTAAAATTAATTTACATTAGTAAAGGAAGACTAATGAGATTTCATGCAATTAACAGTTTTTGCCTAATCAGTACTTGAATATCTGGTTAACCGATAAATGGTTAACTGGGTGCACCTTTTACAGCTGTTGTTTGTCAGACAGCATTATGATCCCAGTGAGATATACATAAGTAGATCTGGAGCACAAAAACAGTCATAAGTAGCTCCTGTATATTTGTAGAAATAGCCAACAATAAATTGTATGGGTAAAAAAAAAATACAGATTTTCCTTTTGTGTTAAAAATCAATAGGATATTAAATAAAGATCATGTTCCATGAAGATATTTTGTAAATTTCCTACTGTATTAAAATATCAAAACCTGATTTTTGATTAGTAATATGCATTGCTAAGAGCCGTACTTGGACAACTTTAAAGGCGATTTTCTCAACATATTCCAATTCAAATGTTCAAGTAGTTGTATCTCGGTCAAATATTGTCCTGTCCTAACAAACCATAAATCGTTGGAAATCTCTAGCAGTAATATTGGTAGACTGCCCAAAATCTTTGAACCTCCATGAGATCGTTTTTTTCTCAGAAAAAGCAATTCTAACAACACAAAATTCTCAGAACGAGGGAGTCAGCCTGACACATAGCGCATTGGTTATTAACTAAAACCTTTAAACCTCTCAGAGCTGTTTAATTACAGCAGGTATTTGATCAAAGGCCCTCAAAGTCAATGGGATAATTTAGCCCGCATCAATCTGAAAAGGCACGAACAAAATCTGCTTCAGCCCCACAGCCCCACTCACTCATTCACCCTCTTCTTCTCACCCTCCCTTCCTCTAAGTCGAGAGGACAGATAATGAACTAGAGGCTAGGGGTTATCACAATAATTTGGTGCTAATTTGTTCAATTCAAGAGCCCTCAATGGCCTTCAAAAAGCTCTTGCCTGCTCAAAGGGACCTGACATCTGTGGTCCTTTATCCCTCTTTGACCACCAGGGCAACAACGGCGAGATCGAAAACTAATTCATCAGCTTGATTTTTCAGATCGCAATAACGTTTGCCCTTCACTTCCACATTTGACAAATTACCTCAGTTTTCCAGCAATAGATTTTCTTCTTCAACACAATAATTTATCAAGTAAAGAAAGGCATAGAGCATGGAGCAATTGTGTAGAGAAACAGCTCAATAGCAATCCTGGAAATAACACAACGTGCTGAAGACTGGTGGCCGTGCAAAGCAATCTGGCAATGCGAGTTTCTCTGGAGTCTGCTGGAATGAAATTAATGGAGAAATTCTTTCATCCTCCTGCCCGTAACCCAGGACGACCAAAGCTCATCTGTATGTTGAAAGAGTGAAGCGAGCTAATTAGTGATTTCACCTCACGGGAGAAAAATGAGAGAGAATTCAGTAGTCCATCAGAACTGCCAAGGTCTTCACACTGACTCATTCAAAGGCTGAAGGATATTTGGAGTGCTGAAGGAGCGTTATTAATACAGTATCAGGAATACAGATTCACAGCTTTTCAGTTGTACAAGAAAATAAAAGACAACATGAAATAACATCTGCAAACCATTTTATGTTCAGATATGAAAAATATATTTCTATAAATTATACATATTTCTAGAAAAAGCCGATATGAAACAAAAAAAAAAATGCAGAGCAGAGCAATGTTCATTGCATTATTTTTGGTAACACTTTAGAATGAGTAACTCTTGTTAACTATCAACTACGACTTTTTCCTCAGATTCTTAATTTGCTGCTTATTAGTTAGTGCGGTAGTTGTTAGGTGTTGGGTAGGATGAGGGATGTAGAATAAGTTCATTTAGAATAAGACATTAGTATGTGCTTAATTAGCACTAATAAGCTGATGTTCTAGTAATATGCATCATAGCATAGCATATGCAATATGCATAGCATCAGCATAAAGCTTAATGACATGATGATCATTTCCCTTCCACGTCTATTCATTTAAAAATGTATTAAACATGAAAAAAAGGTTAATATAAAGTCATACAAGCAATGATTACACATGTTCTACACTTAAAAATGACTTTAAACTAACTTAACTCAGTTATGTAATCAAGCAGTTCCTCTCAGTTCCATACGACCAAGTTGGGTTTTATTTACATGAATGGGTTTTGTTGAATTTATGTGAAATTGTTACTTGACTGTTACTTCGAGCAGATCAATTCTCTGAACATACTAATAACACACTAATAAAAACATCACATGAAAACAACAAAAATAAAAGAAATTTGTAAGAATAAAAGAACAATTCTGCTCATAATTTATTCATGTCGCAATGCATGATGGGAGCTATTGATGAGTTTTAATTGGTGGCTCTCAAAATGCACTGCAGCATTTGATGGTCACCATTATTGAGATTCATACGCCGACTCTTGATGTCTGTATGTGCCTTACAGAACATTCTGTTTTTTTGGATCAGAAGAGCCTAAAAGAAATCCTTTCAAAATGTGTGGAAAATACAGGGTGTTTAGCTGTAATCACAATGCTGCCATTGTCAATAAAGAACATACAACACAGATAATGCAAAAAAAGTTAAGGCAAAAAAAACAAAGCAGAATAATCATCATCATGAGTTTGGCTCTTGGTTTGTCTGGCTGTTATAACTCAAGTACAGCAGCCAAAACAACATGTACTTCTATTAATTTAAGGGTCAAGAGCCCAACTAAGGCACACAATGACCACTGGAATGGTAACACACAAATTGTGATTGTCTTCTTAAAAAACAAAAAATGCTTTCTTCCATATACTTAACTGGGTTAAGTAACAGTGAAGTAACAATTTCACATAAATTCAACAAAAGCCATTCATGTAAATAAAACACAACTTGGTTGTATGGAACCGAGGATGCATGATAACATAACTGAGTTAAGTTATTTCAACGAGTCATTTTTGTAAGTGTATGATGAATATCTTGTTTTGAATTTAAAAATAATTCGGATAATTTTGAGACACAAAGTCAAAAGTGCCAGGGTGATACACTTGTCTCGATACCATAACAAAGAAAAAAGACTCATTATACTGATTAAAAACTTTTTTTTTGTCACTGACTTAATAAATAAAATAATATTAAATAATAATAATAATAATATCTAATAATATTAAATAAAGCAAAAATGCCTATTTGTAACCAAATATTAGACGAAAAACAAATTCCTCTTGCGACACCGTCTTATTTATTTTTTATTTGTAAGAAATAATGTGCACTGGTGAAATGTGCACGATAAGACCAGGAACAAGCCACAGAAAGCTAACAGGGCCAAACAGTGACTTCCTGTTGACTTTAAAATTGCTTAAATTGGTTACTCGAGTGTCCTAGAACTTTCCTTTTTCCATTTTAGCACAGTGTCCATAATTGACAGAAAGAAGAGAGAGAGAGAAAAAAAAAAAAATCTAACCCAGGGAACCCAAAAAGGAAAATGAGGTTGTTTCGTGTTCCTTGGAGGGTGAACTACTGTCAAACCCGAGCGGCGCTGACAGAATGCATTCACGAATCAGAACCAAAACAGGGCACGCTGTGTCACTATCTCTGCACAATCCCATCATTCCTGCACTCCTGCCAGCCAGTCTCGCCCAAAGCACGAGAGATCAGACACCTGAACTGAAAGAGACGCAGGTGTCCAATGGCGCGTCAATTTGGAGTGGGATATGAGCAAACTGGTTGAGCTGCCAGAGAGGAAGGAAGAGTCAGCGAGCCTGGCTGAGCACTGAAGGATGCTGGGATGCTTGAGGGGTGATTGTACACATAGCAGATCTAGCCTGTAGACAAGGGAATCGTGCACAGAGAAAGAGAGAGAGAGAGAGAGCTTGATGCTTACCCTTGTGGTTGATGGACCATATGCACTGCTTGCTCTGAATGTCCCACATCCTGACAGTCTCGTCGTTGGAGCCGGACAGCAGGAGGGTCCCGTCCATGGACACAGACAGACAAGTCACCAGATTCCTGTCCGGCAGGAGAGACTGTTATAATGGAGAATATAACTTATAGCTCTGCCTATACATCATAGTGTGTATTGTGCATAAAAATAAATGAATAAATAAAATCATGGTGTGGGAGTTAGCAGACATGCTCCAGATAATGAGTGTTTCTTTCTCCAAAAATGACCATGATTACAAACGTAATAGATTTATATATTTATTTACATACAATACTGTTTTGCGTCTCTCATGGAAACATGACGGTGTTTCGTTCATCAATCAATCCACCGTTTAAACGATTCAGTTCAATCGCAATGACTCATTTGTTAACAGTGATATGCTGCCTTCTACTGGCGATTTTAATTTTCCATTTAAAGTTTCTTTTCATTATTTAACTAATTTCAAATAACAGTATTCTGTGTTTTGTTTAATATATCAAAACACTATTTATGCATTTCTAACTGCAGGCTAAATGTATTCATGTTCTGCATTAAACAACACATCTTAATGTGCTGCTGTGTTTCCTCAGCATTGCAAAGATGAGTTTTATTGATAATGATTTCATTAGCTTGGGACAGCCCAAATATCATAAGAATTAAAAAAAAAAAAATAATGAATACTTTTTGAAAAAATAGCTTTACATGGGTAAAAATGCCCATAAAACGTAGAAATCAATTGGTAAAAGAACTGACCACCACAGAATATGAAGATTATCAAAAACTGTAAGCTTTCTATGTTAGCCCTTAAGATACCAGCACAATAACACACTCGGTAACATCCATGAAAATATCAATTTTTTTTGTTAATATCGCACACCCCTAGTACTTACTGCGTTTCTGGAGCTGGGAACATTTCAGTTGTATCGCTGTCTACGGAGGGTCAGACAGTGCTGTGACTTCATCAAAAATATCTTAATTTGTGTTCTGAAGACGGTCTGAACCGATGATCTTATGTGTTTGGAACAACATGAGGGTGAGTAATTAATGACAGAATTTTCATTTTGAGGTGAACTAACCCTCTGACACGATCAAAGCCCAAAAAATTATGAAAGACATCGTCAGAACGCTCCTGCCATCAGTGGCTCAATCTGAATTTTAAAAAGCAATGAGAATACTTTTTGTACACAACGAAAATAAAAAATAACTTTTTTTCAACATTTTAGCTCCTTTGTGTTTCTCCGCATCACTGTAAGGCCATTTTGCCACATGCTTTTCTGCACCTTGACAGTGTTAATTGTTTGGAAGTCGGTGGGACAGTCACAAGCCTCCCGGTTTTAATCCAAAATATCTTAAATTGTGTTTAAATTGTGTAAATTGTTTAAATTGTGAGGACGAACAAAGTTTTCACCGGTTTGGAACGACATTAATATAGGAGTACACAGGCTGAGTAAAAGCCACATTAAGTTCTCACAAAAATGAACGTGTCTGTTACAGAACGATGCCAAGATGACAGCCTTTCTGCCACCAGCATCGGCCAATTCTGCGCTTGCTGTGTGTAACCTGAAAACACCAGCGCAAGTGGAGGCTGTGATTACACCTCCTGCCTGCGCTGCTTCACAGGCCGAGCTTCTGCACAAAGCGCAGAAAGGAGGAGTTTAATCCAAAATGAGTTCGGTCCAGAGCAGAAGCCAGAAACGTTCACCTTTCTTCCTTTCACCGACTCTTGTGCTCTTGCACAAAAACACCCATCTTTTCCTGAAGTAATAAACGAGGACAGACACATGGGTCACAAAAAAAAAAAAGTGCAGACGACCTCACCTGTGTCCTTTGAACACCTGATTGCCGTCGCTGTCTGTCTGGAAGGTTTTATCCCGGCTTAAACTCTGCCAAGCAGGAAAGAAAGAGAGAAGAGAGCGAAAAAGAAAACATTGATAACAATGCAGAGAACACGATCCAAATGACAATAATGACAACCTGCTGGCTTGGGGTCGGTGTGAGAGTTGTATCTTACACTCGTTGATCGTCTACATGTTGTTATGCCAACAAGGCAAGCTAAAAAAATAAATAAAATAAAAGGAAATCTATAAAGTTGATCACTGGCTTGAGCAAATTAGCTTACAGTTCTGGTACACACACACACAGCCTCCATTAGGTACCATGGGATTTAGCGTCCTAAATGGTCTGATCGATTGACTTAATGGCATTAATTAAGGAAGAGGCTGTAGAAGCAGTGCAGTGGCCTGGACTGGACGACTGCTGACTCAAATCATTACATCACCTCTTTAAAGCCTGGCAATAAGGAACATCAATTATACATGACAGGAAGAGTTAAAGCCAGCAGGAGATCTCCGGCCATTCTGGAAGGAAACGCATGTCTTTCATATTCAGATTTGCACATTAATACAGTCAGACATTGCACTGGTCCGGAAATAAAATCCATGTGATCAGGACCTTGTTAGATTTCGAACAATAGGGCTGCTCGGTTTGTAGTCGTGAAACCCAGAAGAGAATGGGCAATTTCCAGCTATGAGTTCCTTCTGGAATATATATAATGGAGTTTTAGAATAGCACTTTTTGATTAATGATTTTAAGGGAGGTCTGTGGTTAAAATTACTTGAAGAGACATGGTAGACAAACACTGTACCAAAATATATTTGATTTATAAAGAGTAATAAAGAACCTTCAGAAATCATTCTAATATTCTAATTTGCTAAAAATGGTTAAATTGTGACCACAATTTATTCATTTTTTCCCTCGTTCCAGTTTAATAATATAATTTAGTATAACGTGGCTACAGCTTAAGGCAGGACACACCAAGTCACTGGTCGAGCTACTCGGTTTGGTGTGTTCCACTCGTCGGCTCTCGTCAGGCTCATGTTCCCCTGGCTCAGCGTGTTGAATCGGCGTCAGGGACGTTGGGGAAAGTGAGAACTCTGATTGGATGCCAGAGTCAGTGCCAGAGAATTAAAGGGAAAGTGATGAAATCAAGTAATAAATGAATGATACTTAATCTTACCTAAGCTTTCCAATATATGAATATTTTCATAACAACACCAGCCTTAAAATTTAGAAAGTTATCAATGTTACTGACATTCACAATAGCATGCAAGCGCTGCCTTGTTTACGTTAAATATGTCTGCAGAGTGTGATAGTACTATTATATTTTAAAATAAAAAGTGAGTAATAAACAAATATGCAATTATTGTACATCACACTTAAAAATACAATGCTTATTATTTAGATTTTCTCATAAATTTATAATTTTCAAACTCCAAATTAGCAATCTTTTATTTTGTCGGGTTGCTGCTAACAAGTATGTATTTGCGCTAATATATATATAAAAGTTAAAGAAGTCATATGATGCTAAAAAGAACCTCTAAGCCCCGCCTCCTTAAATGGGTCGATTTGCACAAAGCTCATCATTATCAAAAAGCGAGGTGTGCTCTGATTGGCCAGCTATCCAGTGCACTGTGATTGGCCAAATATCGCAAGGAAGTGACTGAAATGTTACGCCCTTTACCATAACGTGATGACACGTCCTGTCACTATACGTTGCATCACGTAAACATAACAGTACAGTACTCTGTGATCAGAGAAATGACAAACAACAAGCACTCCCCTTCACTGCTCAAAACTCGCTTTGAATAGTAAGTAGCAGGTTCTTCTAATAAGAAAACGTAACTTACTTAAAAGGTTGTGATTTAGAAGCACCAGACTGTTCTTGCAGAGGTATTTGTGCTGAACTGTTCTGGAATAATGTTGTGAAGCTGACCACTGATATCTAGTTATGCCTCTTTTGGAAGCACAAAGTAGTTTCACTTTTGCAGCGACACACAGCCCGTCCAGCAACCGGCAAAAACAGTACAGCGAGAATAATAGTTCCACCTTCTTTACTTTGCGTAAACATTTGGGCAGTGTTATGTGGGGGCATGTTTAAAGAGTCATTTTAGGGGGGTGTGGACAACTTTTATAAAGAACATCTCATTTATGAGACTTAGGTCTTTGAAACTTTACAGACCAAGAGCTTGTAACACTCTAAAGAGAAAGGAAAATTTGAAATCGTATCATATGGCCCCTTCAAATGAAGTTAAACCGCTATATTAAAGTATTTGTATAGCGCAGGGCTGTTCAGAACTAGGGTTTTTAAGTTAAACAGATGTCTTTCGGAGTCAGAAAGCCTTGACAGGATTAGATTTTAAAAACCTTCAGCAGTAACACACTTCTCCGCTCTGTATTCTTCTCTTCATGTCTTTTTTCCCTTTCTGTCTTTCGTCTCCAAGCAGGCAAGGAGTTCTAAGCTTTCCTGTCAGAAAGTCTAAAAATGACAAATTCAACCCTCGTTCATCACTGACAAGACAATCCGAACAACAAGGGGAAAGAAACAGGGCTAAGGAAGCATTTTCAAGAGGGTGAAGAGGTCAATGAAACTGCTGGACTGAGAAGAGAAGCGTGTAAGGTCACGACTGCATAATAAACAATCATTTTCGACACAAAATCTAATGGCTGTACACCACAAAGGCACATCATCTAGTCCTGAGAGGAGGATTTTTATTTTTATTTTTTTCCACAAATTTTACTGGCAAGTAATTGTATTTTGTTCAAAGGGAAACATCTGAACCAATCAGAATGCAAAGATTGAGGCCAATGTTTTGGAAAGGAGTCAGGACGCCAGGTTCCAAGCCTCCTCAAATTTCTTCTATTCCGCCAATTAATCTTACTGTGAAATCAACTTTAAGACAGTAGACCGAAAGTGTTAACTGTAAAAACCAGGCTTAGAAGTCAAAGAGATACGAGTCTATCAATGAATAGCCTTTGAACATCTTGAAAGGTTTTAGAAACATGAAAAAATAAATAAATCAGGAAACCCTGTAGACTAATAAGGCTGGCTGAGATTCCAGAGGCGAGGAGCAGAATGAAAAACCAAGATCAAGTCAGTATCATTAATGCCCTGATTAATGTTGAAGAATGATGATGAATGCATCTGGACAGATTGGGAATGAATCGCACAGTTTCACCTCAGTTTAAAGGCGTTTAAAAACACATGCAGGAACACATGCCGTCTCTCTCTCACATACGCTGAATTTAAAAAAAAAAAAAAAAAACGCATTCAGACAGACAAAAAGAAGAAAGAGATCTTCAATCGTAAAACACTGCCTCAAGAAGAAACATGTTTATTAATAAAAAATTCAGCCTCAAGCATCTCCTGTTAGGTTTGCAGTTTCTCAATATGAGCTCAGGAATACTTTATGATATGGTGAGAGCTAAAAGACAAATCTTATTAAGTGCTGACCAGAAAATACTGGTCCTTTCAAACGTTTCTTCCTTCTTTTATCATTAGAGGGAGTTTTTTCCAACAATTATGGATCTTCTCATTTCCAGGATTCCCAGAAGCAGAACAGAGCTCAGAAAATCTCTATAGTAGTGAACAGAAACTACATTTCCATTCCACTTTACATGCCCTATCTGTTCTAATAAGAAAAAGAGGAAAAAGGATCGATAACGATGATGACGATACCGGCCTTCATTAATAACAGGCTGCTAAGATGCCATTAAAATCATTATAATATATCATTTTTGTGTTGTTTTATTTGGAGATTCGTTGTGAAATTATGACAGTATAAATGTGTTATATTAAAATGCAATTAACTATAGAAAAATGTTTTTATAAAAATTACAGCACTAAAGAAAATATATTTAAAACTGTGGAAATGCAATGCTAAAGAAAAACGGTGGCCGACATGACATATATAATTGTGCATGCTAACTTCATGTTTAGCTTAGTAATTCCCAAAATGAATATTTATTTTTCATGCAGTACTAGGGATGTAACGGTATCAAAACGTCACGGTACGGTAATACCTCGGTATGAACGGCACGGTACGGTATTTATTGAATCACTTACATAAAAAACTAAACTAATTAAGAGGCTCAAAAAAAAGTGCCAGAAGTGTTTATTAAACCGTTTAAATGAACACTGAACATGACAATGGCACACACATTAGTCATCTATCTGTAAACTTTGAAACAGGAACTTCAATTTTAATTTTTAAAAAAATTATTTCGCTGAACAGAACAAAGGCAGAAAGAGGTGTGTGCGCTGGGAGAACAAGAACTCGCGCGGCACTACCAGAGACTCGCTGAGGATTGTCCAAGAAGCCTCTAGATTTGTCGCTAGTCGCTTTTAGGGAGAAATGTCGCCAAGGGGGTCTGAAAAGTCGGTAAGTTGGCAACACTGATCTGTAGCGACAACAGACCGCAAAGAATGATGGGCACGCCTGGGCTGATGGGAATTGTAG
>JAUMHP010000060.1:15752268-15770372 GCA_032361065.1 Enteromius trimaculatus
TTGTCCTGTATAAAAACCATTACGCCTATGGAGAGTCCTCATAAATCACAAAAACCAACATGTGTGTGTGTGTGTGTATTCGCCCTTCACTAGTCAATATGTACTGGGATCTCTTTCAACAGATTATTGTTTAAAAGGCTGACATAGAAGCTACTGATGGAAAGGTTACACACATTAAAGACTGTCTTTTATCAAGTCATAATTAGAGAGTCAACAATATAAGTTTATTCAAAAATAGCTTTCAAAAGGTTTTCATGAAATTCTTTAAAAAAACGAAACAACAGTGGTAAAACAGTGCGATCAAATTTCTGAATAACTCTTTAACATTAATATCTCATTGGCACATAAGTCTGGTTGCTCCAAACAAAAAATAAATACAATTCTGAAACATCTAGACCCTAAAATCTTTATATTTTTTTCCAAAAAAAAAAGTTACCACCAATGAAGTACAGCATACATTTGTTGAAGGTGAATAAATTCTCCGCGCTCTCAGCGGTGCCACCAAAAAAGCTTGCGACACAAATACCTTCATTAACTATTGGTGATCATAAATTTTGCATCAGCACTTCCAAATGACGATTTACGTGTGCTTCAAGTCCAGGGGTTACAAGTGCACCAGAGCGGTGTCCTCAGAACAGTGTTGCAAAGAAACATGTACCCAAATACTCCATCATCCAGCTGTCCTCTCGTCTCTGAGAATAAACCAGAATCTCATAAGCACACAGGGTACTGATTCATTATCAACACAGACACAACAGAGACTATAATCATACTGATTCAACTAAAACAAAAAGCACTTACATGGTACTAAAAGCAGACTAAGGCAAACGATCACAGCCAGTGTAACACTATTTGTGGTGATTCCTTGGGCTGCGCTGTCGTTGGGATCAACATGATATTCATGTACATGGTGGTCCACGTCTTTGCACTTCATGCTGTGGTCAAATAGAGCGAGAAAACAAATCGCATATTATTTCAGCAGCAAGATGTGAGTTTAAACTCATGTAAGGGGTGTTTTCACACTCTAATTCAGTCTATCTAATAAAACAAGAACTCTTTCAAGTGCGATGAAACAGTTGGAAGTGGTGGAAGAGATGCTGTATGACTTACAGCTGCTTCTGTAAATATTGCTTGGTGGTCTCGCAGGCCTGTTTCTGCTTCTCCGCAGCAGTTTGGAGCTGTTTAGAAGCGAGGCGTAAAGCCTCACATGATGCCAACTCCTGGGCCTTCAGAGTCAAATTGTGCTCCAGGGCTTCAATCTGGTCTGAAATGATAATGACATAAGCTATCATTTCACACGTAACATTTTTCTAACGCCAATAGAGTGCAGCCTCCCACAATGTTAGCGCCCCTTTTCAAACTCTCTTAACAATATGCCAAGCATTCTTTGAAGAAAAAAGTCTTATAAGGCAATGTCTAGGCACGGCATAACTTATCAGTTGGTTTCTTAAAAGACCTCGTTGATGTCAGAGCACTATTTTGGGTCGGGTAGCTGGCTGGTGCTGTTCGCTTGCTGCTTTGTCTCAAGTTCGACACTGGTATTAAAATACGGTCTTGGCGTGAAAAGCTTTACTGGTCATCACACCTATCCTGTTTTTTGACAGCTTTGGCTAGCTTTTTTCAGATAGCCGCTTTATCAGCGATTGTAATCAATCTCTTTCACTCTTGTAGTACCCGTTATTTTCATATCTCATGCATTCAGGAGTCATTTCCTGCAGTTGTTTAGCGAGCCAGGAAATCCTTTGCAAATTAAACAATATTCCGTTCAGTATGATTTAAACAATATTGTTCCCTGCTGGAAAAAACAATCATTTTAGGTGGCTAAAATTTAGGTGGTTTGGGTTGGTCTTATCTAGGTAAAGATGCTTTTCCACCTGGCAAAACTGACATAGATACTCTCCAGTCTGGATTTAAAATGACTTCCCGCCCTGATTATTAAGCTGCTTTATAGTTTAGCCTGTTCAGTCTGGTTAAAGATAAAGTTGATAACTAACCTACAGATCAGTCCAGTCAGTTTGGGAGACTAGTTGAGGCCAGAAAACTAGTTTAAGCCAGATTAAGCAGTTTTTTAGATGAGTTTAGATGAAGCATTGTTTACATTTTTGTTTTTTTTTAATTATGATATTTTGTTTATAGAATACAGCATTTGGGGCTAATATTTTTAAAGGAATAAATATTTAATACATTTTTATTCTTTTTTTATTATTATTAAATATTGTTTTTCTTTTGATCTTTTGAATTTAAAACAAAAATATATGTTCGCAGTGTATTATGAAGCAATACATTAATAATAATCATACATGTTCCTTGAGTCATGTGACAGTGAAGACTGGAGTTATGGCTGCTAAAATTCAGCTTTGAGTCACAGGTCTAAGTTTAAAAAATGTGTTAAGTTGTTTTAAATGTTAATGCTTTACCATTCAAATCAAATAAATGCAGTCTTGGTGAGAAGATACTTCTTACAAAAACATTGGAAATCCCAAACCTTCAATCAGCAGCGTAACGTTTACTTGCACTGAACAACATTTTCTGTGAATGTAATACATAAATGCATATGTGTGTGTATATATATATAGACAGGGCAAAAAAAATCTGACCAAAAATAGAAGAAATACCCCTAGCTACTGCGCTTCATGTTATTACTCCAGCCACTGTAGAGAATTCCATGTCACAAACAAGCCTTTCCTATTTGTTGTCTCTTCCGAGTTTCTATGGTTACATGGGAAAATGCATCTAAGAATATCGTCAGAGAGAGAGAGAGAGAGAGAGAGAGAGAGCACTCCTTTCATGGGTGCTCTGATGAGAGGAAAAACTCTGACGGGAATTTTCCTACCTTTCTGCAGGCTGATTTCAGCAGTGAGGTTCTCCTGAATGAGTTTGTAATTTTCAATTCTGCTTTCTAAAACTGTGATGTTTTCGTTGAGAATAGCCTATGGAGAAACAGAAGCTTAATTAAGCACAAGTTAGGCTGTGGATGTTCACACTAAGACGTTAAGGTGTGGCTGTCAGATCTCATGGGCGTGCGAGCGAACACCGCCACCACCTCCAAAGGTCAAAAACAAGGCCACAGAATATCAAGCCAAAACCTCTTTGAATGCAATTTAACACCCATGTTTTGAAACACTTAGGAACAATGTGAACATTATCAGAAAAGTTTTTTTTCCAGGAAGAGCTGGGATTGATAGCCTTCCCCCTGAACAGGCAGGAGAGGTTTTGATTTGGCATATATTTGCATAACCCTACAGATTTAACTGAGCCTGACCTGTCCTCGACTTCCCGTTGAGGCTCATTATGTAAAACAAAACAGTTTCATATCTGGGTTTCAGCTGAAATAGAACTTTAAGGCATGTTATTTTTTGCTCTTCAAATCTGCATGTCGCTCTGACTTTACTGAGGTTAGTTCAAAACCCAAACAAGATGATAAACTCACAATTTCTTGCAGGCTGTCATTCAGAGAGACGTTCAGAAACTGTATTTGCTCCTTGTACTGGTCATTCTGCTTCTGCAAAGCGGTCTGGTTCCTCCATCCCTGTCTCACCAGGTCCTCAAGAGCTTTTCGGTCTTTGTTCCACACGACTTTTGCTCCTTCGTGTTTCTCCCTGAGGTCTTGCATCTCGGCCCGACACTGACTGGCTCCTTTCATCTCGGGCGAGGTGGCCCATACCACAATAATGATAAGAGAGATGATGGACCACAGGGCCAGGCAGGCGATCACAATGTTACGCGTGGTCTGGGAAGATTTGGAGCTGGTCATCCTGAGGCACGCGGTTCGGTGGTGTCTGAGAAGAACGGGCTGCTAGGTGCGAGTCTGGTGAGAGACTGTCTTCTTAGTGAAATGAAACTTTTAAAGCCTGGGTTTCCCCTCCGAGCTCGGATCAGGAAAGGGGAGTGGCTCTGCTCCTGTGATGGGACCTGCCGTCTAGTTCCTCAGCCCTCCCAAAACACGGATTGCTGCAACGTGACATCAACTAGAGGTTATCCTCGCCGTTAGTGGGGGAAAAAAAAACAAAAGTCACCTCCCTCCAGTTTTTACTGAAAGGCCATGTTTCAGTTTCCATTCCTCGGTGGTGGGGAGTGTCCTGGCAGGGCTTCCGAATCTTAGGAGAGCATGTTACCTCTGCTAGGACTTTTCAACAGGAGCAACTCAGTGTTTCCTGAAGCTTTGCCAAGAGTGTCCATGCCCCTTTGAGTCACACGAACTCACACAAACAGCAGCTTTTAGGAGGGCCGACTGTATGAAATCTATTTATCTCTATACAGATGATAGCTGTCACTCTTTATATGGATAGACTGGCCGATATGTAAATATTTAAACTTCATAGACCTCACCCTCAGGCGTCCTCTGCTGGTTCAAGAGCAGCATTTCAGAGCTGGTTCGAGTTAGAACGGACCTTCGAAATTCTGCTGCTCAGTGTTTCCAGCAAGTGATGAGTCATCAGTTGGGGGCTCTTACATAATTCTGAAGGGTGGCGGCTGTTTCCATGGGCCCTTCTATTGAATTCCTGCGTTTGAATTATGAAGTCTTGCAAGATTCTATTGCATTGTGAAATAGAGTTTGTCAGATTTGGGGAGTTTAATAGCATCTGGTGGTTTTGCACAGTTTTGGAGTGGAAGATTATTCACTGTTGCATCCATCCATTTTCTGAACTATTTTATATCAATGAAATGCACATTATAATTGTAACCCTATAAAGTCCACTGCATCATATTTCACACCGAAAACGTGTAAAGCCTCTAAATTTGTAAATTTGCTGCAAGTAAAAGTCTTTATAATTGCACAAATGACCACCTTGAGGTCATACATGTGTATTTTCGTTGTGATATGTTTACAAAGTAAATATGAGAATACATTTTATATTTATTGGTTACACTTTATTTAGATTTAGACGGTCTACTTTAGGTAACTTAGTAGCTACATGTCAACTAATTCTCATTCATTCGCAGCTACATGTCTATTACCTCTCAGAGTAGACTGTTAGGGTAGGTTTAGGGTTAGTAGAGTAAGTGAATATATACTTCAGTACGTTGTGTGTTGTGGACACATCAAAATAAAGTGTTAGAAGTTATTAAGCAGACAGCCTACTAATACCAAAGACTGCTAGTTGACATGTAGTTACTTGCTGTTAGTCGAATGTCTTAAGTGGACTATTAAAATAAATTGTTACCCTATTATTTTATTAGTACAGGTATCATAAATGAAATGCTGGCAACACCCAGCCATTTTTCCACATAGCTCTTGTTCTTTGTTTGCATTTACAATTTGCATGTGTGCATTGACAACGTGAAGATCTACTTGCCTCTGTAACCTCAGCCAGCAACAGCAAAGAGCTCCCACAGGCATTTTACACCAGCGCTCCGACTCACTCACTAACCTAATGAATTTGAACTCCAGATCTCTAGATTCCATGTGTGTCTATTCTGGGCAGAAAACATCAGGTTCAGATTCCAGATTGAGACACATTTGTATACATGTTCTTATTGAATGTCCTGTTAATTATTAACAATGGAGAAGATTATAAATACAACAACTGGTGCATTCACATAGCTACTGTATCTCACTGTATGTATAGCACTGATATATAATGAAAATGCGTTTAAATAGTACGCTAAATAAAAATGAAAACTCGTGGTATTTATACGGAAAAATCAACACAGTCTTACGACCAATTCTTACGAGGTGCAACATTTGTGCTAATTCATACAAATTAGATTTTGTAAGATTTGTCTAAACCCCAGTGACGGGTACTGTAGGTTTAGGGGCGGGGTGAATCGGCAACTCGGCAATAAAATACTTACGATTTAGCAAAAACATATGAATTTGTACGAGTGAGGTCGCACTAGTTTGTACGAATTAGCCACCACGTAAAATATATATTTTTTTTTGCATATGACACGCACGTGCAAATAATACGCAGTTTTCGCGTGCATATGACCTTAATCCTACCCATCACATAGCATACACATGCAAGGTCTAATTTTGAGTATCTGTATGAGTTTTCGTTTTTTATTAATCTACCAGCTATTTATACACACCTTAATGAGATCGGGTAGCATATTGCTATTATTACATTTTTAATGTTTATGTAATTACGAGTATACCTTTAATGAGATTAGGCCACTTTTAAAAATGAATACCACACCACAAGACTATTGAATTGCAATAAAGCCGGCTGTGATATGGTCCTGGTTTAACTACATTTTATGTAAACGATGGCTGATGAAGAGGTGTGATAAATGGACAGCAACAAGGTCGCGCTTGTTTACAGCTGAGAAACACACACGTGCCATTTGTGGTCAGACTCTTGGATAATTCAAACATACCCTCAGCGAATAATTACAAGTTATTGCAAAATGTAGTTAGCAGCTATTTTGCGTTCTGTAGTTGGACCTTTACTTCCTCATCAACCCCAGAAATGAACAATTTTAGATTCTGGTACTAAAGAACATGCCACCTTTCCTTTAGAAAAGCAAAATGTATGGTAACACTTTATTTTAAGGACTGATTCTCACTATTAACAAGCATACTATTCTGCATAATTAGATTCTCCATAAACATAACCTTAAAGGAATAGTTCACCCAAAAATGAAAATTATATCATCATTTACTCAAGCCTTTATGAATTTCTTTGTTCTGCCGAACACAAAGATATTTTAAAGAACCTTTGTAACCAGGCTGTCTTGGGTCACCGTTGACTTTTATAGTAGGAGAAAATACTATGGACATCAACTATAAGCAATAAACTCATGCTATGTTAAAATAAACTGATTTGCATACAAAGAAGTTATAAAAGTAACTTTACTGATATGTTTCTGTTTCAGTTGAAATACTGATTAAGACAGGATACAGATTTTAATAAGGAGGACCCTTTCTTTTAACATACATTTGGATGTTTCTGCAGGTTTATTTTGTGCTGTAACTGGTAATAAAGAGGAGACTTTGTGCTGCCACTTCTCTTAAACTGAGGTAAGGTACAAACTCTCAATTGCAAAAAAAAAAAAAAAAAAACAATAAAAAAACTCAGAATTGTGAGATAAAAATATATATATTTTTATCCATGTTGTTTATCTACACTTATATTCAAAATATTCAGTGTTATTATCTGCATGTCTCATTTTCTGGGGTCATGACATCACCTGCGCCCTCCCTCCAGCAGTTCCTGAGAGACTTGTCTAACTGTAAGGACTGAACTTACCATCCTACAGGAAGCTGCTTTAGACAGACAAACTTCAACAGCTCGGATAATAAAACCATGGATCTTCATGTAAGATGCAACATAAAGCTGTTTACACTTCTGTATCTGGCACTGCACTGTAAGGGTTTTAAACTCATATTTCTCTGCAGATATTATATATATGTATATATATATATATATATCATGAGTAAATTAGTATATATAAGTTATCTTTTGACTTTTATATGCATGTATATGTATGCATTTTATATGCATGTAATTTCAGGCTCTTTATGGAAGACTTCACTGAGTGTCTCAGTGGAGCAGGGGCAAAATGTTACCCTGAGCTGTCCACTGACACCCAACAGCAGCAAAGGGGTGTTGAGCTGGTATAAACAGAGTCCATGGCACGAGCCACAGCTGATCCTCTCCTACAATATCACCAACACTTCACAAGTGCGCTACGGGACGGGACTGGACCACAGCAGATACACCATCGTAGCAAGGGAAGGGTTACACCCTCGTCACCTCTTACAAATCATCACAACTTTACAAAATGACACTGGAACTTATTATTGCGGGTTTTCAGACAAAAAACAGACGGGAATGTTTACCGACTAAATGCATATGCTGCATTATGTTTTATAAATAAACTTATCTTCAATGTATTCCTGTGCAAATCAATTTTATTTATGGAAAACAATAAACTTTTTTAAAAAAAATTTTAATGTTCAGATATTTCTGGCTAGCATTGCAAAACCTGCAAACCTTGCTCTAATTGGATTAGTTGGCTCCCAAGAGATCTGTGCAGAAGTGCTGGCGGTGTTGTGATAGAACGAGCATCTGTCTCTGCCAGTAAACCAACCGCTCTTTCCTGTTTTTATGTCCCTCTTAACGGAATAACAGTCAAATATGTTTTTAGCACACTGATACTTTATGGTGTATAACAGAAAAGATGAACAATATTTACTTTTCAGCATATCATGAAACAAAAATTATATTAATAAACACAATAGCAAATAGTGTGTTTGCATCTTGTCTGTAATTCAGATAATCTTTACATTCCAGGAAAAAGACATTAATACAATGTTATATTATATTATATTTAGTGCTTTCAAACAATTAATTACATCAAAAATAAAAGTTTTTGTTTACAATATATATGTGTACTGTGTTCTATTTATTATCTTTATACAAATACACACACATATAGTATATATTTAAGTACTGCATGTATTAGTTATATACAATATATAAGCACTGCATCTGTGCCTAATAGACTTCACACATGTAGTATAAATTATAATAAACTATAACATAAACTATAAAAGTGAAAGGTTGTATAAGATAGCATAAAATAACACTTATTTTTGTTGAACACAAAAAAAGAGGAAAAATTAATTACTTGAAATAAAATAAACAACTGAATTTTACATAGTTCAACTTTACTAAAAATGGAAAAATTTAAATATAATGTAGAATGTAGACAAAAAATAAAATAATATAATAAAAAATAATACAATAAAAACTACAAAACACATAAGCAATCAAACATTTTGAATTATTATATAGTTTAACTTGTAATCTATTGAAATAAATATAAATAAAAACTATGAAGACAAAAATAATTATAATAATAAAAATGGTAAAAATCACAACATTTTTAATTAAAAAGAAAATGAAAATCTAAAAAAAACTGATAAGTTAAATAATAAATAAAAATAATAGCTCTTTTAGAATAGTATTTTTTAGAATATATATATATATATATACAATTTTAAATATTTCTGATCATATAAAAAAAAAGAAAAACTAATTTCCTAAAACCTGATTGATTTAGCCTGTGAAGGAATCAACAGTGCAATGGTTGATTGCTTTTAAATGGACCATCTGCACACAGCATATGAGCACAAGGGACGTTCTCCCCTCAACCGTCACCTTCATAAGAGTCAACACTGAGTCAAATCAAGCTTCACTGGTTCTTAGACAGCGTTCGCTAGCACACAATACATGTCAAGAAATTCAATAAAACAGATAAGAAATGATCAATAGAAAGGCAGCTGGTTGGATTATCATTATTATCTCTCTTCTTCTGTTGCGGTGAGATTTTAAAGTCAAAATCGATTCAGCCAATTAATGTCTTGATCAAGCAGCTCATTGCAGATTTCTATTACAGCATTGCATCAGGTGAGAAGGACTCGATGAGCCAGATGTTTAGCAGAGGACTTCGGCTTATCGTGGAAGGTGGGAGATGCTTTCAGGAATTTTAGAAATGAGGTTTGGCTCAGTTTATACTCATTATTTGCATGTTTTTCAGTTCCTCGCGTGGGTGTTGATCACCAGGCGACTCCGAAAGTGCATGTTCTTCTCCCTGCTGGAGTTCAGAAGCGTTCGGAGAGAGTGACGCTGGCCTGTGTCATCACCGGATTACAGTCTAAAGCGGTGAGGATCTCATGGAAGGTAAACGGAGCAGCAGGCCTGAAAAAACACGCCAGCTCTCCACAAGTGCACCGAGAGCCTGGAGGCACCTTCTCTGCTGTGGGACTGTACTCGGTTCTGGCTCATAAATGGAGCAGTGAGAATATGTACAGGTGTGAGGTCACATACAAAACGGCGTTTCATTATAAGGCAGAGTCGCCTCCCTGCCGTCCTCCAGCGCAACTGTAATCATGTTTTTTTGCACACATCCATAATAAAATGTGCCTTACACGTGAGGTGAATAAAGGCCTTCTTTTGTGAGAATAAATAACTGGATAATTTTCCTTTTTGAGTAAGCTAACCCTTTAATGCTGTAGTTTTTAGGCGAATCATCATAAATCGAGGGCAGCAAAATAAAATACTAATGCTATATATAAGCATGTAATGATTTATATTAAAACAGGCTTGATTTTCTTGAAACATATCATTGTTATCTTAAATCTTCCATGAAAACTGACTGTATATGGTGCTTTGTTTTGTTTTGTTTTTATTATGGAAATGGAAAAAAGCGTAATAAACAATCTTCAAACTGTTTTTAAAGTAATTCAGAATGTTTGTATTGTCTTATTATTTTCACAATATTTTCTCTTTTCAGCAGATTCATTAGATTTGAATTACTATTACTCCAACACAGTGTCTTTTTTATCTAATCACCATAATCTGCAAAAGCTACCATAACAAATAGTATACTGCAATGGTATTTAAACAAGTGATGTTCCAGCAAGCAAAATATTGCTTGATTATTATTATTATTATTAAAACTATATTTATGTTTAGATACTTTTTTGTTTGGTTTTGCAACTCTTCCTTGATTAATAAAAAAAACAGTTACTGTGCAGTGCAATCTTCCAACACGATTATATTAAAGAAATCTGCATAATAGCAATTTTATGTTTAAAATTGTATATATTTATACATCCAACAATGCCTCATAGAGGCCATATCACAATTTTATTAACTTTATATGCGTATAGTGTATGTGTGTGTGTGTGTGTATCAGAGCTATTTAAGGCTTAAAGTATCTTTCAATATTTAAAAAGAAAAGCCACAAAAGTATTAAATATTGAGTCCTACCTTCTAGAAATGCTCATTTGCAGACATTAGTCTGAGGTTGATGGGCTGTTACTACACCTGATGAATCACAAGAGGGCGCTAGAGGTTTAATGTAAGGCCTGTTTACTGAAAACCTCAATAAAAGGTCATGAGAAGGGCATCTCAGACACCCAGACGCTCCTTACTTTCAGAAACAGTTGGCGTGCCACTTGCTCTTCTTTTCAAAATTAACTTGAAAACAGTCTAAGTCGAATATTATTAGGATAATATGATAAACACGACTCCGATGGCAAACATGTTCCTAACGTGAGCTGGAATACACAAAAACAGGTTTCCGAGATTTATCCTGTCAAATGGGTTTGTGATCAAGTGTACAATTATATTTGTTTAATATGGCAAACAACGTAAGTCAGTAACTTATGCTTTTCTAGAATTGTATGAGTCACAGGTCCAGGCCTTGCTGATATTAATGATCGCTATGAAAAGAAACTCATGTGTTCAGTGCTATAAGTAACAAAAACGCTAGAGCTTTAAAATCTAACGGATATGTGGGTTTTTTTTGCGATTTAAACATTGACTGAGCCATTACAGTAAGTCTGTTTCTTTCAGCTCACCTTCTGATGTTCATTCCTGTTTACTTTGTGCTGTGACGAGCAGAAATGATGAAGAGATGATCGGTTCTTGAGAGGAGAGAACCAAAACGGTATTTATTCACTGAATTTGAAAATAAAATCTGATTCAGAAATCCATAATTAGATGATCCAGCCTTGAAGACACGTTTTATCTGCATCACGTTTATAAATGAAGGCATCAAGGGGAACTATTAGATACTAAAGAGCTGAGGAATCCCATAGGAATGAATTGGGCTCTGATGCTCAGATCCTATAGAGGCTGATCAGGCGAAGAAGGCCTGCAGTTCTGAGTATGCAGCTATAGACAGTTCTGCTGACTTCACTGAAGTGTGACACGGGACAGCACACTTAAGGCCGGCTCGTGTGCACATGGAGACCTGTGTACTGGAGAACTCCGTGTGAAGCATCAAGAATGTCTATTAAAAGTTGTGTTGATGTTCTTGTACTTTGAGCATACAATTAAATATGAATTAACCTCTACCTGTCTTTCTGTAATGCTGTGCGAATGTTTGTTTTGGTGTGCTTTTTATAGTCTACTCGGGGAAAACCTACTGTACAAACTAGGACAGGCTTTAAATGTTTGCATGGCCAGAGGAACAATAGCTTTTTGGTACTTGTTTACAGCCTAAATGACTAATCTAGAGAACATTAGTGGCGTAGCGCTTCAGAAATGTTTTCAGGTGAGTAGAGGTCCTGTTCAACAGGTTCCTCTCTCTGTTTTGAAGGACAGGCCTTGACATGCCTCGGAGCTGAATCTTAGTTAACCTACAAAATAAATCTGACCAAAACAACCAATCACTCCTTAAATCACTGTCAGCTATTTTTATCTCTCTATCCGGCAATACACAGGGGAATAAATTATATCTCCTTTATAAAAATCACTATATATACTGGTTAAGTCTCTTATGTTCACCAAGCCTGCATTTATTTGATCAAAATACAGTAAAAAATAATAATGTTCTAAAGTAATTTAATAATTGTTTTAATTATTTAATAATTTAAAATAACTTTTTTCTTGTTCTGTTTTAATATAGAATTTATTCCTGTGAGTTTTCAGCATCTTTTCTCCAGTCAAACATTTCTGATTACTACCTGTGCTGAAAGCAGGATTTATTTATTTTTTTTTAGATCATTTTATCCCGTCATTGCTTAATAAAAGTATTATTTTTTTATATATATATATATAATGTAAAATGTAAAACCCTATTATTAAAAAATTAAATAGAGTGTGTGTGTGTGTGTGTGTTGTAAATATGCATATATAATGAATGCATATTGGAGTTTCTGAAAAATCTTCGGAATCCATCCAATATCTTTCAGGTATTTCTCTCAGGAAAAGGTTTTCTTTTTTTCTTAATATTTCACAAAACTGCATGTGCACAAAATCCCAATACTTTAATGTCATTTAAAGCGTCCTTTAGGTTACCAAATGAAGTTTTCTTAAAAAAAAAAAAAAAAAAAAACTGTACAAGAACTATATAAGATACCCATCAGTCCTGTGCATGATCTCATCTCAGCGTCTGACAGCATGTGTGTGGTACACAGACAAACTGATGGACTCGGAGAAGTGTCAGCCGGCCCACACTCACTTTACCCCTCTCTCTCTCTCTCTCTTTAGCTCTTAAGAGAGAATGGTGAGTAATGCTGGCGGCTTTCCAGGCCGCTATTTACATGTCTGCACTGTGGAAGAGAAAACCGGTCTGAACCAGTGTATACCGACTCGCAGGGCCTTTCCAGAAGTCTGTTCACTCACTCTCTCTCTTCCTGTGTCATTGATTCAGAAGTAGGAGGGCATGAACTTCCCTCAAGTTCTCTGGTGACATTCTTTCTCCTGGAACAGTCTGCAGTACAGATTCCTGGGAAGTGTAAGAGGATCCCCATTTAATCCCAACTGACCGAGGGGTTGTGGAGTCCAGGTGTCTTGTCAGTTGTGTAATATATAACGTGTCATGGTGGATGTCACAGCTCTTGATTAGCACAGGCATGTCTCAAACATTTCTGAGCTTGCATGACTATGCAATCGCATCTATGTCAGGAAAGGAAGAAAAAGTCCAGACTATGACTTGCTATTTAAGTGTCACCAGCTATACACTGCTGATACGCGACAGAATTAGAATGCACTCTTATTGAATGTGCTGCATGTGCAAGACTCCGTGTCCTGTTCATGAGTGAATCACTTTTTTGATTCCTTTCAGTGATTCGGTGAACAGGTTTGTGAAAGTAACTGCTTCAGTTTTGGTTTGTGAATGGATGCTTTTACAATTTGGCTGTTTTATATATAATACTGAAACCTATACGAACAAGTTCTGTATTTTTTTTAAAGAAATTGGTCTGACCATTTCTATTAAGATTTTTTATGTTTGTTCAAATGAGTTTTTGTTTCTACATTTCCATTTTTGTGTTAATTTATAGTCATTTTGTATTTATTTTTAAATTTAAAAAAAATATATTAATATTTATTTACATTTTAGTTTTAGTTATTTTATTACATCAAGTTAGATTAAAAAATATTTTAGTTAAATTTTATTTGGTTTAATTTTATTTATAGTTTTAGTGAACTAGTATAATCTTGTTTAGTATGTGTGTGAGAGTGTATGTGTGTTGTGATTTTTAAATAATAATGTACAATGCTTTGTTCAGATTTCTGGGAACATAACTCTCTAAAATAATTCAGATGTCACACGTACTGACTGCGTCTCCACATCATTCAGACCACATGAATCTACCTAACAGGCAAATAAGGGATTAACATACAAATATATGTTTCGTAATATTGATAATAAAATCAGGTATCCTTCACGTGTATTGTATTTCCATAAGCAGCCCTTTAATATCCCTCATTTAAGCAAGTGGGCTACTTTATACAGATTGTCTGTTGGGGGAGGGGCATGACCTCTGACCTCCATCAGCAAGTCATCAGAAGCACATCCAGGTGCAGAGGTCGTTTCCAACACACTGATCCTAATGGTGCCATTCATCTGGGCTTCTTCTGTACTTCAAACTAATTTACAGCCTCTGGCTGAGCTGCCTTTTCATCGGGTCAAAACGGAAAAATGTGTTTTTGGGTCATTTAAAGAAAAGGCTCAGAATGCAAAGTGTGCAAAGAGCAGCTGCTTTTCAGTACGATGTTTTTGTCTGTAATTAATGTTTTCCTAAATATTGTTATATTTCTGAACATTTTATTTTTCTCTCTTTACAAAAAAATAAAATAAATAAATTATATTTGAATTAGCACTGTAAAAACAAGAAAATACTGATTCAGTCTTTCTACTTACTTACTTTTTAATATATTATTTATTTATTTATGACATTAAAAATGACTCTTAACTCTTAAATTAAGGTCAACTTAAATACAACTGCATTCATTTTTTGTTTTTTTTTGTGGCTGTAATTATTTTTTTTCTAAGGATTTTTATTTTCCCTCGAATATTCGGGCCTTTTGGGGCCCATTGAAATCTGCGATCATAAGGACGCCGCAGAGTCTGGGACCCAGGTGTGACACGGGGGCTCTAAGGCGCCCCCTGGAACACAGACGAAAAACAAAATGTATATCTCACACATACTTGCGTATTCATATGAAACTCAGTACACGTATAGATCTCACTGAGACGATCAACATTTCACGCTTTCGACAGTCAGTGCTGATAATTTTTGATATCTCGAACGGTTTGTCCGTGGCGAGTCAATGAAGTTATCGTGAAAAAAAGAGAAACAGGAAGTATCTAAAAACATCCACATACATTATCTGATTGGGTTTGTTCTCTGTATGATGCCAATCGTATAGATGTGACTATAAGGAGTAAAAAGTTTAGCGCCACCAACTGGCAGCAGGAAGTACTCAATTTGCTTAAAACTTAATCAGAATACTGACAAAACACAACCGATGCAAAACTGTAGAGGGGAAATTGATAGCTAAAATATTGTTGCCATGGCAACGTGTCAAACTTAAACAAATCTTTTCCAGTGATTTTGAGGCAGATAACATGGATATAATTACTTGAAACTCAACATCTATCCCTTTCTTGTTAATCTTGTTAGTTTAGTTTTTCTCTCTTCCTGTACATAAAAAAACAATAAATGTTTATTTAAATTGTATAAAAAGAATAATTTTATTCTTTAAAAAGAATAAATTGTAAATAAAATGATTAGTGTGTGTCTGAGTCTGATGAGAAAATTCTGTTTTAGTCTTTCTAATTCAAATGTAAAAAAAAAACTTTTTCATCACTTTTGTATGTTACCCGCTGTTTGTTTGTTTCTTTCTTTTTTATTTATTTAATGTATTTTGTAATTCACTGTGAAAGTTACAAGCCATTTCTGAGTGAAAATGGTTTCTGCACCAACTTTTTTTTTTAAACGTGTTACCCTAATTTTCAGCATGAAGAGAAACATTGAGATAGAGGGAGAAGAACAAACTAAATGCTGTCAGAAGTGTTGTGTTCTCTGTAGAACAGCTGTGCTCAGCTTCCTGCTAAGACTCCCCAGCTCCTGTTTCCTCCTGCAGCTGACACAATGCAGAGCGATGCCGCACCGGCCAGAAGCTTCTGGAGCACTGTGCCACTGTCTGCGCTGGGCTCCCTTGATGCCATACATCTAAAATGAGTATTGTAAACAAAAACAATCCCTTACAACCACAGTTATCACAATAAAACCATAGCAACTTTGATTTAGCCATTTAGCCACAATGGCAGAATGATAGTAAAGGTTTCCTACAGTGCTTGGAGATGCCTTGTGAATTTATTACATTTTACTGTAGTTACAATAAGTAAAATTATGATATTTCTAAAGAGGTTTCTAAAGATAAATAGCTAAGTAAGTAACATTTTTACTGACAAGCATATATATACATATATATATATACATACATACTGTACATATACTTTTATACCCTTTTTAGCCATTTGTAATTTAATGACTCAAAAAATGTCATATAGCCAAATCATTTCTAATATATCTAAATCATTTTTACCAAAAAGCTCTCAAATATACTTTTCAAGGTAAACTAACTTTTTATTTACATAATATATGTAAACTGTGTAAATTTGGTGTGTGTATATTTAAATACACACATATGCAATATATTTAAGATAAATATGACATGTTACTATATTAATGTATTTCTAAATAATATAATAATATAAATATATAAATGTATATACATGTGAATATTTTCAAAATATATATTGTGTATTTATATGTCAATAATACACACTAATATTATGTAAACAAAACCTTTATTTTGGATTGATTAAATGCAATTAATCGTTTAACAGCAGTCATTTACTATAATAATAATATTTTTTTCATTTATTTGATTTGATTTTATCTTGGTAAACATCTCAATTAGGTGAAACCCTATATAAAGCCAACATATAAATGTTTTGCCAGGTCTTACTTCATCATGCAGGTATGTATTATGTTCTTATTACATAAGGCTATTTTGGGCTTTTTCATGTCAATCTTTGAAAGAGTAAATTACGTATAATTACAGTACACTGTCATAAAATACCTTATGGATATATCATGAAGTTCTAAATCTGACATGACATCCAGAATGGAAACCAAGCACTCGGGGACCCAGACTGAGCACAATATGGACCCGACCAAGCTGTCCCCTTCCAAGACTGTTCCACGAAAGGACAAACAAGGTGTGAGCTGAGCTTCCGTCTCCATCTCAGCCACGAGCCCCTCACCCTGGAGCACAGCCAAGTAAATGCGGAGGGAACCAGAGTGAGCCAGTATGACAGAGATACTTGTAACTTCGTACCCAAACCCCTCTGACGTCTACAGACCCCTGAACACACTCACAGACACATGCTGGCACTTCCTGTCCTGCTCGCACTTTTTTTTCCCTTATGTCACTTCCAGGACAAATTTATGACCTGTTTTTCTCACGGTTTCCTGTTGTAAGACACTCATAATGTAAGTCACTCTTTCGACCAGAGACGTGTTTTAGCTAACACTACAGTGAATTAAGGGAGTATTGATATTATGGTAACACTTTATTTTACTGTTACACCTATTAGTTGCTTATTAGCATGCATATTACTAAAATATTAGCCATTTGTTAGAGTTGATTAAGTACATATTAATGCATTATTCTACATCCCTAATACATTTAGGCTAACTAAACTTAAAAGGGTCATATGCTATTTTAAAGATCATTATTTGAAGTAACAGAATATGTTGACATGCTTTAATGTTCAAAAAACACATTATATTTCAAATACTGTACATTATCGTCAGGCCAACACGCCAAATGTGGGTGTATTTCAGCTGTAGCAGGTCACTCCCAGAACATCCTGATTTTGCCAAATACTGTGTGTCCCTACATATTTTATTGCAAAAATATAGTATTGGCCATATTTCTACACCTAAACCATACCCTTACCCATAAGTAATGCCTAAAATCAGAGGAAATGATAGATGACTGACACTGATCAAGCACCAAACACTGATTGTAAGCCGAAACATCACAAAAACTGTAAACCTTTTCTTCGAAGCTGATTGGTTAATCACAATGTTGACCCAGGGACATCTTGCACTCTGCAAAATCAGGTTAGCGGTCACTCCCACTAGCCACTCTGGCAGGTTGAATTTTATATACAGTAATATAACTCGACATTAATCAGGCAGGTCGATTTTTTTGAAGGGGCCGGATAACTCATCTGATAGAGCAGTAACCGAACCCGACAGGCATTAAAGGAGAAGTTCACTTTTGAAAAAACTTTTGCTGATATATTACTCACCCCCATGTCATCCAAGATGTCCA
>JAUMHP010000060.1:15770472-15783162 GCA_032361065.1 Enteromius trimaculatus
CATGGACATCTTGGATGACATGGGGGTGAGTAATATATCAGCAAAAGTTTTTTCAAAAGTGAACTTCTCCTTTAAGATATTTATGTCTGAGCCTGATCCCAGCCCAATCTATTTTTTTTCTCATACAAATGACTCTTTTTTGTGTGGAAAGCCAGCTTTTATTAAGCAACTGTAGGAAGGCGTTCGGAAATGTCAAGAGATGAGAGTATCAACACACATGGGGCAAAAAGCGCCGTTCTAACACAGGCGCACATCGTGTACCGTCGGGCTTGGGTCGCGTATCCATCCTCTAATGTGAACAGTGATAAGGTAACGAGTAACAACGCCAATGAGGCTTACGCAGCTTAATGTGAATGACATCTCAATGAATCTCATTGATAAACCAAAACAAATGAACGCAACTCCATGGTGAGCGTGATTTCACCAAGCACAAGATGTACACATCCTTGTTGATCCTGGAACAGCATTCCAATCAGCCAATCAGAATTGAGGGAGAACCTTTCTGGAAATATCTGTTTTAAGCGATTAGGGTTATGTGTTTCTACACCCTTGTTAATCAGCTATCATTTCCCACTAATTTTAGGCATAATTGTTGCGTAGGGGTAAGTTTACCCTCAGATACCAGACTTTCAAATAGTAGCATGTCAGCTAAATATTATCCTATCATAACAAACCATACAACATAAAAAGA
The DNA here is from genome assembly GCA_032361065.1 of Enteromius trimaculatus. Classification (NCBI taxonomy): domain Eukaryota; kingdom Metazoa; phylum Chordata; class Actinopteri; order Cypriniformes; family Cyprinidae; genus Enteromius; species Enteromius trimaculatus. The sequence goes on from JAUMHP010000060.1 coordinate 15,771,164, forward strand.
TTATTTGTTCAGCTTTCAGATTATGCATACATCTCAAATGAAAAAATTTGACCACTTATGACTGGTTTTGTGGATAAACGACAAGAGGTGAATTAGTTAATAGCATCAGCGCTCAGTGTTTGGCCTGTTTGAAGTGCCAGTAACTCCAGAGGGTGTTCGACTTCAGATTGTTCTCAAAGCTTAATATAGTCATGCTTTCGCTGTGCTTTGCTGATTCCCAGAAATGGCCTGCATGTGTGGAAAACAAGAAAATGTGAAAATGAACCGATTTTTAACCGATTTACAATCTCCAGCCTCGCCTCACCCACGTGCCTCTGTGTTTCTCAATGTCACACCTGCTTTCAATCAGGTTCCGTGCTAGAGTAACTAGGATGTTTTCCTGGAAAAGACTAGCGAGTGAGCGAAACGTCAGAGTAGAAGACGCAGATTTGCGCTGTTTTGATCAAGCCGTGGTAATTGGGAACACATTTAAGAGAGCGCTGGCATGGACTGTCATGGACAGACTAAGCTGACATGTGCCAGGAACGCTAGCCTAGCGGTGATTCGGGAATACACTGGTATCCGAGTGACTCTGGTCATCTTGTTTACTTAAAATCCAGAACAAACCCCACACTTAACCCCACGCCCCCTGCTTCCAGCAGGACAGCCTGAGCCAATAGCTCCGAAAATAGTGTGATCCACAGACATCAGATGTATATAGTGCCCTCGGTGTAGCTTTGTTCCCGTCTCACCTTTAACCCAGTCAGAAGTTTATTGCTGCTAGGCTCAACAAGCACCCCATTTCAACAGTCGATGGCTTTTGTTGGATTCGTTTTTTGTCAACCTTGTTGGTGTTTGCTGAGCTATTGTGAACCGGTTTTTAAAGGACAAACATAATGCTAATGTTCCAATGTCATTCTTCACTTTTCAATATGGCTTAGTGGCATAATTAATTTGATGTGAATGGAAATGAGGCCTATGAGGGACAGAAGAACAGCGGGTTCAATTGCTATTTGCAAAACATCCGGAAGCATTCGTTTCCAATTTGAGCTTGGAAAAGTTGCAAAGGTTTGTGCAAATGCATTAAAACTAAACTGAAATGAGGCAATGTATTAATAAAATCTGGCCAGTGGTTATAAATAATCATTTGTGGCAATGCATTCTTAATTTGTGTCCACTATATCTATTTTACTTTCCACATATCATGCGTGGGTCTCTTTCATTTTTGTGCTGCTTTTCCATAAAAGTTTAAAAGTAAATGTCAATACTGTGCAAAAGTAAACATCTTTCAAAACATATATCTTAATTTTGTTTTAATTGGGATGATTTTTGCTGTTCTTCTTCATCACAACGGTTCCAACACTGATAACTCAGCATATGATTTCAGAAGGATCATGCTACTGGAGTAATGGGTAATGACTGATGAAAATTCAGCCTTACATCATATCAATAAATTATATTTTAAGGTATATTTTAATAGAAATAGATATTTCACATTGTTTGTTTTTTTTCTGTATTTTTGATCAAATAAATGCAACCTTGATGAGTCTAAGAGGCTTCTTTAAACACACACACACACACACACAAATATATATATATATATATATATATATATATATATATACACACACACACACACACACATTTTACAATATATAATATAGGCTTTGGCTTGATGTTCTCAGGCTGTGTCCTTGAAAACTCGATCATACACAGATAATAAACAATGACTTCTTTATGCATTCCTCTGGGGAACGAATGTGGAAGCGCCAAATTAATGTAACAACAGTTTATGGATCTATTCCTAGCAGTCAGATTTCATCTGAGAGGAGTAACCATTAAATCCAAAATGGAATTTTGATGCAGATGATAAAATCTTTATTATGATATGGACTGGTTATTTACATGTCTTTTCCTTGATGGTGCAAAACAAGCTTCATTCTTTCTTTCCTCCCCCAAAGAGATTTATACATTGTGTTCTTAGCAAACAATTCAGTGCAGTTCACTGTTGTAGTCTCTGTGTTTCCTCCTCTGTAACAGTTTCAGGGGACTTGACCAATCATTTGCAAACAGGAAAGGCAGACTGATAGAGAACACTTCCCCCGCAAGCATTTTTGTTTTCTACCCAGTCCTCTAAGAGTAAAGCAAACAAAAAGGGCAAAAAGAATAAACAGATACATTTTATTCGCAATTATGACTTATCAGTTCAGTCTTACTATAATAAAGCAACACTGTTGATCAGTTAAACCTGTGACTGGTTGCAGAAACTGCTGAGACTACTCTTAAAAATGATTAAAATATAACTTGTCTGCATGCAACCCTTTTCCTAACTTTTTGACGTCAGTAGTAAGAAAAGTAAGACTGATTACCACTTGGTTAAACTAGCTTTTAAGATAGTCTTAATTTGGTGACTGTGTTGTGTTTGTTTTGTCTCAGCATTATCGAACATAACTATAAAAACAATGGACCTTTTTCATAATTCTGGGTTTCTCATCAATGGGAGTCGTCATGGTTGGGTTAACTTGAAGAGCAGTGAATTGGAGAGTAACACAAATATTTTTTTTGCATTCTTTTTTAGCAAAAGACTTTCAAAAAAGTGGAAAAAAACTGGAAAGAGCCTGATAAGACAGTCAGACAAGAGAACAATCTCAAATTTAGTGTCCATCCCATGGACTAGTTGCACTAGATTATTAGTAATTTCATGCAAAGTTGATATAATGCAAAGTATTTTGTTATAAATGTACATACTTTTAAATAAAAAAAACTAAATAATGAAACTTGTGAAAAGGCCCCGCCCCAAACTCACACCATTGGTTGAGCCACTGTTGCTATGTGCAGCTGGTACTACCCACATTTACAACATAGGTCTACTGACTATATGTAACTTTGCATGTCAACCAACTCTAACCAATTTGCAACTACATGTCTAACTAACTCTCAGAGTAGGGTAGGGTAGGTTTAGGGTTAGTAGAGTAAGTTGACATATACTTGCAAAGTTACTTATATTTGTACATATATATATTTGTACAGCACTTGGCTTTTTTAACTTTTAACTTTTAAATGAACACCAAAAATCCCAATAACTTATGTACTGTTGCTCTTCTCAAGTATTTTAAAGACAAGACAAATACGATACATCACTTTTAGCACTGAATGGGGAAAAGTTAAACCACAAAAGTAACCTGGTGAATCACTAAATCATGCATGTTGTACAAAAGTAACTGTTGTACTTTTTTTTTTTTTTTGCACAGACAAAAATATGGTCAATTATGTTTTGGAAATACAAAACTAGATCACATTGTGTTCCAGCGAGACTGAGTGTGTTTTACCTGTCTGCAGATGCAGCCTCAACCACATGCTTTTTTAAATGTTTGTGGTTTCATTTAAAGGGCCATTGGTGTCAAACATGTTGAATTTTTGTTTACAACAGAAGGGAAATTCGTGCCTTCCCCTGATTGGCTGAATGTTGTTTTGTTCTGCAGAAGCATGCCCAGAGACAAGAGAGCCAATCAGAGAGAGCGAGGGAAGGGCCACCGCACCATATGCTGAACCAGGCTGGTTTACTGAACACAGCGCTAGTCCGGATGTCTCTTGTCACACAGTACTCAGTGTGTGCTAGGCCAGCTGTGCCCTTTCCTGCCCTCTTGGCTTCTCCCCTTGTTTTGCGTTAAAGGTGACCCATAATTCCCTTGAGTTTGGCCCTGCTCGGGTTATTCCTCCAGAAGTCGTCAGCTGTGAGAACACACTAACCCACAGCAGAACGACCTCACGAGCCTCTGCTGCTGTTACTCAGCCAAATGTTAAGTCACTGCACACCAGCGCACAAACAAACAACAGCATGGCTGCAACACTTTTGGTAGCAGCTAGATTATGCTTTGCCGTAAGATTTGACCCTCTGTTCCCTGCTCCTGGTGCTTGGGTTTGTAAAGCATGGCACAATAGGGCTTTTATACCACTTGGATTGTTGGCTTTGTTTTGTTTGGCACCAACTCCATGCTTTTTTTCCCCTGTAGTTTGGCACCAGTGACCTCTTTCCACCTGCCTCCTATTCTAAACCAGCCTGTCAGGTCGGTCTGGTTATTAAGCCAAAGATGAGAATGCTGAAGTACAGTACTCACCACTAGCTGTTTCTTCTCTCCTATGCAGGTGGCAAAAAAGTTCAAAAACTGTTCAAAACCAGTACGTTTTCTTGTCAAAACAGTGAAATTCAATGGGGTCCAAAACAACACTGATTAGTCAAAGGATAGGTTTGTGTGAGCAAAAGTTTCAATTCATAATATTTTTATTAACATATACACATACCAATTTCAGTATATGGATTATTTTTCTTAAAACCTTCATGCTCATCTGAAGAAAATAAGCCATACAGTATGTATGACAGATTTATTCAAACATACAATAAACAATATATTGAATATTCAAAATAAAGAAAAAAGTATATAAGGAATAATAAAAACTATTAGAACAAATATTTAATATAGTGCATATATTTGCTTATATTTGATATTATATTATTATAAAGTTTATTGAATGTGTTCATGTTGTTTTATTGGTGATGTAAGCATTTAAACACTGATTTGAGTGCTTTCATGAGGCATTTTGCATTTCAGTATGTTTTATTTCTTATATGTTAAGATTGCTTTGTGCTGTAACTAGTAGTAAAGAAAAGAGCTGCCTGTACTCTTCATCACATAATAGCTAATTGAACGTCACTGATTTCAGACCCACAACACTATTTTGGCCAACAAGGAAAATTCTTTCATTCCAGAAAATCTAGGTGCAGTTTTACTGGAGGGAACAAAAGTGCAAATGAAGTTAGTGGATTATAGGGAAACTCCAGAGATTATGAGTTGTGTCACCAAATGATGCAACAGTGGTGTAATTGGATTCATTCGGGGAATGGGGCAAATCCTATAAACCTCATCCATCCATGTGAGCAGGTTTGTGTGAGATCGAAGGAAATCACTCGATCATGGATGTTTGGGAGGAAGATCAAGCATTTGAGACTGTATGTTTTCATGTGCATTTCCCTTTAGATCGGCCCCACGGTTTCTGCACGGACAGAACGTAGCCTTGTTTTTTTGTAAGATGAAACCCTCTTTCAAGGTAGGGAGACCATCAAAACATTCCTTCGTCTCAAAAACATCATGATTTCTTTCACAGGTGACAGATTCATGTCTCACAGGAAAATGAACAAAACCATCCGCTGGATTTCTGGATGGCAGCACCAAGGCTTTGTTTTCAAACCTCTGTTAATCAGGCCTCGGGAAACATTTGTTTGCTCTGAGAAGGATCAGCTATGGTTGGCTAGTTCTTCAAAATCAGATCCTTAATCTAGTTCCCAGTGATGTTTGTTCTATTTTCTATGTTCAAACAATCAGGCAACTTTTGATGTACAGAAACAGTACAGAACTCAGTATTTTAATGTACAGCTGAACAATCACTAAGCCCGTGATAACACGAGTTCAACTGGAGTCAAATTCATAAACAACAAAATCCTTAGTCTATACAGGGTAATTTGAGACCTCACTCGGAGCCGGACCTGACAGAAATCATGTCTTCAGCCGTAGGAAGAGATGTTCTTTATTATTATGTGACCACCCTGCCCATGCTTTGTGTAACATTAGTTTGTTCAGGGCCAATAAGTGAAGGAGGTGTAGTCTTGTTATGGTTAGCAGCTTTCAAGATGTAGGCATGCTATTTGACCTACATACACGGCCAAACAGAGGTCTGTAAAATCTCATTGTACATCCAGGACAGGGGTGATAACTTGTTTACAAAGCACTCTGAAAAAAAGAGCAATAGTGTTTTCAGTGCTCAAAACCACACGCAAGAGTTTTAGAGAAAAAAAGCAGTCTAATGTTTTAATGTATTAATTTAAAAGCAACTGAAACTATTTTGCCACAATTCATGTATTCCATTGTTTTTGTTAAAAAGTGGCCACATTGTACTAATTGCTCAAGATTTAGCTAGCTATATTAAAATTATGAAGCAAAAAAAGGAAAGAAATAGGTTTTTACCCTTGTCCAAAACCCAGACTACAAATCATAAAATATATATAAAAATGTAAATAATTACCTTAAACCATTTCCATTTTTATTTTATTAAAAATGTATGTTTACAGAAAATACAACTGCTCATTAAATATAAGCAGATATTTAAATATTGTGTCATTTCCATTCAGTTTTCTTTTTAATAATTATTAATAAAGGGGTCATACAAACCCACAAGCTAATATGATTATTTAGGGTCTTAATGGAAATGTTATAATATAGTTTGTTTTAAAATTTCTCAAAGATAGTTTTAAAAACGCTAATTTTACCCTGTCATAAACAGCTCTTTAGAAATCTCTCTGTTCTGTGTACTTCCCCTTTAAATCTTCACGAGCTCCGCTGACCCCGCCCCTCTTTTCCGAGGCGCTCTCCAAGGATCTGTTTTTTGACATATTCATAGTGAAACTTGCTAATTAGCACATTATTAGGAAAGGTGATTTGCAAAGATTCATTAAAATACATTATACTCACTGTTTCTGTAGGTGAGGCTGGATCATGAATGATTCTAGCGAACATAAACTCATTCTGGTTGATCAAGGGGGCGTTTCCCTTCAAAACCAAACCTAACATTAATCCTCTGCATCTTCAGTCACTCAGATGTCGGGAGTAAATTACTACTGCTCTGTTCATTAATACATTCCACAACAAAACACCTCAATCTCTCAGGAGTCTTACTTGTCTCTGCGTCTCGGTCTGATGACGGCTCACTCAGGGCGGGTCTGAGGTAACACACCAGTCCAGTCTGTGTGACACGATGCTGTCAATCAACTATGGTGGGAGTGGCTTCTGTCGGTGTGACGTCACACTGACATGCATTTGATGAAGGCTTGATTTCAGAAGGGACAAAATCAAAAGAAAACTACCTGTGGATCTTTATCATTGTAGGGTGGTTGTGTACACACACTCCCAACACACATTACCGTCCATACAGCTTAAAAAAGTGCATGTACCACCGTATGACCCCTTTAAAAAATAGTAAAACAAATGCCATCAGCCTTAACAAACCTTAAGGAGTTCTTTATTTTGTTCCTCCAGCATGTTGTTGACATCACATTCAAGGGAACAAATGCCAGACTTATATGCAATGTTGGAGACTAAATTAACCAGTGAACTAATTGTAAGAGATAAAGAGCCATCTACAGTATCAGGAGATACATGAGACTCCACAAGACATTGCAAGTCCCAAGTCTGTCATTAGCTCAGAAGAACAGACATAGTGAACATGTCATCCTGAAATCCTAATCCCTTCAATATCAGGTTCAGTGGAGTTTTACGCGGCCTTCTGTAGTAATTTCGTCATCCGCTGCAGCCGCACTGAACACGAAGTACTTTAAAACAGAATACTCAACTAATATTGAATGAAGTGAAAGCTCTATGTGCTGCTCGTTACTGACTGTCAGGGAAAAGTCGTGCCAGGGAGTTATTAAACATCTAAAAGGTCACAGAGTTTGCCGTCGCTTCCAGAATATACACTGACCTACATATACACTCTCTGCCGGTTTTCTTTCTTTCGGCCCTTCAGTCTTACAGTCCTGACCGTCTTAACTTCACAAACATCTTTTTCGTCCAGTTTCTCTGTCAGCCATCCTTCCTTTCTTCCTTATCAAATCTGCAGTCTTGTCAACACTTTAAATCTTATTGACAGTCGCCACATGAGTGTTTACGTCTGCTTGTTCCCCTCGGGACTGGTTGTTTACTTGTACATAAAGTCTGACGTCAGTAAGTCAGGGAGCTCTGCTCGTCTCCTGAGAGAACTATGAAAAGAAAACCTCATTATTCCCAAACCTCCCTGTTTATCTTGCGGCGCTCTTATCGTGCTCCTGCTGAGTGGGAGTGTGCCTTTTGGTTTAGCGTGCATCACATCCTACCAATTATGACCCAAATTGTTTTCTCTTCTCACAGTGTCACTGTTTTGAGTGGGATTTTCGCAGATAGTGATGACTGTTTGGAAAGTTTGAATAGGGAAGAGCTGACCAGAAACAAGCCTTACTGATGTCAGTATGCACATGACTCATTCAGTACTTCACAGTTCAGCATTTTGGAAACAGAATGACCACGTGAAAGCTCAGAAGCAGCTCTTGTTTTTGCCTGAAGGTGTTCACTGTCCTCAACACCCTTTCAGGATTACCTTGTGTGGAAATGCCAACTCCTCCTATTGGCCGAAGATGGAACAGCATATCCTTATGGCACACACAGTATAACTTGTGCTCTTAAGGGATAGTTTACCCTAACACTTCACCTCAAGGTTTTGTCCTTACAGTAAAAGTCAATGGGGTCCAAAACAACTTAAGCGTTAGTAAATGACAGAATTCGCATTTCTGAGTGAACTATCCGTTAAGGATATGTATTATAGAGTTTAATTGGTCACAGTTACACCCTGGAGGCAAAGAGCAGTGCAAACATCTCTGACAGATGATTAAAGGAATACTTCATACAGTAGTTCATTCACACATTTCCATGGTTTGAAAACTAGCGAGAGACTGATTATGCTGGTCCAAAGAGAGATAGATGTTAATTTGCAGTATTAAAAACTCCCAAACAGCAGTGTTAACTATTTTCTGAAATTTAATGGGAAGGTAAATGTACATTAAATGTGACCCTGGATCACAAAACCAGATTTGTAGCAATAGCGATACATGGCTCAAAATTATCGATTTATCTTTTAATGCAAAACGTAACCTTTGATTAGTAATATGCATTACTAAGAGCTTGGGTCACAAATAAGAAAGAACATATTAAAAACTGAGGTTAAACTTACGTTTATTGCATGGAAAGGAGCAGCTTGCTCATTCTGCTCAATATCTCTTTTTGTGTTACACAGAGGAAAACAAAGGGCTTTCGGACCACATGTGAACCACGCTGGAATACTGCCTATAATGTTTTACTGAAGGGAAGCAGTGGTTGTTTCTTAGAGGACCGCGGTTAGGCATGAGTTTGACCGTGACTTTTGTGAGCACAAGAGAGGGAGAAACAATCTTGGAGAACATCCTGTTCTTCTAGTAGCGCAGTTGTGCAATTGCACTGCAAAAATGGCAAACGCATATTTTGTTTATGCTCCCTCAATTCACCAGAGAAAGATATGTGTTAAAGATAAGTGTTCTTTTCGCTGAAGGTAAATACATTCCTTCTCAGCCCCTCCATACATTCCTCACAATATTTACCATAGCTTCACAGCTCTGTCTGAGACCTGGACACGAGCCAGAACTGGAGGCGGAACACATCGCCACGTGCAGCGCAGCCTGACAGAGGGGAAGTAACATGTATGTGCTTTTGACGCATTTAACATTTGTTATGTCATGTGCATGCAGGAATATATCAACAGCACTTTTCTAAATTCCTGACCTTTGCCCCTTTTTTCGTGATTCACATTTGTACCAAAATCAATGTGCAGAACGGCGCATGCAAATAGGGCATTTAACATTGTTTTTAACAGCGAATTTGCATTGATAACGATAACGCAAAAGTTTTGGCTCGCGACTAATTACCTCCTAGTACCACATCACTGGGAAAAATCTGACTTAATCTATTTGGCAACAAGTTAATGCTTTGATTCGGCATAATTTTCGGGAAAAGGACAAAGCTCAGTGCTCTCCAATGAGAACAAAGCCAAACAGGCAGCTGGAAATGCAATAACAACTCCGATGCTCCCAGATCCTTCAAGTGTGTATGAGATAAACTGCAAACCAAAACAAGTGCATTTTAGGTCATACGTTGTTTTTTCATTGGCATGAATGGCAGGATATTTTGGGAGATTCCTGGGTTGTAAGAGTAGCCTCTTGAACTGCCGCTAAAGTTTCCTTGGTTTCCATGAAGTCCCCGGGCTTCATAGCAAACTGATCTGTCCGTGTGAAGTCAACAAGGGTCTCACACCCAGATGCACAGCCTTGAACGTCATGTCACCATGTAAGGAAGTCTCTCTAAGGAGAGATAGACGCAAATATCACTGCTGCCTTGTTTGTGCAACGTAATGCAGTGATTACAATGTTATCTATTGCTCTCTATAGACATATTTGCCATTTAGGAGATCATTCAAAAAATTTAAATAATTAATGTGTCCAATATACAAGTTATAAGCTCCCTTACTTTTTAGCTTTCAGGCAGAAATCTCTCCATTCCTAGAGTAAATGAAGGTTGTTACACCTGTTGATAAACTGGCTTTTACTTTTATTCCAAATAAACAGTGAATAAACAGTCGCCGGTCATGGCTTTTATCAAATTACTAATCCAGTCACACATCAGCAGTGTTGGGAAGGTTACTGTGGAAATGTCAGAGGTTACACATTTCAGTAAAGTAATGCAACTATAACATTTGATTAATTTTGCAGTGAACATTCTCCACTGTTAATCATTTTCAAACATTTAAATCAGGCCGGGTTAACCTTACAGCAGAACTCAACACTAAACCCAAGATTTTAATCTCTTCGTTGTAAAGCACAGCCACCACAGAATCTCTTTTTACTGTAAGACCGTTCTAGTTTTTGATTTTTACATTTCCAGCGCTTAAAAGCATTTTTATCTCTTGCCATGGTGGCAACTCTCAGACAGCTTGTAAAGCTCTCAGCGGCAACGTGGACTGATGGAATTAAAAGTTTGCTTTTATGGTGTTTTTGTAATATTTTGAATGCTTCATTTTGCAAGAGATGTGAGGCATTGAGCATTTTGTGTGTGTTTAATTCTAGGATTCTAGAAAAAAAAACAAAAACAAAAAACAGGTCGCGCCTATTTCTGTTATTAAATATCTTTGTCCCACTTTGCAAGTGTTTCCTGAAGACAGAAACAGAGAGGTTAAATTAGCAGGTGAATCAGCAGTGCAGGTGAAGAACCACCACACACACACACACACACACTCATGTACTGATACAACACTACTCGTAAAATAAATCTGCAGTCTCATGAGCTTTTGTTAGCCATGAGCTCAAAGGTCTTTAAACTGTCATAAAAGAAAAACTGGAACCTTTGTGATGTGCCTCTGTTTGTTGTGCAGGTTGTAAATAAGCGATTGTACTGTGAGTCACAAACTCACCATACGTTGTTTCCACGATCAGATGTTCCAGATAAAAACTCCTCACGTCTTCCAATACAAAAGGTGTGTTAATGGCAGTCAAAAGTTGTTCCACGACGCCATTTTTAGACAACTGCCCTGCGGCAATTACTGTTCTTTCGTGAGTGCATCTTTTGTTTGTCTGTATCATTTCAGGCAACGCCACTGCATGAGAGTACATCTGAGTTTAAAATAGATTCTTCAGTGCCATCGATCTGAAACATGTGAAAACATGGAAAAGTTCTGGGAAACTTGTGACGACGGCTTTGACTTGCAAGAGTACGGGAACTCCAGTCACCAAACAGTGATCAGTTGCAGAGTTCTTGTTCCTGTTTCATGTCTACATTACTAAAATAATAAAAACCCTGCAGGATGTACTCACCAAAAAAAAAAATGCATTCCTTTTAAGTTTATAACATGGCTTTAAACAAGTTAAGTCAGGCCTGTATTATGCTGGTGCAAGTTTGCATGTTATTTCAAAATAATGGTACAAATGAAATATATCCATACACTGTTGTTATATTTATTATATTAACATTCGAAGCATTATTTCTTAAAGACAGTCATGAGAACCAGTTATTTCAAAAATGAACAAAATCATCATAAAGTTAGATAATGTGTTCGATTTCCATTTATGTTTTTTTTTTTTTTGGCTCATGAGGTTTGATTAACATATGGGACTGATGGGAATTTATAAGAATGGAAGCATTTCAGAAAACAACACAGGATGAAAAGGACACTTAGTGCCTCGGGCCCCACTTATGTTATATATAGTAAAAGCACAACCCTCAGGACACATATGCTGAACTCTTTTGACATTCTCATGGATGGAAAACAAAGATTTTATGATAAATTAGGGCTGCACGATATGTATCGTACGATATATTATGCGCATCTCATCAGTAAAGCCGGTTCTTTGATTAGCG
>JAUMHP010000060.1:15823401-15846522 GCA_032361065.1 Enteromius trimaculatus
TGTAGTTAAGCTACATTCAGTGTAGAGTAACTGATAGCTTAGCTCACTACATTTTCTAAGTAGCTTGCCCAACACTGTCGGCTGGTCTCCTGAGTTGGTTGACCACATCATGTGATCAGTAAATGAGCGGCAACTGTTTCTAATTTTCTTTCTCAGAAGAAATTTACTCTGAAATGTGCTTTCCGGAGTCAAATGCCTGTTTTTGCAGTACCCATTTAAACCGCTAGCTCTCAATCTTATACTGCACCTTTAGGTTGAAACAGTTTAGCATAAATCAGCAATGTGTTACCAATAACAATGTAATAAAGACTACAACAATGGAATAATACTAACTGAAAAAAAGAAATATAAAACACAAGTAAACAATAAACTATAGACGGTTTCATTGGGCGCAAGCGCCTGGACCTAAGTTAACTTCCGATCTGTGTTTGTTAAGCGGTCTGGTTAGTGTGGCGTGCTACAAACGCAGCTAATAATGACCTATGAACTTGTTCTCAGGTTATTGTGCTGTGGGATGTGTTTCCCAAACATTTAAACATTTACACGATCTGCCTTAATATAAAAACCGACTGGTTTTCCAAAAGGCGTGGGTTTTCATATCACTGTATTTCAGAAGGAAGACTGTCTTTAGAAAATGTCATTTTCATTTCATCCTGCATATAAGGCAGCGTTTGTACGCTCAGAGGTGCTTTGTCTACAGCCGTTACCTGTTAGGGCCACAAAAGCACGCATGCGCAGTAACGTTTGTTAATGTTGCTGTCCATGAAACCGTCAATAGATACAAGCTTTAATGAATATGTGTTAAATCGGCTTGCCACACTAACAGCTCATTGGTCGAAAGCTAAGATGCGATAAAAACTGTAATAGCATGCTGCTTTATCAAGTAAAATGTCTCTCATATACTTGAAATCTGAAATGAGAGTTTCCAGTGGTCTATCTGGGTTTTTTTTTTTTGTTGTTGGTGTTGTTTGTTTTTTTCCACCTGTGTGTTGAAGCACACCTCCCCTGAGCAATCACATGGTAGATGTGACCGCACCATTCAATCTCAATCATCTCTCACGCGCACTGCCTACCAGAGTCACTTTCGCTTAGAAACATGACATCACTTTAACTAAAAGTGTTCTTTGAGAATTTGTCTATTTTAAGGAAGTGTGTGCACCAGCACAGCAGAATACCTCAAGCTGTCGTTTGGCAGATGTTAAACGACGATGTGTAAACAGTGGGCACTTTGTGCCGTCTCGCGTGAGATCTGAAACTAGCTGCTTATTTTCACCTGATCGTGCTTCACGGGCTTCTCAGAGATGAAGAGGAGAGACAAGCTGAAAATCCCCTCCCTCACTTTGGAGTAAGCTCAAATATTTTTTTCGTTATTTAAATGTTGGTGATGAATTATTTACTCGCGACGGGGGAAACCCCTCGGAACTGGTAAGTTGCGAGAGACGAGCCGACAGCGACATCGGGAAATTTGTACAAAAGGATGCCACCCTTTATTCATTTCTCTTTCATTCCTGTGTGTTTAATGGTTGGTATTGATGTGAACTAAAGAGCGAACAGTAAGTAACAAAGTGTCGCTCGCGCGCGTTCTCATTCACACAGTGTTTACTGTACGGAAGAAAATGTTATAGCCTACGGGACACACTGGGGTTCGACGTTAAACTATAAACGTTTAACAATTAAAATAACTCAATGTGGATTAAATTTAGCATTTGGGGACGAGACAAAACATATCCTTTTGTTTCAAGCGCATTACCCAAACAGTCAGGTTCTTTAACCTCAAAAACCAAAATGAATCATGTCGTTGTGCCATGTATAAATAACAGCCTAAGTAGACTACAGCTCATGGGTTCCTCTGTTTCAGCTATGTTTGCACACTGTAGGAAATTATGGCAATTTGAATGGGAAAAGAATGCTACAGTAAAGCAGTCTTTACAAAACAATCATTTAAATATATTTAAGAGCACATTACCTGTTTTTACAGTAGCAATACAGTAAAATGTATGTTTCGTGACACAAAACGTGTATATTGCCTTTTAGTAAAATAGTAGAGTTGCCTGTTTAACAATATGTGCATGTACGCAAACACACGAATATTGTTAAAGTAAATTTGTTACTAAAAAAATAAGTAATTTACAATGGGGAAACAGTAAAAGTTGCATTTAATTCTGTTTTTTTATTATTATTTTTAATTAGGGCGATGTTATTTTTTGTTGCTTGGTGTTTATTGCGTTATTTTAGTTTAACATGTACTACCCTAATAGCGTTTGTGTGCTGTCTATACAAATATTGGCAGTTATGAATAGGCCCGCTTGTTGTTACTGTATTTTTTGCAAGCAAGAGTTTTACAGTAAATGTAACAGGACTGTATATTATTTGCCGTTCCCTATTAGTCAGAATTGTCTTCACTACAATATCTCACAGCGAAATGGCCATTTATTGGAATAGTTGCTCATCATGTTGCATCACGTTACAGTTCAATGCTTCGGGGGTTTGCAGATGTGCTTTCTATTGAGTGAACGCTCTAATCACACTTTCAGGATCCTACTATGAGTCAAGCTTTTAAGTGAGAACACGAGTCTGAGTGTTCTGACACTCTCCTTATCACGCTCGTATCATTCTCTCAATGTTTTCCTGCTTTTCTGACACTTGCTTCAGCCTGACTTCAACATGATCACTGCGGCTTTCCAACCCTGTCCTCCCACTCTGAGCAAGGAGTGAATATAGCCGACCCCACGGCCCACTACATTTTCAATCCCAGTGTGTAGGAGCCTGTATCCGAAGCCTTGCTTCAGCAAAAGCGTCTCCAAATACGATATTTCAAGCTTTGGGTTCCAATAGCACTGCATCGTATCTATAGGAAGACCAAAAGCGCTGTAACAAACGCTGCGTATTCTGAAAGCAAGCACATAGGGAATGGTTGAAAGCGGCATAACATCAGATTGTCGAGCACAGGGGGGTAGTATTCACAGTTGGGTCGTCTCCAGTTTTCTCTCTTCACCATGACAACATCTTCACACTTCTAGAGCGCTTGTTGCTATCTGTTGCAGTGAGAATATACAAACTGCCAGACGGTGGCGGCCCTATTTGTACAGTCATGCATATTCAACTTTGCGGTTAGCCTTTAGGTCACCATATTACAAATTTGTTACGCAAACCAAAGTTCGACCCGTGCACTTCGGGGGAAGTATAGAACGGTCAGTACTAAAACAGCACATTACCCTCATCGAGGTCACAATAATCAATACCTGTCTAGCTTCTGCTGATGTCTTGCCTCACTTCTGTTATGATTTGCTCCATTAATTCTCCTTTCAGTTTGAGGTTTAAATACCTGTCGGGTTAACCTAAATATGTTTTAGGCTACTTGGCTGATGACAACATTGAATGGCATGAAGGAACATGAGAAATTGTGCTTCCTACTGCTAATGGCCTTATCTTGATGCCTCTAATGCATTTTGTGGAACTGAAAGTTATGGTGGCAGTAAACAGTAAAGGACTTTGAAGGTCACACATTAAAGTAATTTACCGAACACCTGCTTCCTGCAGAACCAGACTGAGAAGTATTGACAGCAATGGCGGGAATTTGGGATTGCGTGGTGTTATGTTGATCGAAGCCTTCTAATAATCCAGTGCATATGCTGCCAGAGCTCTGATTGTCTGAATCATGCATGCATGTTTGTCATACATGATGAATTCCATCTCGTCTCATGTGACATTTTCCATAAGGATGACTGCTAATACTTAGTTCACCCAAAAATGAAAATTCTGTCATTAATTTCCAAACCCTTAATTGGCAGTTGTATTGCTGTCTATGGAGGAAACGGATAGCTCTCTGATTTTATATCTTTATTTGTGTTCCGAAGATTAATAAAGGTCTTATGGGTTTGGAACGACACAAGGGTGAGTAATTAATGACAGAAATGTTCATTTTTGGGTGAACTAACCCTTTAAAGATGCTGTAAGTGATGTTTGCTACCTTCACCGGACTGAAACAGAATGTCTCCATCTATTCATCCACAACAGGGTCACCTTGTCAATTAGATTTTTGGCTTCTATGAACTTTGACACCTGTTACCCCCTGTGACGTCCTGTTTCTGGATTATATTCTCACGTCTGCCCTTGCGTTCCTGTTTGTTTACAGACCATGTTTATGGGCGTTGTCCATTCGGTGATCTATGATTCAGGGGTTTGGGTTTTACACCTTTGAATAAGAACAAGAATGAATGAGAGAAAATTGTGATCCTTTTTTTTTGGATGAAGGGGGCACAGCATTATGCTTTAGACAATGAATTATAAGTAAATCTGATTCTTAGGTCTCTTTTCTCTCTCTCTTGCATAAGTATGTGGTTTACGGGAGCTCTCCATAGACGTAAGGGTTTTTATACCGCTCTACACATAAACCTGCCCTCACTACTGGCATTGTCCATAGCACTTAAATGAAACTGGTTTTATGCTGTAGTTTCTTTCAAAAAGTCTGTTGACCAGCATTGTAAGTTTTTTCATCCAATAGTTTTTTTTCTCACATGAATTTATACGTGTTTATTAATATATTTCTACAGTATGTGTAGAGTAATGAGGCGTTAAACTTGTGGAACAGTAACAAACATAGACTAGAATCCAAAACTCTAATGTAACCGTATTTTGTAGAATATCTCAGTAATGAAAACCCTTAAATTAATTCAAATAATTAAAAAATTGTAAATTCCAAAAAGATTAACTATTGCAAATTTAAAATATACGTACCAAGCTCGACAACTTGTAAACAACTGAAATTTAAGCTAAATACCTGTTTATTAGGGTCACAAGGAAATTATGATAATATGATGCATGAAATTCTGATGCAGTCAATCTTTTACTAAATCATCTAAATGACATGAAAACTACATCTAGTCAGACTGTATCCCTAAAGTTAGTAATCAGAATTGCTGGTTATCATAATTTACACCAGTATAGGTTTCCTGAGCACTGAAAACAGTGTGTGAGCCGTGTGGTTGTTAAACGCCTGGGTAAATAATTTGAAATGTAGATCTGTGAAATGAGAAAAGTTCAGTCATACATCTAAAACGTTTTCTGAAGTAAAAATTGATGCGTTTGTCACAAATACATCCGAAGAGTTTTCAGCTCATGTGAGAAAAAAAACAATTGGGTGAATTAACTACCAACAAAAAACATACAATGCTGGTCAACAGACTTTTTGAAAAGTCATTTAAGTGCTATGGACAATGTGACACACAATGGCCCAGCTTCACAATCGGGGCTTAGCTTAAGCCAGGAATAGGCATTAATTAAATTAAGATATTTAAGCAACTTTTACAAAAATGTAAAAATGTATTTTATAAGAAAATATTACTGGTGTGCATCTTAACACAGAACAATGACACTGACCTGTTTTAAGATATGTCAGAGCAAGATATTTTCATCTGATACAGCTCAAACATGCCCAACAAGCTCAACATAGTCTGACTAGCTTAAGCTTTGTCTGCGAAACTGGGGGAATAAGTTTAATCTTTAAAACATGCTTAAAATGCGTGGCTGCAACTATATCGTCCCGTATGGTCTAGCGGTTAGGATCCCTGGAGTTTACCCAGGTGGCTCGGTATGGGAAATAAAAGTCACTTCACTTTCAAAAGTTTCATCTATCAAGTTCATGTGTATTTGTGCTTTGTAATTAGCATTTATGCGAGGGAAATAAAATGGATGCCTTTCTTAAATAACTAAATTCAACGGTAAATAATGTTGTTTTAATGTGAGTTTCAGACAGGATGGTCAAGAAGAAAGTGAGGATGAAAGAATGATTTTAATGTAGCTAGGGCATTCATGTGAAAAAAAACACATCCTGAATCACGGAATGGACAACGCCCACAAACAAGGTCTCAAACAAACAGGTACGCAAGGGCACACGTGAGAATATAATCCGGGAACAGGACGTCACAGGGGGTAACAGGTGTCAAAGGTCATAAAAGCCATAAACCTAATTGACAGAGTGACCTTTACTGTATATATTCTTCTGACAATATTACTATTTTTACTGTATTTTTAATCAAATAAATACTTTTATTAAAAAAATTTAACTTCTTCCTGAGCCCACACTTTTACAGGATATTCTCTTCGACTTTTAATGCATAATACTAAAGAATCGCTTACAGCAGCTTTAAGATGGCCTTTTTAGAGTCCCTCATTCATTCATATGTGTCATGTTTCATGTGTTGCAGCACCGTGACGCCACTTAATGAATCCTTAGAGCACTTTAATTTGCAGTGCTGCCGAGAGCATGAAGAAACACCAGCAAAAATACGGTCCACATGCACTTAGTCAGAGCGCTAATGCATGTAAACGTGTCTTGCTTTTCAGTTTGTCACCCAGCCAGAGCCCCATCATCCTGAGTCCATGCAGTCCAGGCAGCCCCTGCAGTCCTTTACAATCCCTTCATCCCTGGAGGTAAGACAGCCGATTCACACGCCAGAACATTACATAAACCTGCTCCGGTCCTGCAGAGAGACAGAAGTGTCTCCAGTTAGTCAGCATGACAAACACCTCTCATTGATTGTTTTCTCATTTAATGGGACCTACAGTCTGTATGTGTCATATGTGTATGTGAAGATCGCCTCATGTACGAATGATTCATGTGGATAACAGCAACTGAGCACATAGGATGCACTTGACCTTTTTTAAATCCCAACAAGCAACAAGACGGATTATGTAATATAAGAGTATTCATTTTATAATTCGATGCGTCAAACTAATGTATTTTAGCATTTTATAAAATATATGTGCAACAAACCTAAAGCCCATACTGCCTGTGTGTACGTCATTTTTAATCATATAAAACTCTATCTATCTATCTATCTATCTATCTATCTATCTATCTATCTATCTATCTATCTATCTATCTATCTATCTATCTAAAAATCATTAATATTAAGAAAATAAAAAGTAAAAGTCATCAATTATGCATTATATTTAATGGTATGTTTTGACTAACACTAAAGAGAAAAAATAATTATTAGGTCACAAAATATGCAAAAAGAATATTTAGCAGATACACCGTTGATATGTCTGACAAATACCAACAAGAAATATTATTATAATTAAAAAAAATAAAATAAAAGTTATTTTTATATGCAACATTTCATATACTCTCACATGACCATATGAGGCCATTTTTTTGAGATTCATATCTTCCATAATATTTACTTAACATGCATATATTTAGAAGATGAAGTGCAGAGTTTATTTCTATGAAAAATTCCCAAAAATAAAATAAATAACATAAATATATATATATAGTATATTGTATTTTATATATTTTTTTTTTACACACACACACACACACATACATATATACATATACATACAGATCTCTGAAGATTGCAAATTGTATTATCATTGTATAGTCAATTAAATGAAACTTAAATTAGTAACGTAATCTGTTAAATTACACATTTTAGATTGTATAATTACATTACTTTTGATTACTTATGGATTACTTTTAACCTAACTCACTTATATTAATTTAAATAGGATAATATTGCAAAGAAAATACAGCCTACTCCTTTCGTTGTGAATTAAGTTTTCCCAAACTAGGGGTCATGAAGGATTGTTTGTCTGTTTAGTAAAAAACTAACAATTAATAAAGTGATAATAAAAGCAAATGTCATGTAGGTATTTTAGAAAATAAATTATAAAAGACAAAAAGAATTAGAGGGGATACATTTTTTTTATTATTCTTTATTGCTATTGTGTGAATGTAGTAAGTAATTAGTAACTGTAGTCTAATTATGAGTATTTTTACAAGTAATTACAAGTAATAAATATTTGTTATTTGATTACATAATCAAGATTGCATGTAATCAGTTACTTACCACCAAGCTTCGTTGTTATTATTATTATTTCTTTTTATTTTGGACTTGCTCTCACGTGAAGATTTGACGTCACTAGGGAAACGCTTACGTTGGGTCATACAATTTTTGAGATTTACTATTATCTAATTCGCTTAAAGTACAAAAATATATATTTGAAGACGCAGAGTTAGTAATTCTACGGCAAAAACAAAGATGCTGATCCTTCAAAACGGACATGTTTTGTTCAGACCCAGAGCTAACACGCGGCTTAGACGCTTCCCCCCTTCACAGCGAGATGGTACATCCCAAGCTTATCACCCGGCAATCAATCAACACGAGCGAAACAACCACAACATAGCAGCATCTTACCTACCTGCAAACATGGACTCAATCCGGTTAACTGCCGCAAGTCGCTTTTGGGGAAGTAAATAGTTAAACCTTGTTGCAGCTCGAGGCGATATCGGAAGATGATTAAACCAGAATGTGAACGTCTAAACTTTTACCAAGTTGCACGGCGAGTCCAGGCACACGGCAGCGGCGTGTCACACAAAGAGCGGCGATGAACCGCAGCGAGCCAAACACGCTCTTCTCCGGTCAAGAGGAGGACTCGTGAATCGCACTGGGGTTCGACTCTAGTTCTGGTTCTGTAGCTCGGTGTTGCTTGGACAGTTGGCACTGTAATTATCTGCAATTATGTCTGATCCAAGTTCCTGGAGCGCGTTGCCTGGCAGCAGCAAAGCTCATTTTGTCACTGGCGCGATGCTCAAGCGATCCAAAAGGTAACATGCGATATCAGACGAGACGTGTACGATCAAAACTTTCTAATGTGTCAACTTTTGACACGTCACGTGGACATTTCTTGGTCGGTGGGTGTAATCACGCTGCGGAGTTCGCGGGTCTCAAAACCCTCTCTTTACCTAGGCTGTATTTTAGGCGTGTCTGCTTAAGAATGACGCACTACAGTAGTGCGATGGTTGCATGGCTTTATCTAAAGCTTCATTTCGTGTTGTTGGTGGTTGCATATTGAAGTGTCTGTATGCACTGATAGACATCTGTAGCTGCAGACCAGCAAAAGATGAAGGTGCAGCGCATGACTCTGAAAGAGGTGTTTGGTGAGCAAGTGACAAATGACATGCACAACTTTAGTCTCTCAATGCAAATGACAGCTGACACCACCTTTGATGGCCAGAGATGTTGCAAAATTTCTCATAAGATTATTCTTAAATTTAAAAGTGTGATGTTATTGAGAGCGCGCTGATCATTAAATCCTTTGTCACTTTCTTTGTTAACTTTGCCGTCGACTATAAAGCCTGGCCTGGATTATGTTGAAAGGTTTTTAATAATCCGTCTCCTCTTGTTTGTGTGTTGCAGCTGTCGCAGCAGTAATAGAAAGAGCCTTGGTGTTGGAACGCCGTCGCCCACCCGCCCTCTCTCGCCTCTGTCCGCCCACACAGGTAATACTCGCCGTCACATGACACCCGCTCTAGGACAGCTGACATTGAGCTGGCCTGTGACCGTTGAGAGCTTGATGTAACTGGCGTAACATAAGCCTGTCCACTTCTCACCCTCTTGTCTCTCACCTCGCAGTGAAAAGTAAAAAACACGAGTGAGCTGTTCATTTTCTTTCTGCAGAACACAAAAGGAGAAGAGTCTTTTGAAAAGTCTTCACAGAGCCGTTTGTCAGTAACCACATCTAACAACTACAAAAATGATTAAAGCACAATTAAAGCCGGATCTTTCGATATCGTGTTATAGGTTTGTTTGACAGAAAGAAAGAAGCTTAAACCATTTTGCTAATCGCTAATGATTGGACCGTTTGATTGGTGACATGAACTTCAATGACTAAACTGTGTGATTTGGTGACACATCAGTTGAGTCATTTGTTCACGAATCATCCGAATGTTTTATTACCAAATCGGCTGAATCAGTTGTTTATGAATCTTCTGAACCGTTTGCTTGCCAATCAGTGTGATTTATCCAAGAATCAGATTCACAAATCAGACTAAATAATGTATAAAAGGCAGATTATGACTGGTTTCCCAGGAACAGACAAACACACAGCCTGGTGGCGCCAGTGTTGCCATGTCAGGCTGCTCAAACAAAGTTGGTTGCACTGCTGTGTTTAAACATTTTTTTTTTGGCAAGTCATCTTACTTTTGGCTTACTTATAGTCGTCTCTGCTTATTAAGCTCAAAGCAGATATTTTAAAACATTGAAAAAATGACCCACGTCACCTTTAAACTCCATAGACAGCGACTAAAACACACATTATTGTTCTGAAAGGAGATAAACGTCCTAAAGTGTGTGATTTGTGAAACATCTGAGGTCATTTGACGTCTATTAAATCCTCTAGCTTACGTAACACTGTGTGCTCTGTTGAAATTTCCTCTTGTTCCCCTTCCAGCTGCCAGCAGCCCTCTGGACAGCCCACGAAATGTGTCCACTGCTATTTGCTCTCTCAACTTCCCTTTCGCCCGCAGGTAGACAAACGCTCTTTATCATATTGTTCTTTTTCATTAGAACAGATGACAGATCAGTATTCTTGATATTCCTCAGCATTTACCACAGTGTTAACTAAGTGTCAGGTTCACATTATGTGCAGTTGACTCATTTATTCTTATGAATCTTTCTATATAAAGCTCACTAAGCGTGTCGCCTATTTTCTCTCTCTTCATCCCTCTTTATTTCTTCTCAGCCACCTGGCTCGAGCTGACAGGTAGCCAATCTCTTTTTCACACAATGACGTGGCTGAACCTCAATAAACTTATGTCTTTCTGGGACTTTCTGGGAATTTCCTATTATAATTCTCATAATTTTTATTTAAATATTTATTTTTATTTTGGCTTGATGCTTTGTGTCAGTGCTTTTAAAACTGGTTCATAATTGTTTGCCATAAATACAGGTTTTAATGAATGGATGGATAGATAAATAAAAAGATACGTGTATGTATTAGTGCTATCAAATGACTAATCACATCCAAAATAAAAGTGTGTACTTTATATATTTATTGTGTATATATGCATATATTCACAGCATATATTTTGGAAATATTGAAATGAATTTATAGTTGTTTATATTATATATAATGGATAATTATATAATAATGTATTTTTCATTGCATGTTTTTTATTTATCTATAGACGTAATAAATAAACAGCCCACAACAAAAACTTATTTTGGATGTGATTTAATCGGGATTAATCATTTGACAGCGCTAAATTGTATATTATATAAATAATAGTAAAAATAATTGTTATCGTTATTTAATTTGTTGTGGGCTGACATAAAGTTTTAAGTGATGGAATATGGCTCTTTCTCCTGAAATCTCTCGGCAGAGCGGAAGGAAGACGGTGGTCTCTGGCTTCCCTTCCATCCTCAGGTTATGGGACCAACCCCCCCAGCTCAACCGTCTCAGTATGTGTCTCTTTTAACTGCAGTTAAATCTTGTATGTATTTCTGCATACCTAGACAATTACTCAGAGCTT
Organism: Enteromius trimaculatus; assembly: GCA_032361065.1. Taxonomy (NCBI): domain Eukaryota; kingdom Metazoa; phylum Chordata; class Actinopteri; order Cypriniformes; family Cyprinidae; genus Enteromius; species Enteromius trimaculatus. The sequence goes on from JAUMHP010000060.1 coordinate 15,834,722, forward strand.
ATATTCATTGTGGCCATGTTTTTTGATAGATTTCTGTGTTTGTTTGTTGGTTGCTTTGCAGTCATCTTCATCATCTCAAGAACGACTGCACCAGCTTCCATACCAACCCACACAGGACGAGCTTCATTTCCTGTTCAAACACTTCCGAAGTTCGGAGAGCATGACTGATGAAGATGGGCGGCCCTCCACGTTTATACGACCCCGGTCACGTAGCCTTAGGTAAACAAAAACACACATGCACCATTTAATTGCAACACAATGCTTTGTTTGCATTTCATTAATATAGCTATTAGGGTTTAATCATTTCTTGACCTGAATTAGAGTTTTATTATATCTGCATTGACTATAACAGTGCAGTGACCTAGACCTGTGTATGGGGGAAATTAGAGCTTTAGTCTGGCTTGCATCATTTCCTGACTTCATTATTGTCATCTGATATTGATAATATTAGTGAAATGGCATAAAAGCAAAATAAAATGCAGTTCCATGCATTTCCAATAAATAAGAACTGGTGAACAACATTCATAGAAGATATTTTCAAAGTAATCAAGTAACACCCAGCCTATTCATCTTTTGTTTTTCTTTTGTCAGTTGCAAGTTGCACTGATTTGGTTCAACTTTTTGACTTAATTTGAATTCTGATTTGTCTCTGATGCAAAGCTATTGTGTGATTTCTGAAAACTTGGAATAAGTATTTAGTAGTTCACCCAAAAATTAAAATGCTCTCATTTACTCACCTTCAAGTTGTTCCAGACTGCATGAGCTTCTTCTGCTGAAGATTTTTAATACAAATGCTTGTAACCAAACAGTTGTTGATCCCAAAGACTTCCATATTCCATATTTAGAATATTCATTCATTGTAAGTGTACCAAAAAGAACAATCACAAAGAAAGTCATATGGGTTTGAAGTGATGTGAGGATGAGTAAATCATGACAGATTTTTGGGTGAACAATCTCTTTCAGTGCTGTTTGTTGCCAGACTTGCTGTCTGATGAGTGGACTCCTGACTAATAGGAATATCCAGGCTTTCCCCATCAAAACAAAACAAAAGGAGCGTTTTTGTTTTGCTAAAGAACCTCCCGTGAGTCAGAGAAGAGACAGCTTTCACTGTGGTGTAACTGAACACTGGGGTTTGAAATTTGGCCGGCATCAGGCCGGTTAATATGCAGGAGGAAGAGCCCGAAGTAGAAACTAAAATCTGATGAGGGTTTTTATAGTGTTTATGACGCCTATTCTGAGCGAGTCTACAGACTGCAGTGCAACGCCTCACCTTTAGCCCACATCTCTGCAGGATTCAGAGGTTTAGATTTCCACCCACAATGCATCATGCTTCAAACAGGGTGCTTGCACAAACAAAACACTGCTCACTTGGTTTTTGAAATGAGAGTAAAGTGGGTATGTTTGTCAGTAAATCATTTAACCAGTAATCTACATAACGGCAGTTTTAATTACTAATGTAATGGCATATTTTCTTCCTAAATGTTTGATTTTGAGTCAAAATAGTTTCAAGTGGCAAAATCATCAAAAGGGCCAGAGATGTTAAAATGGCATATTTTAATTCTACCAGTGTCTATTTTGTGACACAATATAGATAATCTATAAACACGTCAGCTGTGAAACGATAGTCCTGAATTAACAATATCGATTTCTTGTTATTAATCTATACTGATATGGATTCTTAAATCTCAAGAGTCATCTTTTTTCTGTTAATGCTTGAACATGACTGAACTTTATTTGTAGTGTATGGAATCCAGTAATCACAATAAAGCTTTGTGCTTTGGATTTAAAATGAAATATTTTAATATGAAATGCCACAACATTTTCAGAAGCTATAAACAGTAAATGGACTTTCGCACTCTTTAATGTGATGAGATCATTGTCACGAGCTGTCAAGCACCCAGTTTAAGCCGCAGCTACTCGTATCTTTACTACTAGTTATAGCAAGAAAAGGATGAACAGTAGTGAATATCAGAATGTATGCTGCACTGTTAAAGATTCACTATTTTTTACTTAACCTGTTGCCTTCATTATTTAATAAAGCATTAGTTTATGCTTGAATGGTCATGAACAGCCATTGTTTAAATGGTCATATTTCATCTAAAATTGAAGTAGAATCATGTGACTCAAACTGCCTAGTGCAGTTTAGATGGTTTTTATTTGATGATCGTTAAACATTTAATTTCAGTTAATTTTTTCCTCCTTGAATGCAGTTTTGTTTGGTCCAGTGCATCATTAGTTTTCATCTGTTGTTCTCTTGTTTCAGCCCTGGACGAACTGGCAACTCCTTTGATAATGAAATTATAATGATGAATCATGTCTATAAGGAGCGCTTTCCAAAGGTATGTATCGCCAACAGATTATTTACTCAGTATTTACTCTACAGATCTAAGATGCCTGATGTTCTTTCTGGTGTGCAGGCCACCGCTCAGATGGAGGAGCGTTTGCTGGAAGTCATCAGGCAGTTTTCCCCAGACAGCACCCTACCATTGGGAGATGGCGTCTTGGGATTTATCCAGCACCAGTTGGTGGAATTGGCCAGAGACTGTCTGGATAAATCCCAGAAGGGCCTGATCACATCTCTGTACTTCATAGAGCTGCAGGATAAACTGGAAAAAATGCTGCATGAGGTGAGGCAAGAAAAAAACGAACCAGGCATTTGTTTGGGTATGAGATTTTGTTGATGTTGGAGATGGGGCCTGGTAATCTCTCTCATGTGACACCTGTATACGGGCAACCCATGTGCATAAACAATTTAAAAAAAAATATATATATATATATATATATATCGGTATTAAAGTGAAACCGTACCAACATTCACCTGATTAGTATTTAGGATTGATTACTAACAATTAGATTTCATCAGTTTTGTATTCTCACAGACAGGGGCAACAAGTAACAGAAGTCAGAAAGAGTTTTTTTGCAGTTGCACCCCATGATATTTTACAATCGGAATTACACCCATGTCATAAAGCTCAAATTATGTTTTTACTTTCTTTAAATAAAAAAGTGTGAATAATTTTAAAATGGTAATAAGCAGTGAAGTTGTTTTGTTAAAATGTTTACTAACTAATATCGAAAGGTTAATTCAAACACAAATTTAACCTAAGTGTAGATGACTTTCTTCTTTCAGTTGAATCCAATCAAAGGTAGATTTAAAAAAAACTGAAAAAAAGTCTAGTTTTTAAAGCTGCACCCTGACATTTTCATGTTTTTGTTTTGTATTCATCATAAAAATGTGTCGTTTTGACAAAATGTTTTACAAAATTTGAGTTTGATGCATATTAACTAAAGTTGCGCAGTCTTCTAACAGTGAGGATGATTTTGTTTTCTTTTCAAAAATGCATTTAAAAAAAAACTTAGTTTGATGCTTTGCTTGCAATACTGGAGTCCCGTATTAAAAAAATCCAGCAATGACTGTGAACTCATTGTGCAAGGACAGTGGATCAACTTCTCAGATGCCATTCTGGATTTTGTTGTTCACTTGTATGGTGACTCTGAATAGTCAAAGCAGCTCTCAAAATGCTTGCTATGGATGCACGATACGAATATTTTTCCAGATGAAAGTTTATGAGACATTGTGTAAACGTGACTGAATTAACCTGAGAGTCTTATTTATTTTTTAACATGCCAGTTTAGACAGCTCTTGACATTTATTTTAATCTAGGACTAGTCTAAAACCCTGTTTGGGAAACTGCCCCAAAATCTTTGCTTCACAAGATTAAATCTAGCTCGAGTCCTTGTCGTATTCACAAACAACTATTTTCTGTTGCTTTAGCCAATGTCAGCTTGGTTATGCTGTCCTTTTCTGATTATGCCAAAGCCAACAGGTGGTCTGAGATGGTGGTTATGGTTTGGCAGGAGTATCAGGCTGACGGAGACATTAGGGCACGGCTGGGTTCTGTCACTGCTGTTTTTAGTGCGCTGCTGTTGCTGCTGGCTTTAAGAGGCCAGAAGCATCACGTATTCTCAACAGAAGCTGTGACCATTTCCCCTAATAAGTGTGAAAACCACCTCTTCCCCCAGGGTGATTTTACTCTATAAATACTTAGATTTTTTTAGATTTTTTAGATTTTTTTTTTTACACCTAGCACAAAAAAAGAGCAACCTCAAGCTGCATGCCTGTGCATTTGCATACATGTGAGCGTTTGCGTGTGTGTGTAATTGCGCGTGTCGTTCCGTGTATAAATGTGTGCGTACCCTGCAGCAGAGGGTTTGATTAGAAATATAGATCTCCCTGTTTCGAGCTCCATGCTCATCTTTGCAACTACAGGGTGTTAGTTTCCATAGCAACCCATACGCCCACCCCTGTATGTAGTGTTCAGACAACCCCAGGCAAGACTCAGCGTGCTGTCAGATCGCTGCTGTGCGGTGGATGTCGCGCTCATAGATAATGCTATTAAAGTGTTTCCCACTTCCCTTAGTCAGCGGTGCCAAGCGCAGGGCCCTGATGCTGCAGTCATGCTGCAGGTTAACCGCTCTAACTGTTCAGTCATCAATCTGTTGAGATTGATGGTCAAATCCTAGGGTTTTGTGTTGGTTTTTGGTTACATCAGTCCACTCTGTGCTGTGCCTCTGTCACTCTTCTCTCTTCTGGGATTGACTTTGCTGCTTTGTTTTCCACAGGCATTGTGCTTAAAACTATTTGTGGACTGATTTATAAAGAGCAGGTTGAACAATGGCCGGTGTAACAGCAGAAATGATTGCTGGATTTACACACAGGGCTTGGTGATATTGGCCAAAACTGTTATTACAGTATTTTTCTTTTGCATATCATACAATATTGCAGTATTTATTTACCGTTAATGGAGGAAATGCTTTTCATATAATTGAGAATGAATGTAAACGTTTCACGATTAAAGTTCTACCTTTTATTTTAGGCTCCCCATCGAATCCAATTTGATCTGCAATTCCTCTCCATAGCAACTCCCTCTTATCAAGATTTTTGTAGTCGCTGTCGCGTTTATCAAAAAGCTCTTTGTGTTCAGAAACTAATGATACTAGCAACTCTACATTCATCTTGGTTTACTTTCCTCTTTCTTGCAGTGATCTTGAGCGCCACCAAGTCGTGTTTTACTGTAACTTCAGCAGCTCTGGTCACGTGAACAAAAGCACTAATCTCACTGGTCGGCCAGTTTTTAACGTGGCGCGTCAAATAAAAAAAAAAAAGAGTCTGAGGCGTTTTTTAAAAAATTACGCTTTTATGCCTGGCGGTGTGTACACTCACATTGGCGCCCTTTGTTTAGTCACGGCGCGTTAAACTTCGGTGATATGTGCGCGCGATATTCATCCCTCGTGAACAGGCCTTAAGACCTTTGTTTGTCTTAAGAACACAAATTAAGATATTTATGATGATATCAGAGAGCCATCTGACTCCAAAAAAAAAGTATTCTTCTTGCGTCGCAAAACTAAAGTTGATGTCACATGGACAGCTTTACTGATGTTTTTACTACGTTTCTGGATCTGAGATCGTTTCAGTTGTGTTGCTGTCTATGAAGGGTCAGGTGACTCTCTGATATCATCAAAAATATCTTAATTTGTGTTCCGAAGATGAACGAAGGTCTTATGAGGGTGACTAAATAATGACAACATTTTCATTTTGGGTGAACTAACCCTTTAATGGAGAATTAAAAAATTTTTATAACAATGTTATTATAATGTTTAATTTTTTTTTTTTAACTAGGAGACAAAATCCTATAAAATCTCTTGGACCCCACTGTAGTTAACAGAAGTATTATTTAATTACACCAATTTGTTGTCATATTGATCTGTTACTTATTTTTAGTTATCAGTTTCATCAATCATCATCGAATGTTGCAGTTTGAGCGCCATTCTTGATCATAAATAGATTGTAAATTTTCCACAAGTAAACAGTAAGGACATCTTGAAGCTGGGCATCATTATAGAGCTCTGTGCTGCAAGGGCACAAGTCACAGTCGAGTCTGAGCTGCCATCTGCTTATGATGGAAAGAGACTCGCTGGCTGCAGTGCTAAAAAAGGAAACGGTTCATTGTTTTGATGTGAATGTTCGTGTCGAGTTAGAATCATCCATGTTTCCCTCAAACCCCTCTTGCAGTGGCATTTAGCTGTCTGCGAAACATGAGTCACACATCTTATCTTGCTACAAGGCTCTTTAATTCTGATTTGATAGCATTTCCCCCTCACTTATTTCGGCTTCATCAAACGCATGAAAATGCAGTAATTTTAGTTTTTCGTAGGAGTCGTCTGACCGAGCGTGATCTTTTGTTTACTCTGCTTTTCTGCTTATGCGGGGAGACAGGGGCTTAAGATAGATAAAAAATTTGTATCATTTCCTCTTTCGCAGATGCTTGGGTTTAGGATATATATGAATACGTCGCATTGTTTTGCTCTGTCTATATTTTGCCATCTAACGCATCTCAAATCCAGATGCTGTGAGTATGCAGAGTTGATTAAAATTCACACGAGCGACCTAGAAAGGATTTGATCCTGTAGCACAAGTAGCTCATTACCTCCCACTCCCGCATCCCACAAGCCAGCAGATTCCCCTGCACGAGCAAGAAATAACATTCCAGTCACTTCGCCAAATACTGTCCGGTGTTCAGAACGGATACAGTGGTCTTCTGTCTGTTTAATGATCAGCACAGTATGCCACTGGATTATTTTCCACCCTCTCTCTGACTGATTAAATAGCCTTTATAAAAGAAACGTTTGTACTTTTTATTTAGCAAGGTTGCTTTAAATTGATCAAAAGTGACCGCAAAGACTTTTTTTAGAATGTTTTAGAAGAGTTCTATTTCTTTTTTCTTTTCTTTTTTTATCCTAAAAAAGTATATTTTCAAATTGCACAAAAGTATGAACAGTACAGCAATGATAATCATCAACACTGATGATGATAATAATCTAATTTGCATATTACAGTGATTTCTGGAGAATCAGGTGAGACGATGGCTGGTGTAATGATGCTGAAAGTTCAGCTTTGCATCACAGGAATAAATTACACTTCAAAATATATTCAAACAGAAAATGGTTCTTTTGAATTGTAATGTTTCGCAATATTACTGTTTTTACTGTAGAGAAATAACCCCAAATCTTTGAGTAATGTACATGTTTTCATTATCAAGTAATTGGTGAGTCTCAGTAACTAGTAGTTTGTCTTAAAGGGACAGCTCTCCTTAAATGTGATGTAATATATTCTAAACTGGAACGTGTCTGCAGCACCTCACACTCCAGTCCAGTAGGTGGCAGAAATAAAAGCTTTCTCCCTAGTTTGCCACCTGCCATTAAAACTGCAGATGATTTAATGTCCATGAATGTAAATATACTAAATGTAAATCCCTATTTAACATGTTCAAATAAGAACTGATGTTGCATTTAAATACAATTTAATCATCTGTTAACAAGCTTTAAAACATATAGAACTTGTGCCATGTTTAAGATTTTTCCTTAAAATACTTGTATCCCTTTTTCTTTTTTTGTGACTCCTTTGTCTATTGCTTAAGAATGTTTACATTGTTATGTATTTTGTATGCTTGTATGTTTGTGTTTGTTTTGTACATACTGTAATTTGTTTATTATTGCAATTCACCACTTCCGGTGAAATACTGAAGTGCATGTGCACTTTACTATCCCATAAGGCCACATGCAAGGGTTTATGAGTAGCATTGAAACAATGCAATTGACGTTGGTGGTTCATGTGATCGTAAGAACTTTCTACATATCCCATACATGACACAACACTATTTCAGTAGGTCGAGTCATGCAATCTCCCTTTAACAGATTGTGTTTGTCTCTCTCAGGCTCTGGAGCGCTCTGAGAGTGAGGAGGTCTCAATAATCACCCAGGTAGTGAAGAAGATCCTCATCATCATCTCCCGACCCGCACGACTGCTGGAGTGTCTGGTAAGATTATGCACCTACACTGATTCACAGAGAATATTCCTAACAATCTGACACTCCCAAAACTCTTCTCCTGATTTCACTTCCCTAGGAGTTTGACCCAGAGGAGTTTTACCATCTTCTGGAAGCTGCAGAAGGTCACGCCAAAGTCGGCCAGGGCATCAAAACTGATATTCCCCGCTATATAATCAGCCAGCTTGGACTCAACCGAGATCCCCTTGATGGTGCGATTATCTGTTATTTATCTTGTGTTGGTTTTGTTTTGAAAGCCTGTCAGTTTCTCTTATGCTGATGTTGTTGTGCCCTTGATCTCTTTTGACAGACGTTGTTCAGCTCGAGGAGCAGTATGACTTTGGCCCCTCGCTGACGGTTGATTGTGAAGAATCCACGGAGGTAAATACACCTCAAAAAGAGCCGAAGCATTAAATAGCCTTGCTGGGTTTCGTAAGATGTCACTAACGATACATCTCTTCCTGTTGCTTACAGCAAAATAAATCTTTACCCACACCACTGCGAAGAAAACCGCTGGAGAGTGATTTTGAGACTATTAAACTCATCAGCAATGGGGCTTATGGGTAAGCAAATCATATCATGATGACAGGCATTGGGGCATTTTTAACTGACCAAACAGTGTAAATGTAACTAACTTTAACGATTGTTTTATGTTAATACAGATTCTGATTCTCTAGAAAAAAAAAAAACAGATTCCAAAGCTGGAAACAAATTTGCTGATTGGCGCTAGAGGAGGGTTTTTATTTATTGCCTACTTAAAAGGACAGTTCACTCAAAGATTCAAATTGTGTCATTAATTACTCACCCTCATGTTGTTCCAAACCTATATGACCTTTGTTTATCTTTGTAACACAAATTAAGATATTTTTTGTGACATCCTAGAGCTTTCTGACCCAGTAACACAGCATCAAAACTACATGTTCAAGGCGCAGAAACGTAGTAAGGACATAGTTAAAATAATTCATGTGACATCAGTGGTTCAACCGTAATCTTACAAAGCTACAAGAATGTTGCACACAGAATAGCAGCTTTATTCTACAATTTCTTCTCTGGTCTGTCTCTGCTGTTACTTGTAAGAGTGCCACTCGCGTTTAAGTAGGGTTGGCGATTAATCGAAAAGTAATCGAAATCGACATTCAAAACCTATAATCGACCAAATTTTTCCAGGTTAAATATTTTGAGTACTTTCTCTTTAAAAACACTACCGCGTGTGGAGTCACATGACCCCGCTCCGTTAAGTTACCCTACGTTCACACCAGACACGACTTGCGTGAAAAAAATGCGCTACTTGTGTGTAGTTGGACACTAGAGCATTGAGTTCACTCACTTCATTCCCACGTGAAATGCTTGTTCACTAAGATCACCTCATGCAACCGTGTTAAAGATTGTTTCATTACAACAGTCTGTTGTTTACATGGATTCACTGCACATTAATATATTTGTTTACAGAAGATTCAAGAAATGCACTGTTTAAAATGTCATTGACAGGATATACAAGATATTATTTTATTTATTTAGAAGAGATACTGCTTATTTTCTACTTTTAATAAGAAAAACATTGAAAATTTATTTTGTACTATTTGTACTTTTTTATAAGAACAAAGTGACTGTTTTGGGCAATGTGTGCTTTAATTTCAGTTGTTTAACATTGATGTTTAATAAATAATCATAGATGGTAGATATTGTGTGTTTCCTTCAATTATTTTAAAATCAAGTAATGCACCCTTCATTCAAAAATCTCTCACTTGTAATATGTGAGCATATTTACTGTACAAGATTTGTCAGTGAACTGTGAGGGCAAAAAAATAAACGGAATAATCGCTCATTAATCATAATCGAGTTAAAATGTTCAATTAATCGAGATTTTAATTTTAGGCCAAACTGCCCAGCCCTACGTTTAAGTGCTAAATAAAAAATAATAATAATAAAATTTCTTTAAAATATTATTTATAACATTTTTTACTTTTAAGTTTTTAGTTTAAATGAACTCATCCTCATGTCGTTCCAAACCCAGAAGACCTTTTGTTCATCTTCAGAACACAAATTAAGATATTTTTGAAGATTTTAGAGAGCCATCTGACTCTCCGTAGAGGCCATGACTGAAAATGCAATGTCATAATTATGAACGTCCAAGTAGAACATTTGTGTTCAAAGATTCTAGTGATCTTCTGATTGGTTTCAAAGAGGAAGTGTTGATTTAAAAAAACAAAGCGCTCCCAAAAACAAAACTCTCACCCTCATGCTGTTTCAAACTTATGCAAATATTTTCATTCTGCTGAACGAGAAAGATATCTTGAAGGATGCTGGTAATTGAACATTTACAGGTTCACATTGACTACCATTGTTTGGGGAGAGAAAATAATATTTAAAATAAATGGCAACCAGAAGCCCTTTGGTTACCAACATTTTTCAAATATCTCCTTTAATAATTTAAGAGTGAGTAAATGATTTTTTTCTTCTCTTTCGGGTGAACTATCCCTTTAACTAATTTAGTGAAAACTAAAACTGTGCAGCCGTTTTACTCAATCTCTCAAGAATCAGTGCTCCGAGTCTTCAAAGTCAGGAAGCTCCTAGAACGTTACCTAGTGCCATGTTCTTCCATCTATCCTGCAGGGCTGTGTATCTGGTCAGGCATAAAGAAACTCGACAACGTTTTGCGATGAAAAAGATCAACCGACAAAACCTGATTCTGAGGAACCAGATCCAGCAGGTGTTTGTAGAGCGAGACATCCTGACATTTGCAGAGAATCCCTTTGTGGTCAGCATGTTCTGCTCCTTCGAGACCCGCAGACATCTGTGCATGGTCATGGAGTACGTGGAAGGTAATGGTTACACTACACTACCTCAGATTTAAAGTCTGGAGAAGTTGCTGAAAGTCAGAGCCAGTCTGCAGAGCAATCAACCAATAAAGCGGAGTTTGTGAGTGCAGTATGTACCATGTGTCTCATATGGTCTCCAGGTGGTGACTGTGCAACTCTGCTAAAGAACATGGGCCCACTTCCTGTGGAAATGACCAGGATGTACTTTGCGGAGACGGTTCTGGCACTGGAGTACCTCCACAGTTATGGCATTGTGCACAGAGATCTCAAACCAGACAAGTGAGAAAAGAAGCACAGACCTCATTTATGCAACCGTATGTCAGTGTAACTGTTGTTAACCTGTTCTGTTAACCCTTCACAGCCTCTTAATTACTTCCATGGGACATATTAAACTCACTGACTTCGGGCTCTCCAAAATCGGCCTCATGAACATGACAACCAATCTGTATGAGGGCCACGTTGAGAAAGACACTAGGGAGTTTATTGATAAACAGGTGGGCAAGAACATATTCAATCAGTCAGTTTTCAAGACACTTTATTGATATTAATATAGAATCTGCCTTCGTTTCACATTGTTTTATTTGTTGTATTTCTAGGTTTGTGGCACACCGGAGTATATTGCTCCAGAAGTGATCTTGCGGCAGGGCTATGGGAAGCCGGTGGACTGGTGGGCCATGGGCGTCATCCTGTACGAGTTTCTGGTGGGATGTGTGCCGTTCTTCGGAGACACACCGGAAGAGCTTTTTGGGCAGGTTGTGAGTGGTGAGTTTAGATGAACTGCCCTGTCAGCCGGCAGGACACAGATACCATTAACTGATCAGGAAGCTTTACCAACTGGTTTAAAATAAAACTGCTTTTAAAGGATTTGATGCACTGTGTTCCTTATGCAGATGAGATTATCTGGCCAGATGGAGATGATGCCCTTCCTGTAGACGCCCAGGACTTGATCACAAGATTACTGAACCAAAACCCACAGGAGAGACTTGGAAGAGGTGCTTAGGTCCAAGGGTTCATGGGAGTGTTTTTAAAAGAGCATATTTTGAAATATGTAAAAACAATTTTTGTTTCAAAATATGCTCTTTTAAAAAATAAAAAA
>JAUMHP010000060.1:15869152-15901920 GCA_032361065.1 Enteromius trimaculatus
TGAATGGATTCGAAAACGGTAAAACACATCTGTATTACTCTAGGGATGTTGGAAAATGAGCCTATTTCCAAAAAAAAAGTGGAGTGTTCCTTTAATTTGTTTTTGATGAGTTGGGGCTGCACATATTTACATGCCCTCAATTAAATGAGTTCATCCAATGAATAATTGTTTGGAGTGTACTTAAGCAAGTGGAACTAAAGACACTAAAATTATTAGCCATTTTGCTTCCTTTTACAGATTTGCTCATTTCCACCCCAAAGAAGCACTGTCATGTTATGAAGCTAGAATGTGATCTGATTGGTCAGTATGGTTTGTTTAGAGGGTGGGTGGAGTCTACAAATTTGCGACTTAAAAGGTTTCACAATCCATAAATGCACAAACAGCGTGAATATTTTTTTAAACATTTTTTTATGCATTTGTAATTTTTGGGGGGCTAAAAATACACAAAAGTTTAGGAACGCAAAAGTGGGGTTTTGGACAATATTGGCATGAATCCTTTTATTAATTTGTTATAATTTTGCACTGACAAGGGACAACACAAACTATGAAATTTACAATTTTCAATTCATCAAAATATCCACCATTAGTAGCTAATACAGCTCTCATAATCGGAGCATTCAAGCTTTTTGAAACATTGACTCCAAGCCTCCTGAGGTATTGCCTAAGATGATTCACACTGGTTGAACACTTCTTATGGACGTCACGGTCCAGTTCCTCCCATAGTAGCTCAATTGGGTTGAGGTCAGGTGATTGGGGTAATCAAAATGAAATTATTATTGCTGGTCTTCAGTGATAATTTCAAGTTACTTTAATGTATTTGCACCAAAAAAAAATGATAAGGATTCATGCTGACATCATCCAAAACCACACTTAGCCAGTCAAGTTTCCAAACTTTTGGAGGGCAGTGTAATTCTAACCTCATAAATTAGCCACTGCAGGTGGATGTAACATAATAGTAATACATTTTATTTTATGTATAAATGTAAATGTTGAATATAGTATAAATATTATACTATATTATACATATTTAATTTTTTCTTTAAAGTTTCAGCCCATGACACTAATAAAGGCTTTGTGCAACTTCTTGTAGCGCCATCGAGTGTTAATATGACTCATTATGTTTCCAGAGTGATTAACCACACAAAATTTACACTCCGATTCTACTTTTTTAGTTGATAAATGTTTTATTCTGCATAAATACATTCATTTTGCAATCAATACAGCAACATCCAAGTTTTTCTTTTTAGCATTCACTTATTAGACAAATGTTTCTCTGTGGTGTGTCTGTGTGAGATATAGACTGATACAATTATAGAAATTCAAAGGAACATTGTATACTTAGAAATTAATTTTTATACAACATTTACTTGAAATTCAGTAAAAATATTTCTATGCTAAGAATTCTTGGTAGTCAGCAGAATATCAGCTGATTTATCATTAAATCTGGATGTAGGAAATCCTTTCTGGTTCTCACGAGCGTTCAGTGTGGGTTTAGCTGATCGGTGCCCCGGTGGTGACCAGTTTGTAGTAAGCACCCTTCAGGCCCATGAGATAGTCATGCGCGCCCTTCTCGATGACGTAACCCCGTGACATCACAGCTATGATGTCAGAGTTCTGGATAGTAGAGAGACGGTGAGCGATGACGATACATGTTCTTCCTTCTCTGGCTTTATCCAGCGCCTCCTGTACAGTCTGTACACACATCAACATACGCTTATATGGGATTTCGACAACAGGAATATCATCTTTAACTCTTGTTCTGGTTTTCCTGCTTACCTTCTCACTCTCTGTGTCCAGTGCTGAGGTGGCCTCGTCCAGCAGCAGTATTTTGGGGTCTCGTATGATCGCTCTGGCTATGGCAATGCGCTGCTTTTGACCACGGGACAGCTGGGAACCTTGGGAACCAACATTGGTGTCGTATTTCTGCATCATGGAACAAAAACACAAAAGTTACTTTCTAACTTCAGATTAAAGTGATTTATTTGTAAAGAATGTTTAAAAACAACTGAAGACATGAAGAGATTAGAGTAGAATCTCTGAGCTGGCATTTAGTAATACAATAGACTTCCACACAAAATTAATCAAAATTCTGATAATGAAAGGCTGCCCCTGGACACCTCAGGAAGTGACATGACAAAGTCATGCAGCTGGGCTTTCTTGGCCGCGGCGATGACATCATCCATGCTGAGCTGGCGCTGATTGTCTCCATAGCGGATGTTCTCTGCTATACTGCAGTCGAACAGAATCGGCTCCTGAGAGACGATCCCAATCTTTGACCGCAGGAAAGCAACGTTGACCCGAGTAGATTCACGGCCATCAATGAGCTGATCGATAAATAATCACAAACTCAGTCTTTTATATAAAACAAGTCCAAATCTGTGGAAAATCCCAACTTTTTCTTACCACACGTCCATGGTTGGGATCATAGAATCGCTCCAGTAGTTGAACGCTGGTGCTCTTACCACAGCCGCTGCTGCCCACAAAGGCCAAAGTCTGTCCCGGTTTAACACTGACACTCAAACCATTCAGAACCTGAATATCTGGCCGGGAGGGGTAAGTGAACTTGCAATCTATAAACTCAATGTCCCCTTTAAAATTATCCTAAAAGAGTGTGAAAGAAAGAGTGAAGTGTCACTTTATGTGTCTTTGCAGTCACTTTTGATCAATTTCATTTCTTTATGATAACTAAAGACGGGTGAAAATTCATTTAAAATAGATTCCAACGGTTTCTAACAGTTGTAATATTTCACAGTAATAATTATTAATAATAATTATTATAATTATTCCACACTTCTAGTAGTGTAATTCACATATAACTTCTATATAACATTTAGATTTGTGCCAGATGAGAGGTATGTCAATCATTTTGGAACCCATGTCTTTTTATTGAGCTGGTTAACTGATTTTCTAAACAATTTTGGTCCCATATAGTTTATATTAGGTGGCCTTAACTACTATGTACTTACATTTATGTGAATCATTCAGTACAGTGCACTTATTGTGTACATACATGTTTTCACATTGTACTTCTTTAAAAATACCTATACGTAATTACATCTGTAAATAATTTCTGTACACTGTTAACCCATCCCTTAAACCTACCCAGACCACCAAACATGTCCTTAAACCCACGTCAATAACAGCAAAAGTGTTTTGCGATATGAATATAATAAGTACATTGTATCTATTTTTGTGTGATTACATAGTAGTTAAGAACACCTTATACAAAGTGTGACTACAATTTTTATAGTTGGCTACATATTCTCAGTTAGCATAACTGAATTACCCATTTGTCCCCTTCATTGCTGTAGACGCTAATTTTGGGAATGCGGTCGAGTAACTGGAAGAATCGTGCGGCTGAGATCTTGGCTTTGGCGTAGTCTGGAGTGTATGATGATGCTCGGCCAAGCGCTGTCCCGCTGGTTACAATGGCTGAAATCACCCTGTATTGACAGAACCTCGCCTAATTATGACCTCCGTTTACTCCAACTACACAATGGAAAGCTGCAAAGCAATGTTTCGTTGTAACTTCACCTGAAAACGAAGCTGAAGTGTAGCCCCTCTTTATAGACCAGGTATCCACCAAATCGATAGGAGGCAGAGTTTGCCATAAAAACCACGCACTGGGCGAATCCATAACAGGCGCCGTAAACATTAGCCTTTTTTAGAGCGGCCTGGTACGGAGCCTCCAGCTGTACCTCAAACATTTCCACAAAATTACGCTCTTTGCCAAGGCCGGCGATGGTGCGGATGTTATTCAGAGCTTCCCCAGATATCTAAACTCAGAAACAGACATGTTCAAAATCCCCAATGTGAAAGTTGGTGATTAGGCAACACTTTAGAATATGGATTACTGGCTAGTCACTATTCTTACTATTAAGTTGTTGCTTATTAGCATGACTGTTATTAACACATTGGCTGTTTATTAGTACTTATAAAGCAAATGTTCTGCATGACCATATTCTACACCCCTAATCCGACCCAATACCTTAACTTAACAATTACTTTACTAACTATTTATAAGCAGCAAATTAGGAGTTTATTGAGGGAAAAATCATAATTAATGATGTGTTAATCAGCCGTCGGGCAGTCGATTTTCCATAATGTAGTCTAGCATGAGCTCACCTGTCCTGCTGCCTCCATCGCCTCTTTGTCCTGCTTGGCAAATCCAGTTAACATCTTAGCCTGAAATCCTCCAGAAAGAGCCAAGAAGGGCAGGAAGCACAAGATGACCAGAGTGAGTTTCCAGCTGAAGTAGAAGGAGATGATAATGGCCACACCGATGTTGGTCAGTGAATTCACAATCATCCCAATCTGAGAACCTGTAGCCTGGAGTGAGAGTATATTTAGAGTAAGCTTCATTTTATTAAAAACTGATCATCTAGAAGGCAGTAAAAAAGGGTCTGCTGAATGTTTTCCTTACTCCCTGGACTTGTGAGGCATCGGTGGCCAGTCTTGTGGTCAAAGCACCTGGACTGTTTCTGTGGTCATCAAACCAACCGATCTCCTGTCCCAACATCGCCTGAAAACCCAGACGCCTCAGTCTACGAGTCAGCAGCTCCCCAGATTTAGAGAATGCATAGCCCTGAAAGTAAGAGCAAAGAAGTTGCTGCAATGAACACAATCTAGACCCAAGCTGCTACACAACCACATCAACACTTCCAGCAACAAATTCTGAAATGTGCTTGAAAGGGCGTATATTAGTATTCGTTTTTTGATAGAGCAACAGTTTGAAGAGAATCATGCAAAATTAGCATAGTAGCTTAGCATAGCCTAACCTTTTTTTGTACTCAGCTAAAATAAAATATCATAAATAACGTGCAATATTTTTGATCAGGCATTGAGGAAGAGGCACAGGACACAGTATCATGAATGACACTGACTTATACTGGCTCAGGCATTTGAAGTTAATTCTATGGCCCCCTAAAATTGGGTTTTTCAAAGTAATCCAAAAGAGTGTATAGGATTGTACTCATAAAAATTAAGTTAAAAAAAGAGTTTCGACTGCAATGCCATACAAGAACCATTTTAGGTTCCCCAGAGAACCTCTCAGTAATCAGATCCTAAAATAATTATTATTTTCTTAACGTGAAGAAAATGTAATCCAGCCTAATGAATTAAGTTTCTATAAAGAAACTTTGGTCAAATGTAATCTTTCCATAGATGTTAAAGGTTCTTCAAGGAACCATCAATGCAAATGAAGAACCTTTATTAAGAGTGCATTTGTAATGGTTTACGATCATTTCATGAAAAGGTTTAATAGAAAGACAAACCTGTAACATCTGAGTGAAAAATGAAACCAAACCAACGACTACAAAAAACAGACAGATTCCATTAATTTCCCTCCGTTGTTCAACAGGGTCAGGCATCGAGAAGGTCTGTGGGTAAAGAGAGAGTTTAAAGTCTTAAACACTTAGCATGTACTAGAGGACAAGAGCAGGCAGAAACCTCACCGCCAGGATTTGGCTGAAGAGGAGAGAGTAGACAGGGTTCACCCCTCCGTTCACAGCTGCCCCAAAGCTTCCAAAGAGCATGTAGGGCCATTCAGGAGCGTTGTATTTCAGAATACGAGCCACCGGAGCTGGTTCCACCTTTTCTAAATCGTCATCAGGAAGGTCGCTCTACACAAACATACAGTACACACATACATGAGATGTTTATGTGCTACATCAGGCAAATAGGTTTGGAGAGCTCTAACCTTTCCCTTGATCTCCTGAGCAACGCATGTTTCGGAGTATGAGCGAGGACCCAGCTCACCAGAGATGGCCACAGACAATTCAGGTACAACGTTTGACAGCTGCGATCGAGATCTTTGGTGAATAAAAGCTCTGTGGAGATGAAAGAGATACTGATAAATCCATATTCACCCACTTCTAAGCTCTTACCATTGCATTACCATTAGACATTAAAAACACTGCTAAGCTAATGCAGCTAATTAGCTTGATGCTAACACTCCTAATTCCAAAAAATATTCCAAAAATGAATAACTTTATATTTATTCAGCATGTATTTGTTCATGTCATTTGCATACTCAAATGTCGATTGTAACTCCTCCCCTCACTGAAGCTGTTAAATTCAAGACACTGATATTCATATACTTTTTTGCATAATGTTGTAATTCTCAGTATTTCTACCTTAAGCTAGCGCGATAGCTTCCTGCCCTGTTGAGACTCTTTCTCTCTGCATCAGGGTCACTGCTTTCCGCATTCTCCATCTCTGGGAAGAGTAAGAGAGATTTTTTATGTGAATATGAAAATGAACATTGTGTTTTGTGCTTAAAGAGACCCAAGTCAAACTAAAGGGCCCTCCACATTGTGTCAGTGCTTCAAAGCAGCAAGCAACCAACATGAGACACAAAACTACTGCAGATAGACTGTATCACAGAAGGGTAATATATTGTAAATCTGCATTGTTTTTGTTAACTAAAACTATTAAAAATACACTCAAGTATTAGAATTACTACAACTAAGAAATTACTACTAAAATGGGGAAAGGTTATAACACAACTAATTTAAATATACAATTATAATAAAATCTAAAAAATATACTGATTTAAAGGTTAATGTAAATAATAAAAAGCAGTTATGAGGTACTTAAGATTTTTAAATATCCTAATTGCTTTTTACTCTTTTTAAACAATTTGTGAGACAAACAGAGATACTAACAACAAACTTCCAAGTAAAAATTGGCTGTTTTTCAAAAGGTCAGTGGCAATGGGGTCAAAGTTTAAATTATTTAAACTCTGAGTACTACATCACAGTTCAGGCTGCTTTGCTCCACGGAGTTCATTGCACTGGAGAACATTGACAAGAGTCATGTGTCAACAGAGATAGCTCACCCTCAAATCAAAAGAAAGATGTATCGAAGAATTTTGGTAACCAAATATGTGGACATCAATGGCTGTTTGATTACCAACACTCTACAGAAAGAAACTAAGTTTGTAAATTATATCCGAATTTTCTAGGGCTGCCCTTAACTAAAGATATTTCTGGTCAACTAGTAGTCATGCATTTGAAGCATTAGTCAACTTATTGCATATTGATTAATAAACAATATAAATCATGATAATGAGCCTTAAATAAGTGTTTGGCTGCATTAACATTTGAATAATTCATTGATAAGCTAGTGCTTTCTTTGTTTTCAGTTTAAGAGATGAGGTCGGTGACAAAGACTCGTCATCTCCACAGTAGTGATGCACCCTATGCATGCATGTTTCATATGAATTACATGCATGCATAGGGTTTCACGCTCAAGTTCACAGACTGAGACAACAGAAAGGGCATCCTGTTTACTTTATTTTACAAAAGCACAATATTTTCTTGTGCTTTTTTCCTGCGACTAATAAAAATGTAGTGGGCCAAGCCTCTTCCGGTTGACTAATGGTCTACTATTAGGGGGCAGCGCTAGAATTTTAATTCCTTGGTGAAATATTCCTTTACTACAGAGTACTAACAGTAGGAGACTGTGTGTTACTCACCCTGTTTGGCTTTTTGGTTAAGAGCTTTGTCTCCCTGGCTCTGAAGAGTGACCAAGGTGAAGTAGACGCCCTTTCTTTCCAACAGTTCATCATGTTTTCCTCTCTCCACGGCACGACCGTGCTCAAATCCCACAATCACATCGGCATTCTTTATTGTTGATAAACGGTGAGCGATGGAGATGGTGGTGCGACCCATTCTGACCTTCAAGAGGGGATTCATGGTCTTCATGATTTTGATGTAATCATCTACTACTCTGACAGATATCACTTTTATGTATTTATTTACATAGTGCTTTTATCAATACAGATTGTAGCAAAGCACTCAACATATTCAAATAGCAGAACAGAGTGACGTATAATGACGAGAGTAAACTATTTATTTATTAATTTGTTATATATGTGACTGTCTGTGTGTGCTTCAGACCTTGTCCAAAGCCTCCTGTACAACAGCTTCACTTTCATTGTCCAGTGCTGATGTAGCCATGTCCAGGAGGAGGATTCTGGGATTCCTCACCAGCGCCCGGGCTATTGCGATTCGCTGCTTCTGCCCGCCACTCATCTGTCCTCCACCCTCACCTACCAAAGTATCAAATTTCTAAAACAAAAAGATAAAATGAGCCTTATACTATATACACAATAATGTTTGAGGTCTGCAAGATTATGATTTTGAAGACTCTTATGCTCATCAAGGAAGCATTTTGATAAAAAATACTGTAATAACTTTAGTTGATTTTATTTGGGGGAAAAAATTATTTATTCCTGTGAATTTTCAGCAACATTCTCTCCAAAGAACAACATTTATGATATTATAAATCTCTTCACTGTCTGTACTACTGGTCAATTTGAAGCATACTTTCTGAATAACAGTATATGGAAACGAGGCATTCAGTTATTATCAAGATTTTGAAATATAAGAAAAAAAATTATAAAATTAAATTAAAAGTATAAAAATATACAGCTTTGTCATAAATTTATATTAAAATGTGTGCTGTCAAATTAAAATTTTTGTTCATATAAACAGTAGGCCTACTTATGTGTGTGTGTGTGTGTACTGTTTGTATTTATAATAATATATATTCATAATTAAACACGATTAATAATAATATTACATATATTTCTTAAACATGTATGTGTGTATAATTATATATTAAAACATTTTAAATTGTATACACCCACACATACACAAACACAGTAGGGCAAAAAAGTATTTTTTATCAAATTATGCTTTTTATTATGCTATCGCATTTTTTTTGTCTCTGTTCCGGTATGTCATTTTGTGTTAGGTAGTCTCCTGCCTGTGGTAAGTCCATGATGAAGTTGTAGGCATTCGCCTCTTTGGCTGCTGTGATGATGTCATCATTCGAGACCCCAGGCCGCCCGTATCGAATGTTTTCAGCGATGGTGGTCGCAAACAGAACCGGCTCCTGCTCCACGATTCCAATCAGAGAGCGCAACCATTGGATGTTCAGACCCCGGATGTCATGACCGTCCAGTGTAACCTACACCGAAAGAACACCCCACAAAGTTACAAGATTTCTGAACGATATGCACCAATAGCACTGCATAGAACTGATGTTTCTTTACCATCCCTTCTTTGGGGTCGTAGAATCGTTGGATGAGCTGGATGGCTGTGCTCTTCCCAGCACCACTGGGACCCACAAATGCCGTCGTCTCTCCTGACTTTACCTGCAGATTGAGCTGATCGAGGATCTGTGAGAAAGAGGTGAGTAGAGTGCATTTAAAGCAGGAACACAGCCATCTGGACCAGATGATGTGACTGTACTGGTGTAAATTTTAGCTTTACCTTCACTTCAGGCCGTGATGGGTAATGAAATGTTACATTATGAAACTCTAGATCTCCTTTCACCTTGTCTAACTTATATCCAGCCTCAGAGAGACAATCAATCTCTGGTTCCTGAAAATAAGACATCATTCCTGTCAATCCATCCCTCTGGAAAGTGTCAGAGAAACTCTGGTGTAAGATAGATGTCAGACATGCTATAATACTAAAATAAATTTACTCCTGCGCTGAGCTTTCTGGGAGGTTTTATTTCACACATACTAATATCCAGCACAGGAGGACTTTAACACTCTTTTGCCATCTGTGTAATATCGATTTTTCATAATGTGGTCAAAAAGTCAAATCAGATTTTTCTACATATATATATATATAAATATATATTAAATATTATCAGCAAAACAATTATGTTTTAAGTTAATTATGTGTTAATATTTCTTTATTAATTGTACATTACTATCCTTAAACAAGCTTATTATTTACAGGGTTCAGTTAGAAGATTTTCCGTATGATTTTAAAAACATTACTTTTATTCTATTATTATTTGTCATTATAAAAGTTGTTAGTATTATTTTGAATAAGCTTTAATTTTTCTACCCTTGGTTTTAATCATTTAATTTAATTTTGTTGCAAACAGATGTTAAAAAAAGAAATGTACAACTATGAATTAGATCTCATTAAAGAGTTTTATTTTGAAAAAAGTTTTAGATTTTATCATTTTATTATTGTGTATGAATGATTATAGTATTTATGTATATTTATGTGTATAGCATTCTTTGTGTTTCTGATTACATATTGGTATCAGACTTTAAAACATAAAAACCTGAAAAGAAAAGAAACAAAAATAAATGTAAAATTATTAATTTTACATAACTAACTATCCTAGAACAAGATGATTATGTCAAGTTTAAATGATATCTCACTGTTGATTTTATTGTGATTTTAAAAAACGGATTTAGATTTAATCAAAAAAATGATTATATTATTATATGATTATAGATTGTGTTGAATTAGCTTTTATTTTTCTACATTCTGTATTAATTTTTCATAAAGGTAAGTTTTTGTTATGTGCTCTTGTCATTTTATTCCTTTTTCTATTTCTCTCTAGCTTTAATTGATATAAATTTTACTTATTTCCATTTTTTTCATTATATATTTTTTCTAAATATGTTATTATACGCACGCATATATATTTCATTTCATATATCTTTTATTTCAGCTCCTTGCCTATTAGCAAAAAACTTCACATTTTAGGAGTTTTATTGTAATTTTACACACTTATTGATCTTATTTAGGGATGTCAGTACTACATGCTACTGGTTTGGGTGATGTGGGGTTCTTACGCGGTCTATGGTCTCAAAGATAATTGTGGCAGCTCCTCTTCCAGCAGCAAAAGCCTCCAGACAAGGGGAGGCCTGTCCCAGATTCAGTGCAGCAATGAGCACTCCAAAAAATACCTGCAAACAAAACATGTGATATCCAAACAATGAATGACAATACCAATAACCGTGATGGCGAGTTCTTTTGCAGGAGAGATTATGTGTGTGCACCTGCAGTAATGTCCCTGGACTGTACTCCTGTGTGTCCACTACAAGGCTGGATCCATACCAGAAAGCCAGTGCATAACACAGGAAGATGATAAACCACATATACCCAGTGAAAAAGCCCATGATCAGACCCTTCCTGATGCCCCATCGCTGGGCAGAGATCAGATTACGGTCGTACCTGCAGAAAATACACGTTTAAATAGTTCAAGGGTTAAATGATGGTATCAGTTCAGAGAAAATAACACACTGCCAGCAGTGATTACAGTGTAGTGTGGGAGGGCATGAAGAAGATGGTTACCTCTGCACCTCTTTCTTCTCACCGCCAAATGCTGCTACCGTGCGTACCGAGGATAAAACCTCATCTGCCACAGCACCTGCTTTAGCATACGCCTGCAGCTCCATTCCCGTCAGCTTTGCCACAAACTAGACAAGCACATGCAAACAAAGTGTTAATGTAGGCCTATTGTAATTAAAGAGTAATTTTTAATTAATTTAATACATTTTTAATCTAATTAATCAAATTAAATAATTTGTCATCATTACAAGCCTGTAGAAATTTCTTTCATCTGTTGAACATAAAATAAGATATTCTGAAGAATGTTGGTAAGCAAAAAATGATCACCAGAAAAAAATAATTCTTTGGAACAACTAGAGTAAATAATTAATTGCAGAATTGAAATGTTTGTATACCTTTAAATTATATGCCAGTCATCCATTAATTGTAGGCATTTTTATTTTTTCTGCAGACGTTTAACAGATTTGTGTTAAAATTATTTATTTGTTCAGCAGGAACTAAACATGTGTTGCTTAGTTCCTTTGTTTTGTTATATAGAATTTTCGAAGTTCACACAACCATAACGAATTTGAGTTACGATAAATACATTGACAGCCAATCAGAATTCAATCCAATATATGGACAGATGATGTAACGACAGCACGCGCATAAAAAGAACTGTGGCACTTTCGCTCATATTTCGTTAAATCTCGCAGCCAAAAAAAAAAAAAAAAAACAGAACAGAAATTACTTGCGATTAATTTGGTCAGCGCAGCTATTAAAGTGCCCCTATTATGCCTTTTCAAATATGATCTTTCATGCAGTGTGTCATGTAGCTGTATGTGAACAAACTATCTGCAAAGTTGTGAAGTTATTGTCTATCAAAAAAAAGAGTCAGCTCACATTCGCCTAAACGAGTCAACAGCAATTTGAACGGCCACACATCACAAAGTAACATATTTGCATAGTGTCCGCAACGTTCTATGTTGTGAACAATTTGCCCGCCCACAAACAATTTTCACATGGATTACATCATGTCAAGAAGACACATCTTGCGCTGTCATTCAGTTATGGCACTGGACGTTTCGTTGTCTGACGTAGCGGTAGACCAATCATAAAGGACTGCGCCATCTGACCAATCATAGAAGTGAGGGCTCACGGAGAGGCGGGGTTTAGACATGAGACACGAGTTGTTTACGAATCATTTAGAAATGGGGTAAAATTAAATCTATTTTTGGAGGAAACTAAAGTGATTTTTGACCTAGCATACATGTAAACCTGTTTTAATAGACTCAATAGACTCAGACTTAAAAGCAATATTAGCAACCTTTAAAAAGGGGCACTTTAAGTGGAATTAGCCCACGAAAAACCTCAGAGCAACAGTAGTGTTAAACCATAGACATATAACGTTATGTCTATGGTTACAGCAGTGGACGCTAAAATAATTATCCTTTTAGCATAGTTAAGCTATCATTCTTGGGTCTTAACAATATGTCTTGTTTGTTACTTGTGTTATCTTGTAATATGCTAAAATACAGTTGTGCTAATATAACATCTCTTCCGCGATTTTGATGTTGTAGATGTGTAAAACTTGGTCATAGATCACAGTGTTTGCTGTGTACATTGATACATTTTCTCTTAAAAATAAAGGTGCTTCAGAATGCCATAGAAGAACCTTTTTTGTCTTAATGGTTCAGTGAAGACACTTCACTGGTTCTTTAGATTATAAAATGGTAAGAAAGAGATGGTTGAAGATCCTTTGACTGAATGATTCTTTGTGGAACCAAAAATGGTTCTTCTATGGCAGAGGTCATCAAACTTGATCCTGGAGGGCCGGTGTCCTGAGTTTAGCTCCAACTTGGCTCAAAACACCTTTTCGAGAAGACTTTGATTAGCTTGTTCCAGGTGTGTTTAATTAGGGTTGAAGCTAAACTCTGCAGGGACACCGGCCCTCCAGGACAGAACTTGGTGACCTCTGTTCTATGGCATTGCTTTGAAAAAACATTTAAGCACCTTTATTTTGAAGAATCTATCTATAGTCTGAATTGTAAGTCCTGAAGAGTTGTCTTTTCTCACCAGAGCCATAAGACCTGCTCCGACCCCAATGAGAGGAGACACTGAGATGATGACCAGCGTTAGCTTCCAGCCTCTTGCAAAACCCATGAGGAAGCCACACACAAATGTAGTAAAGCGCTGGATGAAGATCCCCACCTGGTCAGCAATGGCGTCGTTTATCTTGTTGATGTCACTAGGATCGTATGGAGGCACACATGAGTCGATACAATATTAGGTAACCTGTGTTTACTTGGAGTGTCTGTGCTCTGGAAAGTCATACTCAGACATGCGCGTGTTGAGCTCTCCCACAGAGGTGCAGTCAAACCATCCGATCTCCATCCTCATAACCTTCCTAAAATACATCTTCCTGATGATCTGAATCTGACGTGCTGCTGCAGTGATCCACAAAGAAATCTGAAGGAAACCCAGGGGGAAGAAACAGAGAAGCCCCTTTCGTAAGCTCTCACTTTAAATCAACCGGAGATACGGTTGTGCAAAATTCTGCACATTTACAAAAATGAGAAAGAACCATTTTAAAAGGCTCACCTGGAGATATCCAAGAATGAAAACACCTGCTCCAATGCCTACATAATAGTAGGCGAAATTAGTCATTTCATATTCAATGTCCAATAGCCTGAAGCAGAAGAGCACGCCATCATTATATTGTAGAAGTAAAAATTAAGCAAACGTCAAAAATATGCATTGACGTATTCTAAAAAAAAAAAAATCTTAATTTCCAATTATATTTGTATTATTAATGAATCATTAAAACATGTTCCATTAATATTTTCTGCTTTATTTAGAATTTTATTTAAAGGTAATTTGGATGTTTTTGTCATTTTTAGAAGTTTCTTTTTATATTAGTCAGCAAAATTGGTTGTATAAAATTCAATGTCAAATATGTCATTACATTTGGGACAAAGCTAAATAGTGAAAGGCACACATTTTCTGAAGTATACAAATATCTCTCATTTCTTTCGGTTATATTTTTATGGCCATTAAACTGTAAAATATGTATAAAAACAAACTAAACAAATTAGTGTTATTTTATTATATTTAATATTAATAAATGTAATATAACTTTTTTGTTTTCATTTTAAATTTAAAGGTTAAAAAATTTAGCTGTTTTTTGTTTGAGAATTTGATATATAATTTCTGTTTTTAGTTAAACTAAATTAAAATGAGAAATTAATTAATTAATTTATTTATTACAGTTATTGCTTATTTTACTTCAAGTATCAAAAATGTTGGGGTTTTTTATGGTTTAGATTTTAGTTTCAGTTTTAGTAAACTATAATAACCCTAAAACAAATACATTTTAAATAGATTTTAGATGTTTTTTTCAAAAGCAGAATAGAGATACACCATAAATTTTATACTCAGTAAATCAATAATATTAATATTAGTAAAAATTCAATAATATATTTTGGTATTTGTAAAATGACAGTGCTAATAATTTAACTTTAGAAACATCTCCTTTACTAATTTCCTCACACGATATGAGTCTGTTATATTAAATATGAAAATGTATTTAAAGTGGATCCTGTGTTTCCCACGCATTGATTTAGTTTGGGTTACAGTAGACGACATTTGAAGTGAATCGAACAAAACAATCCCAGTTCTTTCTTAGGACAACTTTGATGAACTTCTTTCATCCACTTCAAATGTTGACTGCTATATTTGCCCAAAGGTTTTGACTTAGTTGAATAAACATGAGCATTGCATGTTTCAAAAAACGGTGCGGGTGTTTTTATATAATTGTCTCTTTGAAGGGAACCGACTGGCATCATCATATTTGAAGTATTAGCTAATAAAAACCCTCACCCGCATGATTTAGTCATGTTCAGTGCCAGGTTTTCTTCACTCGTCAGGTTTCCCCATTGTATAGTATTGTTGACACATACTTTGTCTGGGTCACTAAGTTCGTTGAGCTCGATGTCGTACTCTATAAAGGTGTCCGTCAGCATCCCAAATACAAGCAGCATCAGTGGCTGCGCCGAACCATGAATTATCGCACATATGCTCCCAAAAATCATCATCCAGATCTCCCGGCAGCTGGCAAAACGAAACTGCAGGGTAAATCAACAATGAAACCTATAAAGCATTTCTCGCATAATATTTCAATGGCCTACCTCAATATCTTAAACAGAGTTTTATTTAGATGATAACCACAAACCCTTAATTATAGATCACTATTAGCCTCAAGGGTGCATAATAAATCATAATAAAAAGTTTGCTGCTGTATCCAACAGCTGTTAATGTAACAATATATTTAACATATAAGCTAATATGTACTACCAGCTGAAAGAAGCCGACACGGATGGCTGGTTCGTCTTTCTTGCCCTTTTTGGACCTGTTATCGAACAGAAAAAGCGATGCTTAAAGGATATGTGAGAAATTAGAAGAACAATAGAAAAAGATACTTACTTTTTATCATTTCCGGAAGCCATTGTCCTGTATTGATACAATTTTAGTAAAAGAATCATTAAGAAGCAAGATTCCCCAGTGCTTTATTTTAATTAGGAGCATAAAAAGTAATAAACACTTAAGAACTTACATGTAATCACCATTTTTCTCTGTAATAGAATCAGTAGGTTCATTAACATCTGAGTAGAGCATGTCACAGATTTGCAAATAGTTTTAAAAGATTAACTACTAAATGATTTACCTTCGTCTGAAAATTCATAACCATCATTTTCCTGTCCAAACCTTTTGACGCTCCGCAGCTTAACAGTTCCTGGCATCGTTCTGCCTGTTCGTGTCTTTGCGTTTAGAAAACAGATGCTTCAGGGTAACTGAATCACAGAAGAACATAATGTGTCATTTCAAACTAAACCCAATGCTACAAACCTACCTTGCTGATCCAAAATGTCTTTTCTTTTCTGTTATTGGTTTGTTTTACATTGAAAATGATTCCCCGAGTTTTACTAGAAGTCTGTCATGTTCTTAGCGAGTGTCCGGGTACGTTCCCTTTCAGACTCCAGGACCGTGTCGGAATGAATCTGTCAGACAGTATGTGTACGTAGTTAAAGGTCTTGCTCGGTTTGGCTCGGGTAAGGTAACTGTCCGGCAGGTTTGTTCTGTCAGAGAGGGTGAATAACCTCCGTATACAAACAATGACATGAGATAAATCAATACAGCTATTCAGCCGCATGTACTCACACCATTATTATGATAGCATTCAGACATTCATGCTAGAAATGTAAAAATCAAGTAGTACAGATAGTGTCAGGTGGATTTTTAAGGAACATCCAATAGGATGGCCCGTTATCATGCATAAGAAACATTTTATGCAGTTAGGCCATGATTGAGTGACTGCATGAGATTTAGATGTCTAAAAACCCAGATGCATTTTTGAGAATTGCTTCTCAGATGCACTAAATCGAGGTAAAAACTTGTGAGGTCATTTACCCCAGCATGTTTCCGCGCAGGACACAGATGACCCTTCATTCACTGCAAGTCAACCTGTTTGGAAGGAGCATGAACTCAACCATCAAATATACAGGATATAAAGCAGTCTGAAGTACATAACCAAAATTCTAACTATTTCCACTATTTTTATATATACACCTGTATGTGTGTGTGTGTATATATATACACATATATATATATTTTTTTTATCCACTACTCAGAAACCAAACAGAAGTGAATCATTAACTCAGATCTTCCTGAAGCTCCGCCTCGTTCCACACTCTGTCAACACTGTCAACACTCCACATGTGATTGACCTCCCAAACAAAAACTTTAAATAATCTTATACATAAAACAATGTTTTACTGATTTATGGACTTTCTGATTTATTTGTTTGAATTATCCAAGTCAGCGCAAATCAAAATTAAAAAATGGAAATGATAAAAAAAAAGAGCACATTTGAGTTTGTTTCATTATGCACTTGCATGCAGGGTTTGATGTACTTTCTCTGAACTAAAAATAACTCTATAGCCTGAAATGCAAAAGAGGACATGCTCAGAGGAATGGTTCACCCCAAAATGCAAATTTGCTGAAACTCACCTTCAGGCCATCCAAGATGTAGACGAGTTTCTTCATCATTTGGAGGGAAAAAGCAGCATTGTATCTCATGCTCACTAATGGATCCTCTGCAGTGAATGGGTGCCGTCAGAATGAGAGTCCAAAAATGTGAAAAACATTACAATAAATGCACATCGCTCCAGTCAGTCTGTTATTCGAAAAGCTGCATGTTTAAAAAAAAAACTATGGTCTAAATCAGTATAAATATAAATATGTGTGTAAGATGAAATATGTATTACTAAAAAGCCTAATGAAAAACAATACGTCAAATGTCAAAACTGCATTTCCATAGATGTTTTTTGTTTTATAGTTGAAGAGTTCATTTGCAAAAGTTGATAATGTTTTTAACAATTCATTTTTTTTAATCATGTTTTATTTTGATTATGTTAAAAACAACAACAACAAAAAATACAATAAAAAACACAATAACATAAAAAAAAGACTGATAAAAAAAAAGTTATCTGTTTTTGCAAATAAACTCTTCAGGTTCTTGTCTGTATGTACCCAGCTTTATGTTTTGACAGCCCTGTTGGTGGTCCTGTTTTATAATGATAGATTAGCTGGAGAGAGTTTGAGTCAGTGGTAATGAGTATGTTTTCATCACAGGCTGTGACTGGCTTCAAAACGCTCCTCGCAAGCCATCTGGACATGTGTGGAGCGGCAGCGTGCTTGAGAGGAGGAGCTGGGAAAATCATCTTCATCAAGTGTGTGCACCATCCATCTGGATGACATGAATGTGAGAGCATTGATAAAGTTCAAAAACGAATGATTTTTTATGTTTTAAAAGAAGTCTCTTATGCTCATCAAAGCTGAATTTATTTGATCAAAAATACAGTAAAACAGTTATATTGTGAAATATTACCATTTAAAATAAGAGTTTTCTGCTTTCGTGTGTTTTAAAAGCTAATTTATGATAAAAAAACAAAAACCTTTTTTAGTATTGCATTATATTTCAGAAATCATTCCAATATGATTGACTGCTTAAGGAACATTTATTATGTTAAAAAATAATGTTGTGCTGCTTAATATTTTTTTTAATATTCAGATTTCATTGATTAATAGAAAGTTCTGCATTTATTGGAATAAAACTTCAAAGGGTCTTTGAATTAATAACTTTGTCTTACTTCCTGCATAAAAGCATTTTGTTAAATTATGTTTTTATGGTAAACTATTTTAATTTCATGGCAAAACAATGTTTAGTTCTTATTTGTTTTAGAAGGAAGTGTGTATTTTTCTGGTGTGGTGTTCTTGTGCATGCATTCTTCAGAGTCAGTTTATGTACATTTTTGCATATGAAGCATATCCTAATTTGTGCATTGTGCTTTCAAAGTGTCTGACTGGAAAGGTGATGAAAGAGAATATTTCTAAGGTGCCAGATGGTGAACTGCACTGAACATGCCGTCTCAGATGTGCAGCTCGTACCTGTTACTCCTCAGGGTGAACTCCTGTTGAGGTCTTACAGAGATTCTGGTGTTGCAATATAGTTCTTATTGTAACCATCAAAACAACTTACAGTACAGTATTAGAAAACACCTTAGGATTTTCCAAATTACCACTAATTTCAGAGGCCTGAGATGAGGCACTTCTGAATTTGTATTGCTTAAACCTATTGACTTAATGTTGAATGTTTAGTTGCACTGTAAAGCTTTGTTCCATCTTTCAGTGACTGTTCATGAATGGTGAATGAACTGATATTTTACAATACAGCATACTGCTGGTTTGGACTTGTTATAGGCAGTTTAACAGCAGCTAATTGTCAATTTGTGGCGTGTTGTGCAATAGCGCCACGATGTGGCCAGTGGTTAATAAGGCTCATAGTGCAGTAGTCACGTTTTTACAGTTTTGAGCTCTGCTGGGACACATGGATCCAAATTTAGACAGCAGCACCAAAACATTTGCATTTGACTTTAGCAGAAGATCTTTAATCCATTTAAAATCCTTGTCGTTCAAACAATTTACAAAGGTTGCTGAAATGGTAGTAGTTGGTTTTCCAAACTTTTATTTTGAATAGATTTCACGCAAGAGGCAGCTTGTTTGACATGAATCCAAATGGGACTTTCAGTTATTGTGTATATATCTGGTTGACCAAAATTAAATTCAAAAATTCTGTCTGACCTTTATTAGAATAGGGTCTTTACGTGTATAAAAACTTTTCATATTGGACATGTAAACCAGTACTGAATTGGTCAGGAATCTTTTCGGCTTCGGTTGAGTAGCTGCTCTTGTAATGAATTTTAAATTAAAGCCAAAATAAGGCTTTATAGTCACTACATCAGGCATAAGAATATACTCAAAGAAACAAAACAAGTGTTTTAGATAAAAGGTAGTCTACCATAACAAATGGGGGAGGGGGAAAATGAACTTTCCATCAAATATCGCTCACCATAACATTTCTATTAAGGCCTCTAAATCATTATGTATTAAATTTGATACAGTAGAGTTTATAGCATTGGTCCAAAACTCAGTATTGCTCCAACCCTAACCAAACACTGTTATACCGGATCCAGATAATCAAGGTCTAGCTGGAGCTGGAATATGCAGACCTCTCCTGGAATTGAGACCAAGACCAGTGCTTTAGTGTTAGCCACTTTACAAAAAAATAAATAAATAAATAAAAACACCCACACACTAAAGAGACCAAGGAAAATGGTTTATGGTAAGACAGTTTTATTTCCATCTTCACAATTTGGAAACATTAAATAGAACTTCAGAATGACCAGCGATAAAGATACAATTTGTTTTTGAATGTGACGTTACAAACCAAGTGCTCCTCCGTTTCTTTCAACCCGCCCTGACACGTTTAAACAGACTCATTTACGAATGCTCCTCAGCCAGCTTCTCTGCCTTCTGGACGACCTCCTCGATGGGGCCCACCATGTAGAAGGCCTGCTCGGGCAAAGCGTCATACTCACCTAGGGAAACAAACATCATGAGCCTCAAAATAAAACATACCATACACCAAACGCAGATGTAGCCAGCACAGTCAAGACAAAATAGGTGGTGTACTTACCACCCAGAATGGCCTTGAAGCCTTTAATGGTTTCTTTCAGGGGCACCAGCTTGCCCAAGTGTCCAGTGAAGACCTCAGCGACTTGGAAGGGCTGGGACAGGAACCTCTGGATCTTACGTGCACGGGCCACAGTCAGCTTGTCCTCCTCAGACAACTCATCCATACCCAGAATAGCAATGATATCCTGCAGGGACTTGTAGTCCTGTAGAGAAGATGCGAACAAGTTCATGTATTGTAATAGAGACGGGAAAGAAAAGTGCTCAGGCAAAGGCCGTATTCTTTGGTGCTCACCTGGAGGATCTTCTGGACGCCACGGGCTATTTCATAATGCTCAGATCCCACAATGTTGGGGTCCATGATACGGGAAGTGGAGTCCAGTGGGTCCACAGCGGGGTAAATGCCCAGCTCAGCAATGGCACGAGACAACACAGTGGTGGCGTCCAAGTGAGCGAAAGTGGTGGCAGGGGCAGGATCAGTCAAGTCGTCAGCAGGCACATAGATGGCCTATGACAGACAATGAAGCTGTAGAACATGAAGACATCTAGGAAGTGCAAGTGTGTGCCATGCGAACTGAAGGAAGCGTACCTGCACAGATGTGATTGAACCCTTCTTGGTTGTGGTGATTCTTTCCTGCATGGTACCCATGTCAGTGGCCAGAGTTGGCTGATAACCCACAGCAGAGGGGATACGGCCCAGCAGGGCAGACACCTAATAGAACAAGAACAAGTCAATAGAACGCTCAATTTAAGAGGGAAAAATATGATCCAGATGATCCTGCCACCAACCTCTGATCCAGCCTGGGTGAAGCGGAAAATGTTGTCGATGAAGAGCAGCACATCCTGTCCCTCCTGGTCACGGAAATATTCAGCAACGGTCAGTCCAGTCAGAGCCACACGGGCACGGGCACCTGGGGGCTCGTTCATCTGTCCGTACACCAGAGCCACCTAAAATGGCAATCGAGAGGACCTTGTAACTGGCTGGCAGTAGACTTCAACTGATGTATTGGAGGAATTTTTATATTTACCTTTGAGGTGGTGTCCTTCAGGTTGATGACGCCAGACTCGATCATCTCATGGTAGAGATCGTTTCCCTCACGGGTTCTCTCTCCCACACCAGCGAACACGGAGTAACCACCATGAGCCTTGGCCACGTTGTTGATCAGCTCCATAATCAATACAGTCTTTCCCACACCAGCACCACCGAAAAGACCTGAAGAATTGGGATGATGCACTTAGTTAGTTTGTAAATTGTAAGAGTCCTTACGCTAGCATCTCTTTATTTTATCGGCTGAAGATAAAGGAGTTTGAAAAACACTGGTAACCAAATGCTTTCTCGTCCCGGTTAACACAAATACAATTAAAAGGGAACTAACAACCGTTTGCTTCGATACTCTTCAAATGTACAACAGAGGATAGAAACTTGTGCAGGGTTAGCGCAACTTGAGGGCTTGTATAGGATCATTTCAATTTTGGGTGAAGTATCCCTTTAAGACACAGAAGTCATTTTCTGGAATAAACTATTTTTTTGATCAGATACAATAGAAACGATATTAGCGACAGCTTCCCATTTAAATGTTTCAAAATATGCCTGTGATGGCAAAGCTGAAGTTCGCGCTAGTCTTCAGTGTCACATGAGTCAACCAAAATCAATGTAATATGCCGATTCAGTGCTCAATTTATCAAATGAAGAAAGATTAAATTTTCCTTATTCTATGATGCATAGAAAATGAATACAAGGCTATTAATTTAGGTTTAACATTATGAATCTATTTACTGTCACTGTCAATAAATGTAGTGCAGACTTTCTGGATTCAAGAACGGACTTTAAAAATTAAGCTCAGTCTGTAACAGTAGCATACACACGTACCGATCTTGCCTCCCTTGGCATAGGGTGCCAGCAGGTCTACGACCTTGATTCCGGTGACCAGAATCTCCTGCTCGACACTCATGTCTGTGAATTCTGGGGCCTCAGCATGGATGGGGGCAGTCCTGGACAACAGATCATGTTGAATAACCTACTTTACAAGAAGATTACCACTCCTTAAATGAGCGTTCATAATACTCACTGTTTTGTGCTAATTGGTCCTCTCTCGTCAATGGGCTCACCGATGACATTCATGATCCTGCCGAGCGTCTCAGGTCCTACAGGGATTCTGATGGGGGCACCGGTGTCAAGAACCTTCTGGCCACGCACCAGTCCCTCAGTACCGTCCATAGCGATGGTGCGGACGGTGTTCTCACCTAAAGAGCAAAAATAATTACTCAGAAAATCGGTCATTACTTCACCATTCCCATTTACTTGAGTAAAGCTTCAGTGTCATTACCCAAATGCTGAGCCACCTCCAGGACAAGCCTGCTGTCACGGCTGGCCACTTCCAGGGCATTGAGAATAGGGGGCAGACCCTCGTCGAACTGGACGTCCACAACGGCACCGATGACCGCGACGATACGCCCGCTGGCGGCGGCAGCAGCTGCGGCAGGAGCGGCATAATCCCTGCCTGCGAGAGAGAGGGAGAAAAATATCTGAATATGCGTCAAACTGGCCATCTGTAATAGAAACATTTATAAACACGCATACGCACACGCGAAAGCTCAGATTGTGATTAATCTCGATCACTTCTGTTTGCTCTGTGTCCTGAGAAATCATAACAGGCTAATGAATGAACACAAGCAGTTCGAGGTTTTAGTTTGTTTTTAATCAGAAAATATTGGGATTTGTTTGCAATCTGCATTTATAGCTTGTACAGGTTTATAAACGTGGTTGCATTAACTCGTGATCTTATTCCACATGTTTATCTGCACCATGACCTCGCGAGTTGCGAACACAGCTAGCATGACATATAAAGGTCATTACGGTTTTCACACCAAAGAGACTTCGTTGTTGTCATCAAATGAAGTATTTCTCCGTGTCAGTTTATTTCCGACGGGAAACAGCATACATGTAGCGCATCTGGTGAAATCAATCATTGAAAACGTTGATGGTAAAACTTTGCGGCCTGCGCTAGCTGTCCGCATGCTGCCATTTAGCAGTCTCGCGCCGGCGGTGACGAGGCTGTCAGAAGAGCTGCTTCCAAACCAAGCGTTTCGAAAACCAACTAGGTGTACTCACGAGAAAACAGTGCCGCTGGAGCTCCGTTGAGAGCCTTCAGGGGGGTCACCCCGGGCTTGAGAGCTTGCAAAGCCCCGGTGCAGCAGCGTCCCACAGCTCCCAACATCGTTAAAATGGCTGAAGGTGGAATGGGGCAGAGGCTCGGCAGCTTATATATAGTACCGCTTGAGTCCGGCAATGCGCATGCGTGGCAGAGATGGCGACACAGGAACTGAGCGTTTGCGCATGCGTCAGTGTTGAAGGACAGACTGGGCATCGTCACAATGAACTGAAATAGCTTTATCCTGTGGAAGATTTTGGCCAAATGTAATACCCTAGTATGCATAAGTTTGCACTTACGTATAAAATAGGTCTATACCAGAACGCCTTATTATATTTTATTATACAGAATGTGTTAAATCTGTAATATCCACAGGTGGCAGGTACTTACGCGTAGTTCTTATTTGATTTAGAGAATAATATGAAATGCTTTTTAGCAGATCATATATAACTATTAAAAATGAGGTCGAAATCTCACACTTTCTAGCACGTATAGTTTTGCCAATGTCAGTACCGATTATCAGCGTGTGTTTACCAGTTTGTGACCTCTAGGTGTCGTTATTGTGTAGCCCTTATTCAGTCATCAAGACTACGAAGTGTATGGGTGACAGCTGCTGTCTCTGTCAAGAAACACCACGTATAGTATGCATATTAGCAGCGTGGCTTCCGATTTATTAAAATAAAAGCATACAGTCTACACTTTTGCGATCTGAGTAACTGGCTCGTGCTGAGTTTTGTGTAACTTGAATGAGATTTTGCAGTAGGCTACAAGCTAGTAAAAAGAATGCTGTTCTTTGATGGTGTTTGTTTGGATATATTTAATAATGGGTAAATATTCATATGCACTTGTATGAAGGTTTCTGTACAGTTAATGCACTTTTAATATAATTAACAGCTTGTTTTACTTTAGCGTAATATCACAGACCAAATCTAAAGGTGACAACAAAAACCACTAACATCAGTTAGTAAGGAGGAATGTAATTAATTACTAATTTAACAGACAGTCACTGCAAATTAATTTATTTTACAAAAGACAAAATCAGACAATTCATGCAAGATTTATGCAAGGTAATGTTTATGTCTAAGTTATGACAAACTGAAAAAAAAAACTGGTGATGGAAACAATGAAAATAATGAAATAATTGAAAACAAACATAGTTTATTTGGGAAATGCAAATGTTTTTTGCAAGCTCTGTGTTAACACAGCAGTTTTGTGTCTTAGTATTTTTGTCCTGCAATCTAACTGCATTCATATCACTTTCTTTTTGCCGGGTAGCCATATTTTAATTGCCGTTTGCAGTTGCACAGTCTACACAACTGGCCATTGAAATGCTCAAACAAACCGCTTTTTGAATGATGGTATGCTCATTGCATTAAGAAATGCATTTGTGATCTTAGGATTTTATTGACATCAAAATGAAACTAAAAATCAAAGCTGAAATTGACAATGTCACACAGTTAAATGTTTAAATAATAAATAAAAAGTTAATTGTTCAAAAGGTGTGTATGGTAAGCCAATCAACCCATCCATGTATGACAAAGAAATAAAAACACACTGTATCTATAGCTTGAATAAAATATGAGAATATTAAATATTAGTTTTAAAAAATAATATTTTGTATATTAAGTTGTGTATTTACTGAACAGACCATGCTCTTCTTGAATGCATAATGCTTCAAAGTGCTGTTCTCATTAAGACCAAGCAATTAGCAATTATTGGGCAGTGATCTATTCCCATTTTGTAATGTCATCTAGCATTGGCTGTTTGCATTCAAATAGTCCACCCACACATCCGAAAGATCCTCATGTTTATGCATGGGTGAAAATCTGATAGCAAGGTCAACAAAAGTTTCAGTAAGGCATATGATGAGGGGATCAAAGGCGCATAGAAGCCTGTTACACTGCCCGTACCCTGATATACATGTGTAACAAATATTGATGCGTCTCAAAAGCAGCAGTAATTGTGTTGTGTGCACAGATGGTGCAGCAGCACGACTGAACAAACAGGCCTGAGCTGTTATGGCACTGCCTGTACATGTTTGTGCTGTACGATAGGAGATTTCTGTTTGGTGGGATATAAATTCATTATGGACTGGTTCAGGTAGAGTTTGATTAATCAGAGACTGATTTTAGCTTGACTGGTGTGAGGTTTTTGTCTGTCAGGGCTAGAAAAGCTGTTTTAGTCCTCGCTTAACTTTTCAAAAAAATGTCAACGTGCTTATCATTTTTCTTCATCACAGTTTATTCAATCAGACAGTCAAATCAAATTTTGCTATTGCAGCAGAACGAGACTCATTAACAGTAATTACGGAGTAAACAAACACACAGGAAGAACAGCAGATATAGTGTTGAACGTGACACTGAAAGACAAAATGAAACAAACTCACTGAGACAATTTGAAATGGGTCACAAGTCATTTTGCTTACGTCCGGTATTCATAATTCAAATGAATATCCATTTTTCAAACTGTAAGAGAAAAACTTGCCAGTTTGCCAGATCTGATTTGTCAGAAAGGATGGCAGTGCTGGCTCAAACATTTCCAAATCCATCCTGCTATAATCTTTTATGAGACAGTGTTCCTTTTCATTCTATTCTGAGCCTGAGATGATGAAATTAAGATATGCTTTTCCTATTTCACCACCAAAGTCTTCTTCCACAGGTCAGGCTGACTTCGTGAGAAAATAATTTATCCCAAAGTGGTCCATCACATGTCTGCTCATGCACACTAAGAAACGTCTCATTTTGAAACTGTGGACGCCCGCAGAGTTTGATCTCCAAACTATGAATATTAATCATGTACTATGCACTGTAAACATCATAGGTTTCTGAAAAGTGGGGCGGATCTCCGGGAAGGTGGGTGGGGCTGCAGCGGTGGGAGGAGCTTGGAGAGTTTGCTGTACTGAGCTGCATGGCTGTGGTGTCTTGTAGGGTGGGCTCACTGGTCTCCATCTCGAACACGGCTGCTCCCATCCTCATCAAAGGCCAACGGTCCCGTCTGGCGGACATGTGAGAGCTTCGTCTGATGGTTCGCCGACTGCAGATGCAACACGCTCCAAAGAATGAAAAGGCCACTAATAGAAGGATGGGCCCAATGATGATGGGAGGGTTATTTAAGGGGAGGAGTTTGGTAAAAGCCAAAGCGCCCACCAGGGTGATGTTAATGCCCGCCAGCATGATGCAGAGCCCACAAGCACAGCAAAGAGCCGGCGAAGGCAACCCCTGAGAGCGGAGGGGCCTCCTCTCACCTGACTGGGCTTCTTCATTAGAAGAAACCATTCTTTCTGAATGCAGCTGACCTTCTGGGCCACTGCATAAAAAGGGGAAATGAGAGAGAGAGAGAAAACAGAAGGAAGCGGAGAGCAGTAATAAGTATTATAGCGATGTGCTGGTCCTCCAACATCCACCTGCCTGGTCATGCGTCATGTCAGCGCCGGCTCTGAGCCGAGCCAATTCAATTAGTGCCAGCAAGATCGGATGAGTCTGATGATGTGAACGCTTTGGCTGTGAGGAAATTACACTACTGTAAAACTTTATTACTCTGTATGTTTGCGTGACAAGGCGTAACGTTTATGTAAATGTTTGAATCGGATGTTATGTCGGCATAAGGAGTTTTCATCATGAACATCATGGACCATCACCATGATTTATGGTTATTATTTATTAGATTTATATCATATGCACCATGTATACTATGCTCAGCTATTAACAATTCTGAAATATCTAGCACATTTCACAAAATTAACATACAAACTATAGATAGATAGATAGACAGAGAGAATAAAATGATAGACAGACAGACAGATAGATAGATAGATAGATAGATAGACAGAGAATAAAATGATAGACAGATAAACAGATAGATAGATAGATAGAATAAAATGACAGACAGATAAATAGAAAGATAGAATAAAATGCAAGAAGTAGATAAAATTCACTTTATTTTTTTGATTTTCTAGTAAAATGTCACACAGTGAAATGTTTAAATAATAAATAAAAAGTTAATTGTTCAAAAGGTGTGTATGGTAAGCCAATCAACCCATTCCTGTATGACAAAGAAATAAAAACACACTGTATCTATAGCATGAATAAAATATGAGAATATTAAATAT
Organism: Enteromius trimaculatus; assembly: GCA_032361065.1. Taxonomy (NCBI): domain Eukaryota; kingdom Metazoa; phylum Chordata; class Actinopteri; order Cypriniformes; family Cyprinidae; genus Enteromius; species Enteromius trimaculatus. Next base: position 15,896,599 of record JAUMHP010000060.1, read on the forward strand.
TAGTTTTAAAAAATAATATTTTGTATATTAAAGTTGTGTATTTACTGAACAGACCATGCTCTTCTTGAATGCATAATGCTTCAAAGTGCTGAATAAAATGACAGACAGATAAATAGACAGATAGATAGAATAAAATGCAAGAGGTAGATAAAATTCACTTTAATTTTTTGATTTTCTAGTAAAATCTATCTACACACTGCTTTAGAGGCGTTTTGACGTTGGCCTATATTTCATCTAAAATAAAGTATTAGGAGATACAATCAATGAAAACATATTCGAAGTGTTCGAATTCGAAGCATTACTCTGAACATGAAAGATTTTATTGAACATTTAAATATAAACAGCTTAAACTCACCAGAAGATGATATTTGGTCGAGTCTTCAGGACTTGCGGGTGATTCTCCGGGCTTTTCAGCTTCAGCCGGCGGCGGAGCGCTGTTTGAGATGAAGCGCTTCCGCTCATCACCGCGGGAGGCGCTCTCGAGTTCCGCTTCATTACTCCAACACACAGATGATATAATGTACGAAACCCGCTGTCCTCCTCTTTCAGGTTCGGTTAACTTATATGATGCACAATATCTGCTCATTTACTTGGAAACAATCGTTACATCTGATACTGATGTCTAATGACACAAGTCCTGGCTCCTCCACATGGCTAGAGAAGACTCGCTCTTTTCAGAGCAAGAAAGCCTTGAGGAAAGGTTTAAAGATAGTACACTTCATTTCCTGTATCATTGTGTTCATAGACGCTCAGGTCCTCGCAGGGAATAATGTGCACTGATTGTTCATCCAGAACATTCACACATCTACTTTCTGTTATCCATAATATTGCTGTATAAAGTGCATTGAATAAAGACTCGTGTCAAGTGCAAACTACTTTATTTCTCAAAATTGGAAAACCAAATGAACACCTCTGACCTATGATCTGTCCCAGAGTTTTAAGGGTTAAATGGTCATTCCACAGACAGCATTTGTGAAATTAGCCTTTGATGCTCCATTAGAGTATCAGACAAGCACTGAATACTGAGAACATAGCCATTGATGTGAGGTAGCGCCCTCTAGTGTCATCCCTGGTACATGAAATGTTTCCCAACGTTTGCTCATAAATAATACAACCACTAAATTCTCACAAATTCATCTTACCTCAATTATCACTTTAAACAACAAATAGCAGGAAAAATTAACTGTGCTTGTTTTATAATTTAAAAGGCAAGTGAGAGGTCATTAAGTTATTTTGCACATTAGGAGCTCCGCCCCCCAAAATGGCACAATTTGCAATAAAAACAAACAAAAAAATAAAATGTACTCAATCTTTTAACTGAATCGGCTGCTGGACAGACCCATCGCCCTGATGCATAGAAAAATATTTCACTTTTACAACAAAATAAAATTCAATACAAGACATAAAGCAGAACCATGAAAAAATATAATCATCTGAAATCTAAAAGGACAAAAATACATACTGTGCAATATTTACTAACGGTCTGAGCTGAAAGTATCTGGTCAAACGTATATAATACCTCAACAGCATCTCCATTAAAGCAGCAAAAGCTCTTAAATGCATTTCCACTTAAGACACACGGCAGTATGGCTTTACATAGCTCAAATAATCCTCAACAATCTCTCAACAATAACTACAATTAGAGTACAGTAGAAAACAAACAATAGAAAATAAAAAAGCAAGATGTCTAGTGCTTTACAGTAACTCAAATGGTTTTTTGTTATGTTAAAACATGCTAATGTAGATTAAAAGCCTCTGAAGATGCAACATTAAAATCAACATCTGTAGATTCCCTCAGAATCGAGCACCCTTTTTATATCAGACTGATAAACACTGCAAGCCATAAATATTTGGTAATAAATATAAAAAAAAAAGCTAATTTCTGATGCTCAAAATACATAAAACTCACATTACAGAGTAAAACACTTAATTGGAAACGTCTGGATGGTTTTGGTTTGTATATATGAGGTTACTCTGTGCTACAAGTTGGCAGCACCGAGTCTGTGATGCATATACATGTGTGTTAGCAAGGGTTACCCATTCAGTTCCCCGTATGCATATGAAGGGTTAACGCACTTTGGCGTGCAGGAGCATAACCGGAGCACCTGTCGGTTTTGGAAGGTGTCAGGTGTTGGTGCGTAGTGCTTGAGACTGTGCTCGGCGACGGGCTAATCTAGAGTTAGATGGAGGGGAGAGCCTCATGGAGCAAACCACAGCACCGAAGTCCTCCTGCTCTTCCTCCTTCTGAGACAGCTGCCGATTGAACGCAATGGCTTCAGCGGCGAACTGTGTCAGGTCTTTAGTGCTGCAGTTTCTGTGGGTTCAACCAGACACGCTTAGAAACATTACACAGACTGGAAAACACACTTCATCTACTGCATGGAAAACAAATACCTTTGTAGAACACGAGGAGTCTGAAGAACTCTTTCAGGTGCATTCTGAAAATATATTAAAAGTAACAATATACGTCAAAAATGTAATAACTCTTTATTATAAGTTATCAGTGCGTAATAGAGCTGAAGACTCACCCCTTGCACCCAGGGATGCTTCAGGACCTGGGCAGCACTCAAGCGTAGAGTGGCGTCTCGCACCAGCAGCCGCGAGATCAGATCTTTGGCATCGGCTGAGATCTGAGCCCACACTCCATCCCTAACTTCATACTTGCCCTCCTGAATCCTCTCAAACAAGTTGTCCTAAACAGAAGAGGACAATGCTGCTAAATTATCTGTCATGTATGAAGGGAACACTGCAGTTTTGAACTAGCGTGTGCTTTACCTGGCAGGCACGGCACGTCTCTCCTCGTTCCCAGCCGCAGTTGGTGCCGCAGTGGCCGGTGAAGGGAGGACTCCCGCTGAGCAGGATGTAGAGTATCACGCCGAGGCTCCAGAGGTCACAGCGCTTATCATAGAACGAAGCCTCATCCGTAAAAACCTCAACCACTTCAGGAGCCATGTACTCTGCTGAGCCACACTAGAGGACAAAACACTTCACTCAAAACAAGCCACTCCACAATTCTAGGATGCCAAAACAACAACGGTGAGGATGCGGTTACCGGTGTGGTGAGCTCAGGGGTAGTTATTGGGGTACAGGCACTGTTTAGCTTAACTCCACTCCCCAGATCAAAATCACAGATTTTCACGGGAGAAACCTGAGTAAAAGCAGAAAACCCATTACAATTACGACTGGCTTTACACATACAGTGCATACACTACTAGAGGTGGTTGATATGCTGGTAGACATGATCAAACAGTAGAAATTTGTCAACTGGCTGTTGATGATCGTCTTTAATGCGGATACACACTCACTCGACGTCGCTGTGCTACATAGTTACAACAATGTATTGTTTGCATGTGGTTTAAGCACTGCAGTTTAAAAGCAAGTGATTTTAAGCCGTTGAAATGCAATCAGCATTGAAAGAGAACTTATTTTGCTGTGTGTGTGTGCTGTCAGAGGCGAGCTGGTGCTCATAATGCGAGGGAGTATTGAAAATTACTTATTTTTGCCACTTTTTAGGCCTTGTGCAGTTAAATACACACATGCCTGTCTTTGCAAGTATCCTCGTAAACACAGTAATTTAGGAATTGAAAGCAAACTGCTGAGAAAGCAAACAGTAAATTAGATAAGGGCAGGTCTTAAAGTGCCAGCAGTCTAATATTCCTGCTGTCTGAAATTCATGCTCAAGATATAGTTTAATTTTGTAACTGTATTAAGAAGAAATACATATTTAATTTACACAATGAAGAATATTCAGGGTTGTTGTTGTTTTTACATTTGATTACTTTATACAATGCATGTAACATTTATTATATTTTGTCCTATTGCTTATTCTTATTTAATCATTGACTATTTACTTGCATTCAGTGAGCTTGAGCTTTTTTTTAGGCTAGTGTCGTTTTTTTTTGTGATATTTACACTAGTAACAAGAATTATGAAAATATGGTATAAAACCCTTGTTTAAAGCACAAATAACTATATTGTGATATATATCGTTACTGTGAAATAAATGCATTCATATTCCCCCGGTTTCACAGACAAGGCATAAGCTAGTCCCAGACTAAAATGCCTGTTTGAGCGGTCCCAACTGAAAATATGTCAGTGTCACTGTTCTGTGTCAACATGCACATCTATAATGTTTTCTTATGCAGTTTTGTAAATGTTTCTTAGATATCTTAATTTAATTTAGGCCTAGTTCTGGCTTAAGGTAAGCTATGTTTGTCATTTCGATATAATATTTTGATCATATTGCATATCCCTTTACACTAATGTTCAAAGGTTTGGGTTCTGTAGCCACACAAACTACACGTGTGTTACCTTATCAGTATGTTCACACAGGATATTTTCAGGCTTAAGGTCCCGGTGAGCGATTCCTGTGGAAAGAGTGAGACAGGACTGAGTAAACACACTCGCAGTGAATCACGGTCACTGGGCCACAAAGTAAAAGTACCTTTGTTGTGAAGAAAGTCCAGTGCATGCGCTATATCCCTGACTACATGACTTGCCTCTCTCTCATCAAAGTACTTTCGACTTTGGATGTGTGTTAAAATGGAACCTTATAATGGAAAGAGAAACCTATTCAGAAACAAATAACTAAGAAGGAGAATGTATCTGTATTTGACTTCTGCACAAGTGTACAGTACCTCCAAGCAACTTCTCAAACACCAGATAAAAGCAGCAGTCATCTTCAAAAAACTGAATGAGCTCCAGAATGTTCCTATAGAGAGAAACACACGATGTGTAATACTAGCTACAATCAATAACAGTAAATTCTGCAGTTACGTATAATGAGTACAGTGGAATAGGATCATACTTATTTCCCTGACACTGGTAAAGCGTCTCCACCTCTCTGAAAACTCTACTGCGACTGTGACCAGCTTTCTTCTCAATTATCTGAGAAACATAACCACACGTTACACACATTATACTTGTTTGACAAAGAACTATTACAATATTTTGGAATTATTATTTTATCAATCAATCACTTTTATTTACATCACACTTTTAACAATACAGATTGTAGCAAAGCACTGATTATTACTTATATTATTTTATAAGTACATAATTATAATTGTATTAGCTTTTTAGTTAATTTTACAAAAAAATAAAACACTTATGGTTTGAATAGATGTCATTAGAATATAGAAATAACTTATAATATACTTTCTGATCAAACTGCGAACAACTGGTGCTCTTATTTTATTTATTTTTTTGTCTAGTTTTGGACATCCAGAAGCATTTACTAGAAATATAAAATATATATATATATATATATATATATATATTTTTTTTTTTTTTAAATAAGAAGGTTTTATTAAAAAGAATTCT
>JAUMHP010000060.1:15931937-15943978 GCA_032361065.1 Enteromius trimaculatus
AATTAGTCCTAAAGGGGCAAAAACAACTAAGGAAGTGCTCATAATACCGTATAGCAGGCAATGTTTAGATAAGTGCTATATATATTTTATATATATGTATAATATATATAATAATATATATGACTTAAAATCCAGACTCTTAAAATCCAGCGAGGACAGAGCTAAGGTGACATCTCTTTTCACTGCATTTGTTAATCTTTAACATTTGGTTAGTGAATAAGCCGTGAATGTAGGCAGTTTGCTGTAGCGTTTTCTGCACTTCATTGTACAGTCCTTTCCTCACAGCTTGCTATAGGAAGTTCTTTGTTTTGTTGAAAAGAAAGACTTCAAACTGAAGTGCGCGACACACCTGAACCCCTCCTGTGTTTGCACAGAGTTCAGTCGGGACACAGATCTGTGATAAGAGCCGACTCTGCTTCCTCCATCTGTTGTAGTCTGCTGTATAAAAAGCGTCAAAGCGTCAAAGCTTAAAGCGGTGATATATTCAGTGGATGTGACCGAGCGTTTCATGAAGGTTAATGTGAGGCAAGCATTACCTCACTGGTGCCGTTCCACTCCCTTCTTCCGCCACACCTCCAACATCAAATTATGTCAGCCAAGAGGGGAAAAAACATGGAGGGGAAGAGGGAGGCAGAAAATCCAATAACTCTATGTCTTAGTAGTAGAGTAAGTGGGTTCATTGTTAAGGGAGCATCTGGCTAGAGGATGGACACGAGATGAACATCACATGTTTCCAGCGTGAGGTTCAAGGTCTTTCATTTTCACTGGATCAGCTGTTGAGGTCACCTGATACATTCCTTCCAAACACTAACTGCATTTTTTTTTCTTCAACTGCATTTAACTCTGTTGGTCAGCTGCTGGTAGAAAACTCAGCATGGAGATATACTGACTGAGGAATCATGCTGTCTGCTTCCTCCATGTGACGTTACACTGACCACATCTCTGTTTCTGCCCTCACAGGTGCTTTTGTGTAGTCGAACGTGACGCTGACGTCAGTGAAAATGCTGGAAGCAGTGAAAGACAGAGTACTGGAGGTCTATGACAGCCTCTTGGCAGGAAGAGGTAAAAATGCATGTTACCATGAAATGAGTGCGTAGTCAGTCCTGAAATAATGTGTGCTATGTTGCATGCATAAATAGTGTGTGTGTGTGTATTCAAAATGATTCAAAACGGTTAATTTGAGTTGTCAAAACAGTCTTCCCAAATAAAAAGAGAAATTAAGATAATGTTGTTAAATTTACTGTAAGTACTGTTTCCTGTAAAATAAAATGTTTGTCATTTATTTATTATATATATATATAAACTCTGTGCAGTTTTAGATTTTCAAAAAAACTTTGTCTATTTTTAAACCCGTTTTACAAATGGGGACGTCCCCAAACAGAGGTTTTTGGAGATTTTGTCAGGTTTACATCACTATTGGGTACAAATTTGTCCCCAAAATATATATCCAAGATGGCACATCAATGCGAGCTGTGGCAAGAAGCTTTACTGTGTCTGTCAGCGTAGTGTCTAGAGCATGGAGGCGCTACCAGGATACAGGCCAGTACTTCAGGAGACGTGGAGGAGGTCTGTAGGAGGGCAACAACCCAGCAGCAGGACCGCTACCTCCGCCTTTGTGCAACTAGGAACAGGAGGAGCACTGTCTGAGCCCTGCACAATGACCTCCAGCAGGCCACAAATGTTCATGTGTCTGCCCAAATGGTCAGAAATAGACTCCTCCTCCCTTCTACAGCCTCCTTCACGCCTCCACTACGCTGACAGACACCGCAAACCTTCTTGCCACAGCTCGCATTGATGTGCCATCCTGGATGAGCTGCACTACCTGAGCCACTTGTGTGGGTTGTAGACTCCGTCTCATGCTACCACTAGAGTGAAAGCAGCGCCAGCATTCAGAAGTGACCAAAACATCAGCCAGAAAGCATAGGAACTGAGAAGTAGTCTGTGGTCACCACCTGCAGAAGCACTCTTTTATTGGGGGTGTCTTGCTCTGTCTATAATTTCCACCTGTTGTCTATTGCATTTGCACAACAGCATGTGAGATTGATTTCATAGAAGTGTGATTGACTTGGAGTTACATTGTGCTGTTTAAGTGTTCCTTTTATTTTTTTTTGAGCAGTATATATAGTGTGTGTGTGTTTATATTTATATTATGTATTAGTGGTGTCAAAAGATTCATCACGATTAATCGCATCAAAAATAATTTTTGGTTTACATAATGTGTGTGTACTGTGTGTATTTATTATGTTTATAAAGACACATATGTTATACATATGTGTATAACATATGTGTCTTTATAAACATAATAAATACATACAGCATATATTTTGACAATATTTACATGCATATTTTTATGTTTACAAATTATATCACATAAATATATTTATTATATAAGTATAACTTATACAGGGCTCGCCAAAATTTCAAAATCCCTGGTAGCTCAGCAGAACTAAAATACCTGCGTAAATCCATGTGCCGCTTATTTTAACCCTCCTGAAAAAAACATGTGCTGGTTGGGTATGTTTTGATGCTGGTTTAAGCTGGTCAAAGAGTAGTGTATTTTCTTGTTTAAAAATGTTTACTGCATAAATCAGATGGATTTATTAAAAATGCAGACTCATTCTCTGCCAGCAGGTGCTTAAAGCTTGAGAAACGAGAGGTTTCCCCAGTAACGGCTGTAGACAAAGCAGCTCTGAGCTTACAAACGCTGCCTTATATGCAGGATGAGATGAAAATAACATTTACTAAATACAGTGATATATTTTTTTGTATATGATATGTTCATTACTCTTCATTAACTGCATTTGTAGCTAATTTGTAACCAGAGTGATAAAACAAACACAACAGGCTAGTTAAAGTGCCCCTATTATGCCTTTTTAAAGGTTGCTAATATTGTTTTATGAGTCTCTTAAAACAGGTTTACATGTATGCAAGGTCAAAAAACACTTTAGTTTTCTCCAAAAATAGCTTTAATTTTACCACATTTCTAAATCATTAGTAAACGACTCGTGTGAAGCAGTTTGAAGAATCAGTCTGTCTAAACCCCGCCTCTCCGTGAGCCTTCTATGATTGGTCAGATGGCGCAGTCCTTTATGATTGGTCTACCCCTACAGTGTGTGTCGGAAAACGAAACGCCCAGTGCCATAACTGAATGACAGCGCAGGATTCAGTGTCTTCTTGACATGATGTAATACACATGAAAATGATACTATTTGTGGGCGGGGCAAGTTGTTCACGACGTAGTATGTGGGCGGTCATTATGCAAATATGTTATTTTGTGACGTGTGACCGTAACAGAAAATAATTCTGACGGTGAATGTGAGCCGACTTTTTTTTTGTTTTTTTTTATTTATTTGCACGGCGTCACAACTTTGCAGATAGTTTGTTCACATACAGCTACATGACACACTGCACGAAAGATCATATTTGAAAAGGCATAATAGGGGCACTTTAACCATACACAGCTTGCTCGATCGCAAAGTCAAAAAACTAAAACAGTAAATAGTAAAAAAATTAATAAATAAATAGTAAAAAACTAGCGATTCTGCGAACCCTGTTATATGCATGTGTGTTTGTCTATATACAGTATACATTAATAAATACACACGTTATACATGCGTATATTATGTAATCGTATTGTGAATGCAATTAATCGTGATGAAATGAAAACTATGTGAAAGGTGGGTTTTTCCCCATTTCTTCAAGCTGAAATCAGTTGCCATTCCTTCTATATACATGATACAATTTGAGCAAACCGATAACGGCTGGCTGGAACTAGCAAACTAAAAATGTCAGCTTGTTTAAGAAAATAGTTTTAAACTGCTGAATATCTCCTACATGATGTTGGCTCTTGTGAAGGTGAAAACTGAGCGATGAAGATAAGAGTCTTACGAGTTGTGGTTTAACACATTTGAGAACGCAGTGCAACTTGCTGCTGTTGCTAGAAGTGTTAGTATCCATGTGTTTGTTTTGAATGTCGGGCCTTTGCACACAAAATATCGAAACTTAACGTTTATTATTACTAAAAGAAATGAAATCGGGAATTGATAATCTTATACGAGGAAGCTAAAATTGCTGCTAAATAGTCAAAATGTTGGCCTGCTCAGTAAATAGTGCATTTCTCCATCTCTTATTCATAACAGTCAGATCGGTGTGGGATACTGCTGTCAGTTAAAACCAATGAATACAAAATAGATCGATTTGAAATGATATTAGCTGTTACTATACGTAAAAATGCTGTCTTGTGTTCCTCTCTCTTTCTAGACCCGCGGTTGCAGGGCTATCTCCTAATGGAGAGTCCAGTCAGCATGTCTGCTATCCTGCTTGCTTACCTTTTTTTCGTGCTGTACGCTGGACCCAGGTTTATGGCCAACCGCAAGCCCTTCCAGTTGAAAGAAGCCATGATCGTCTACAACCTGTCCTTGGTTGTCCTGTCTGCGTATATCGTATATGAGGTGAGAATCAGGAGATGCCGCTTCTGCCAGGTGGTGTGATCAGGCTGCTGTGTTTGAACTTGAAGCGTTTGTTTGTCCACGTTGACTCAAGAGCGAGGCGTGTTGTATTTTTATTCATTATGGAGACACTAATCTGGTTTTGAGTTGCTGTTCCTGTATTTAAATGTATGTTAATTGTGTTGTAGTTCTTGATGTCGGGCTGGGCGACGGGATACACGTGGAGATGTGACCCGTGTGATTATTCAAACAGCCCTCAAGGACTCCGAGTAAGAGTTGCTTTCTGTTTCTCCTGATATACTCAAATGTAGTTCATGCTCAAATAATCAGAGCGTATTAAAGGTCTTGGTTTTTTTCCTAAGATGACACGAGTTTCCTGGTTGTTCCTGTTTTCAAAGTTCATTGAGCTTATGGATACGGTAAGATTTGAATAGAACGGTTACTGATTTGAAACTAGATTGGTTCATGAAGCGCTGAATGCTGCTGTCGTCCCGTTCAGGTGTTTTTTGTGCTGCGTAAGAAACAGAGTCAGATCACCTTCCTGCACATCTTCCACCATTCCTTCATGCCCTGGACGTGGTGGTGGGGTGTGAGCTACGCACCAGGTGAGTACATCCCAGTCACTCAGCAGGTGTTCACATGATCGGCACGTGACGTGAAGCTGCTAATGGACCCTGACCAATTTCTCTTCCAGTCAGAGACTGGGTTTGCTCTTCCACAAAGCCGAGAGATTTTGCATTTGCTGATGGTTCTTGTAAATAAAGCTCTTGGAGTCTGTTGGTAAAGTGACTCCACAGCACCAGTCATAAATGTAAATTGTTCAAAAAAGAGATTTATACATCATCTGAAAGATTATGCAAGATGCTGCATACAAGTATGCATTTAACGTGAATAAATATATCAGGGTTTAATAATATTCCTTAACAATTTTTGTTTGTATTAGTTCTTTGAGAAGTACATTTTAGTATACAGTATTTCTTCAGATTAAACTGAACTGTTATTTTGGCAGTTTGTCATGAACATCTTTGAGTTTCCATGTGGGTTTGCTAGATTTCTCACAATTAAAACAGTTTTAAGTGACTGTCAGAGCAGCTCTGGAGATAAAGTTTGTGTGTTCATGTCTCATATATTGAGACCCAGATGCTGAAAACTGCTGCATGTGTTTGAGTTTGTAGTAGATGAAAGAGAGACGCACAGTACAGGCACTGACTGACAGATGTCATGTTTATTTCTGCTGTAATTAGCTGTTATATTATTGATGATAAGCTCTGGACATTTTTACTTGATATGCATTAATGTTGTAAACTTTATAGCTATCTTGATATGATATCATCACCATACAGTATGTGACTTGCTGTAATGTTTCTTGCAGGTGGAATGGGCTCCTTCCATGCCATGATCAACTCTTGTGTCCATGTGATCATGTACTCCTACTATGGGCTTTCAGCAGCAGGACCTCGCTTCCAGAAGTTCCTCTGGTGGAAGAAATACATGACTGCAATTCAGCTGGTATGTTCATTTGGTCTGTTGAGCAGTATAAATCACATCCAAAGTGCTCATTTTTTAAATATATAATGTATATGTATATGTTTTTTTTTTCAAATGATTTACATGTCCATATATTCCAATAAACTATATTATATAGAAAGATATTTAAAATGTATACATCCATGTGTGTTTTTATATACATAATAAATATGTACAATACATATATGCATATATTATGTATAGGAAATATTTTATTTTAGTTATTTTTTTAGAGCGCTATATATATATATATATATATATATATATAAATTTAATTAGGAGCCTGAAATGCTCATTTAAAAAATAATAATAATAATCACAGATGGATTAAGAGGTTTTCCAACTAATTATATTTCAAGGCTATAATATAAAAGACTATAAATGTAATTGTAAAAATATTTATTATATAATGAAATGAAATGTACATTTTATTTATTAAACACACTACAGCAAAATAAATAATTGGCTTAGCAGGTAAAAATACTAGCGCTCAAATAATTTTTGCCACCATTGTATTTGCATATATATATATATATATAATATGTGTGTGTGTGTTATTAAATTGTGTATTCCAGACACTCAGACACTTCTTACTCTTCATTACAGACTCAGTTTGTGTTAGTGTCTCTTCACGTAACCCAGTGGTACTTCATGAAGAGCTGCGACTACCAGGTGCCTCTGTTCATCCACCTCATCTGGATGTACGGGACCTTCTTCTTCGTGCTGTTCTCTAACTTCTGGTACCAGGCGTACGTGAAGGGCAAGAGGCTACCGAAGAACACCCAACAGCTCGCCCAGAAAGGCACGGCCAACGGATCCTCCACAGTCGCCAACGGCTCATCAGGGGTTTCAAACGGCCACAGCATGCACGAAAACGGCCTGAGCAACGGGAAGAAACACCACGAAAATGGAAGCACTCACAACGGCAAGATGAAGAAAGCCTGAGAGCTCAGGAAGAGAAGACCCAAAACGGATGACCAGGAGAACCTGCACTAAGCACTGTGGAGTCCAAAGAATGTTTTGGGACTTTTCGTTTTCAAATCTTGCGTTTTTTTTTTTTAATATGTACATTAAATAAGTACATGGGGATATGAATCCATCTGACCCCGTTTGTACATTATTTTTGTTGTCATAAATTAATCTAAAGAATAATTATTGAGCACGATGTATGAAAAGAAGTGGAAGAGTACTGACCGGATCCATCCTCCGCTGATGTTGCTCATGACGTTCATCTCAACAGAATGAATTCACAGCTGGTTTCATACTCCCCCCAATAGCAGACACTGTACAGCCAACATCAGTAAACTTGAATTACACCTGTAAATAGTTTTACCTTGTAAACTAACGGGATTGATGCGGGAAAAAAAAACAATTATTACTCTTGAATTAAATACAAAAAAATAAATTCAATTTTAAAATACACAGTTATCTGTTTATTTCATTGTTTTATGCGGTTTGATGGCACACTCTAGTTCCTTCTTGGTTAAAACCTCCGCCGGTCATTTGACCTACAGTTCCAGCTGAAATCTGCACGTGACATCTCCAATGCAAACGCCTGACATATTAAAATACTTTTTAATCATTTACAAGAATGCAAGAGTACCTCTGCATCTCAGCTCTTGTCGTTTCTCGTGTTTTGGGTTCAGTCAGCTTTCATCGGATGCGCTTTATAAAGAACCGCAGTGTGTGCATGCCGCATTTCTCCTTCAGAATCTGCATTTGTCATCTCAAGTATGTGCAGCATGTGGAGTGTAAACAAAAAGTCCATTCAGTTCCTGAAAAGCAAGAGAGGAAGACTAGATGAGCAGGCATCCTACGCCGTGTGTGTGTGAGAGGGAGGTCAGAAGACCTTTAACAAGGTCGTGTAGGAACAAATGACTTCGAGCTCACAGTGCACAAGAGTTTGTGCGTATAATTCTCGCTCCTGTTTATCCAAGCGTCATCTTTGTTTGGCTGAATTCCTAGCTCCTTTTTTTTTTTTCTCCAGGCAGGTGTGCGTTAATGTAGGGCAGAGGTCAGGGCGCTCCTCTCGGCAAGCTGGGAGAACAGGGCGTTTACATGGGATTTGTACAGTGACTCAGGAGGAAATCATCCTCTCGCCTCTTATCAGGAAGGACAACAGAGATCGCCAAGGCTACAATGAGTTCTACATGTGGAAGACTAGAAGAAACGCAGTCTCTCTCCAATATCACGTCATGCTCCTAAATCTTTCGCTCTGCAATCGGGTTTCATGTCGCGCTTTGGTCCTCATTTGTCAGCATGTTTCCGGCCTCAGGTTTCAGATCCTGTTTCTGACCGAGCCGAGGTCTACAGGAGAAGTCCAGACTACAGACAGCTACGTCAGTTTGTCACAGATGAGCACTTCTGGCCATGACTAGAGGTTGACCCATAACCGGTTTTGTAGTATTGCAATACTGAAAACGTTAACATTTTGAGTTCTTTAACTCAATCCTCTGAAATGCAGTTCTGACTTAGAGTCAGTAAGTATGCTGGTTAATGTAAGAATTCAAATCCATATGGTGTTTTTTTTCATTCATTCAGCCGATCTTCAGGTCTAGCGATAGCACTTTCAGCATAGATCATTGAATCTGATTAGACCAGAAGCATCTGGTTTAAAAATGACCAAAGATTTTCAATATTTTTCGTAGTTAAAAAACTAAGGGAAAATGAGAAGTTGTGGTTTGCTAGGCCGATATGATTAGGAACTAAACGCTCATTCGCTCATTGGCTGCAGCAGGTGCAATGGTATCACGCAGCACCTGTGAGCACACCACCTGAGTTCCCTGCTTGTAAGACATGCTCCCTGTGCTAGCAAGAGGTGCAGCGTGATATTACTGCGCCTGCTGGAATGAGAGTATAGATCCTAAAAGTAAGACAAGCCAGACCCGGAGATCGGCTGAATGGAGGGGCGAAAAAAAACAACAACACAAAACTCAACTTTTTAACTCTGGGAGAATTGGATATAAATAAAAAATTGCAGTGTTTCTGTATGTAGAAACATTTTAAAATAAGAAAAAATTAGGTAAGTATGAGGTATTGTACGGTCTCAGTTATGAGAAATCAATTATATATCAAATATTTATATATATATAATTAAATAGACATGTGAGACATGAAGTCATGAAGCGAGAAGTAATCGTAACTAGTAGACAAAAGGTTGCAATTACATAAATGTTGCCATTTTGAGCTGAAATGTCTCACACCACACCTCATGTTCTCACACAGTGAAAAATACATAGTGGAGCGAAGATAACTGACAACACATCGACAGACAAGACAGAGCAGGTTACGATGAAAGTCTCAGCTTTCTAAAATGTTTCATTTTTTTAAAGGAAATTCAAACAAATACAGTTTTGTGGCTCTTTAATATACCGTGAAAGATCGCTATAGCACCTCACTTCAAGCAGCACATGAACCAATTGCCTTTTTATAGTTACTAGTTATAGCTTGAAATTATAACGTGGGACGGTGTCTGGTTTCAACTGTAGAAAGACGTCAATGAATCATGGTGGGTTTTGGTGGACTGGAACTTGAAAGACTGTATTGACGTTTTTCTGTGATTAAAACAATACCTTCTGATATTCATGTGTATTTTGTGCTATATCTAGTAAAGGGAGTATCATTTCACATGCTGCTTGAACCGAGGCAATACAGCAATCTGCCACAACATTAAAGAGCCACAAAACCATTTATTGTTCGAATTTCTGACACTTTGTTTCAAACCAGAAGTATCCGTCGGCACATTGTCACTGTCTTTGCTCTGTGATGTAGTTTTCACTGCGTGTGTTTGATTAGGGTTGGAGCTACACTCTGCAGGACATAGGCCCTCCAGGACCGAAGGTGCCTAACCCTGAGACAGATGAGAGATATTAATTGACAATTAAGAGAAATGGTTGCAACGGTAAAATTTCAATAACGAGTAATAAAAAGTGACAAATGATGTCACAATTATGAGAAAAAGTCAAAATATTGAAATATGATGCTGCAATAAAAAAATTAAGTTGCACATGCGATAAGAAGTGAAAAAAAAATTATTGTGAGATACAAAGTTTTAAGGGAAATCAATTATTAGCAATTATTTGTAATAATATAAAAGATATTTTTACAACTCTGAAGCAGTTATTCAAAAGTTACAGCAGTTGTTACTGGTGTGGGTTGCTCAGTTAAAGTGGTACACCGGTCAGCCTCTAGTGATGACAGAGATATTAGTAGTTTTTAAAGCCATTAGATGTTGTAAGCCCAAACCCTTTCACAGTGAGCAGTAGGGTATTGACTAAACTACTAAAATAAGCTGCCCCATGGGGACGTCTACTACATTCCACTCTCAAATGATACTGAAAGGTTTTGCTCGTGAGGTTTCTGGGAGTGTTGGCACATGTGACAGTGGGTGGTCCGTCTCTACGATGTATCCTCCAGAATATAGAAGATGAGCTCCAGCTGGCAGGAGGCCAGACCCTGGTACTGAGAGTTACTCTGCACCACGGACGTTAATGATTGGTTAAGACATTCCTGGTACGGAGCTGGAAGGCGCTGCCCGTTACTGCCTGCCAGGAACTCCATCTGAAAGATTAAAGAAATGATGATAAGAAAACGTTTGTCCTTTGGTGTCTTGACCTTTGTTCAAAACTCCGGAGATTTTAATCATAATAAACACAGCACTAATATTAAAGCAGAAGACCGGCATCATTGGGGAGGAAGTCACACAGATCATACTCACATGCTACACTCCTGACCGGCCCTTACACAATACTGAACTACAGCAATTACAACAACTGGAAGTCTACATCTTACATCTGAGAATGACAATACAGTTCTGGGAACTTAAAGAGCAATCAAACAACAATAATCTGGTAGCCTTGGAAAATGCAGCACATGTGATAAGAGATAAATTGCTTAGTTTTTTTGTTTTTTTTTAAAGGACAGAATAAGAAAATTTGTAAATAAACAATTATAAATAATGTAAGTCACACACACATATGCATATATATATATATATATATATATATATAAAAACACACACACACACAGTGTAACATATCTAACTAAATCCCTTTAGTTTAAAAAAATAGAGGTAAGTAATTGAGTTAAATAAGTGAATATTTCTAAAATAAATGAAAAGATCAGCACATTGTATAATTTACAGTAGTTAAATTTTTTCATTGCTTGACAGGCCCAATAAAAATTACTTTTTTTATGTAAACATGATACACAATAAAAATGTCATTTTTTATGCTAATATATAAAATACCCATGCATTTATTTCACTCATTTACTCATCACTCTCTGTATTTGATACATAATTTTGCCAATCTATCCATCTATTTATGCACAGATTAGTAACTGTGTATAATGAATTCATGTGAGTACTTTTAAAATTGTACAAATATATTTATTTAGTTTAAAAATGATGATTTAAAATCATTATTTTATTTGGTTGAGTACTTCTGTGTCCAATGAATGATTACAGTGGGGGAAATCATCTGTGGCACAACAGCTGTGTGTTTAATGATCGCTATATCACCTTCTGGCCGTCCAGGGTGACTCTCAGTGCCAGTTTGGTCATGCCATCCTCCTTCAGCAGACAGAGAGACTGACACAGTGCCAGGCAGAACGCCCGCGCGAGACGCTCTGTCAGACGGTTATGGCTGGTGTGGTTATTAAGACCATTTGGATGTTGATCTTTCAGCAAGTAAAACACCTGTGAAGAAATTCACAAAACATAATTAGTGCTGTCAAACCATTAATCGCATACAAAATAAAAGTTTTCGTTTGCATAAAATATGTGTTCTGTGTATAACTATTATGTACACTGCTCAAAAAAATAATGGGAACACTTAAACAGCACAATGTAACTCCAAGTCAGTCACATGTCTGCCCACTTAGGAATCAGCACTGATTGACAATCAATCTCACATGCTGTTGTTCAAGTGGAATAGACAACAGGTGGAAATTATAGGCAATTAGCAAAAGACCCCCATTAAAAGAGTGATTCTGCAGGTGGTGACCACAGACCACTTCTCAGTTCCTATGCTTTCTGGCTGATGTTTTGGTCACTTCTGAATGCTG
>JAUMHP010000060.1:15944078-15964995 GCA_032361065.1 Enteromius trimaculatus
AGTGGCTCAGGTAGTGCAGCTCATCCAGGATGGCACATCAATGCGAGCTGTGGCAAGAAGGTTTGCTGTGTCTGTCATCGTAGTGTCCAGAGCGTGGAGGTGCTAGGAGACAGGCCAGTACATCAGGAGACGTGGAGGAGGCCGCAGGAGGCAAACAACCCAGCAGCAGGACCGCTACCTCCACCTTTGTGCAAGAAGGAACAGGAGGAGCACTGCCAGAGCCCTGCACATGTGTCTCAGAAACAGACTCCATGAGGGTGGTATGAGGGCCCGATGTCCACAGGTAGGAGGTGTACTTACAGCCCAACACCGTGCAGGACGTTTGGCATTTGCCAGAGAACACCAAGATAGTCAAATTCGCCACTGGTGCCCTGTGCTCTTCCCAGATAAAAGCAGGTTCACACTGAGCACATGTGACAGACGTGACAGAGTCTTGAGACGCCGTGGAGAACGTTCTGCTGCCTGCAGCATCCTCCAGCATGAGCGGTTAGCAGTGGGTCAGTAATGGTGTGGGGTGACATTTCCATTCCATTTCCAGGGCCATTAGGTACCGTGATGAGATCCTCAGACCCCTTCTGAGTCCAAATGCCGGTGCGGTTGGCCTTGGGTTCCTTCTAATACAAGACAATGCTAGACCTCATGTGGCTGAAGTGTGTCAGCAGTTCCTGCAAGACGAAGGCATTGATGCTATGGACTGATCAGTCTGTTCCCCAGAACTGAATCCAATTTAGCACATCTGGGACATCATGTCTCGCTCCATCCACCAACGCCACGTTACACCACAGACTGTCCAGGAGTTGGCGGATGCTTTAGTCCAGGGCTGGGAGGAGATTCCTCAGGAGACCATCCTCCACCTCATCAGGAGCATGCCCAGCCACTGTAAGGAGGTCATACAGGCACGTGGAGGCCACACACACTACTGGGCCTCATTTTGACTTGTTTGTAGGACATTACATCAAAGTTGGATCAGCCTGTAGTGTGTTTACTTCAATTTTGAGTCTGACTCCAAATCCAGACCTCCATGGGTTAATAAATTTGATGTGATTTTAATCAACATTAATAAACATTTGATTAACAAAAGTTAATCAAAGTTGTCCTAAGACAAGAATGCATTTAGTTTTTGAACAATTTTGCTGAAAGGTTTTGATCAACTTAAAATGTTGACTACTATATAAATACACACGTACAGTATATATTTTATTTATATTATTTACATGTCTATATTTATATTCATATAATTTAAGATTCAGGGTTTCTATCGATCTCTAACTCTAAAAAAAAAAAGAGCAAACGGACAAAAAACACAAACAGTCAAATTAAACCTGCTTGCCTCTGTCCAGCGTATGAGCTTCCCACTGGCTCTGTATTCCAACCGTTGATGGGTCTTGATGTTTGTGAGAGACTCCATAGACTTGCCATCGATGGGGCTGATGATGCTGAGAGTCACAGGGCAGAATGAGAGGCAACCAGCACAGCTTTAGACTATCTGTATATAGATATATTAGTTTCTAACCCTTTATTGAAGTGTGGCTCTTCGTCCTGCCACTGAATGTGCACATATTCCTGCCTCTCTGCTGGAGGGAGTTTTCCACAGGTCACCGTGAAGTCCTTCATGTCCCGTAGAGATCGACGCAAGTCAGCCATGGCCTCCATAGTTACCTGCACCATCAAACCATCTGCAACATCGAGCAGACGCATAGACTCTTAGCACAGGCGCATATACTGCATATTGTAAGTCAAGGCTATATTACATTATTTATACAATCTTAAATGCCTTAGAAAAACTGACAAATGTAATTTTCTTTTAAATAAAAGATGTGCTGCTTTAATGAAACACAGAAATGAATGAATCATAACCTTCCACAATGCTGGACTTGGCCAGGTACCCTGATGAAGGTTTGAGCGCTCCACTGAACACAAAAAAACAGGAGCCAGTGACTGGAAGGAGAACAGAAACAGATTTAGATTCAGTCAACAAAACGCTTTTCAAGCCTGTCAGTCAGCGCCCTCAAGTGAGCGTGGAAGGAAAGGCACAAATTAATCCGTCCTTTGTTGATGTAGTTTAGAATTTTTTACAAACAAACAAAAAAAAAAAGATTATTAAGTAATAATTTACTTGAATTTTATTTAATTTAGTTTGTCATACATTATAAATAATGGAAAACATTAAATAAATCATAAATTAACCACAATGCAATTTTTAAAAAAGGTACAAAGATCAACTTAAAAAGACAAATGTCAAAAGATAGATTTTTTTTTATCCTGATCAACTATCGGAAATTCTCCGGATTTTAACCCTTTAAATGCCACGTAATACAATGTGACTTATTTGTTTGAGGGGGAAAACTAAATTAAAGTTAAATTAAATACCATATAGTACATGTTAAGCAAACTTATTTTTGGTTTATTACAGCTGTGTATGTGATTAGCTACCACATTCATTTTGAATTCATATTTTTTCTTTATAGGGCAAATCTATGAGATGATGAGACAATGGCATCATCAGGTGGAAATGATGGATTGCGGCGAGAGCAGAAAACACACGCAAATAGAAAAAGCACCACCAAATAAAGCAAATATCTTCATCGGTTTAACAACACGTGCTGCAAAAACTACATAAAGAAACACACTGCAAATACTCACAACCCAAATAAAGCAACGTGCAAGTATGACAGAACACAAGGAAATTACCTCAACAAAACTAAAATTAACCATTATTTTTTTTGTGCCATAACCATACTTGTACAAGCTATGGTTAGTGCAGTAAATCTATGGTTAATTTGTGCATGCTAACCATGGTTTAACTATAATAAGCATTTTTGTTTTTATATATTTTTATAGAATAAATGTATTAATTAATTTTAGCCTCAGGCTATGGTTAATTTTTGTAAGGGATGTAGTAAACTAAGTTAGCCAGCTTACATAACCTTTCACAGTTACAATTGTGCATTTCAAATAAAACATACACTGCAACTGTGTATTTCTACAGATTATTCAGGCTAAAAATAACCTCGCCTTTTATAGCGAACATTTAGAAATAGGTCTTAGCCATGTTTGTCACTTTGCTGTCCCCTTAAACATTTCCTATGTGGTCTGTGACTATTTGCAGCACATTTCGGTTTGTGCAGCATGTTTCTTTAAAGCTGCAGACCATTATATTTATTAAAAACATTTCAAAATCAATATTTGAGCAAGTACACCAGCCAGTGTTAAAAACTTAGCTTAGATATGATGTTATAATAATCTTATAATAATGTTTCTTATTTAAGTGCTACAGGTAGGATTTTGTGGGAAATTTGAGCATGGCACTGCGTCATTACATCACATTTATAAATAAAAAAAAAAAGCTGCCCCAGCTCGTAGGCTATCACATGTGAGGATCGTGCAGGTGGAGGATTGTTTATAGCTTTTTCTCACTGCAGATGTTTGTGTCTGTGAGCTGACACGAGTGTTGGGATGTTCGCTCTCACCTCTGCGCGGCTGGCTGTGAATGCTGATGGCCTGCGTCTGGTACTGTCCATCTGTCGTCTGCACGCAAATGAGATGAGAGTCGGCCTGCTCGTTAAAGCAGGCGCCCAGGGCCAGAACTCTCTCATTAGACTTATTCAGCGCCTTCAGCAGCTAAAACACAGTAGAGACGGAGACAAGACCCTCATTACCCACAGAAATTAACAAATTACTCTTTACTTCAGGTCTTCTTCTTTATTCAACTCAACCTGATACTCAAGGCACAAACAACCAAAAATATCATGATCTTACCATCTACTTCATCTACTTCTGGTAAGAGCATGATATTTCACAACAGTGCTCCTAATGCATTTTCTATTCTCAACAATTCAGTTATGTTTGAGATCATTTATGTCAGTTTTGGTCATTTTCATAACCGATTTTCCAAAAAAAAAAAAAAGAATTTAAAAGAGTAAAATTAGGGGTTGACCAAATATCGGCCAGGCTGATTATAGGCACCAATATTAAGCATTTTTATGTCTATCGGGATCGGACATTTTCAAAGGCATTTTGCTGATATAAATTCATTTAAAAGCATTTAAAGAAACTTTTTGCCAGAGGTTTTGTTACCTATTTGTGTGTGTACAGAACAAAACTCACTTCAAAAATTACAATAAAAGCATGGTAACTTTTTCAAACATCTGGCATCCCACATGTTTGTTATCCGCTATTTTCAATCAAAGAAATATTGCAGCAACCAAAGAATCGTTGTTTAACGATTTCAACTAAATCAGAGTGAACAGAGCCATTGTGCTTCATTTATGGAAGGCTACTTCACAGAGCTTGCTTCTTAAAGGTTGCCATATCCACTTATTATAAGCAACACTTGTCAAGCATCTTTGGTTTGGCTCATAAAGCAATCTGGTTTATTATAGGTAATAAAGTGGGCTGGTGCGGTTCACTATATTGTAATATGTGGCTTATTTCCAAGATTCAATATTGGATTTAAGTTTATAATTGACTTGTATTAATTTACTGTTTGTTTTTGCTAGTTTAACTCTTTTTATTGGCGTTTTTCCTGTTTACGTTTACTAGCAGGATCTGGCAACAGTGATTCAGAATTTATCCTGAGATGCATACAGAAAAGACGAAACTGACATGCTGTTAAACTCGTCCTTAACAACTGCTCCTTCAGGTCAATTTGTTACACACTGTAAACGTAAATTTCTTTAAATGCAGTTGCCGCTATGAGACAATCCGATTGTAGAATAAGGTTGTGTATATTTACTAACCTGTGTTTGACCAGAACAGGATTACGCACTAAAGCTAATATGTTTAATATCCTGCATTTGGAAACTCATAATCTGGGACTATCATGACCTACACAGTTTTTTATAAAACCGGTCAACTCAAATCTGATTAATGGCTCGGACTTTTGTAAACTAGCATCAACTTGTCCAGACTGTTAATCAGGACAAATATCTGTGCAGAGTATTCCAGAGTCTATTGGGGTGTTATAGTACCTCTGGATGACGTGTTTTAGGGATTCTTATACAGGTGCTTCTAGCCTCTAGATCAACCACGAGCCCCGGCACTGTTGGCAGTGTGTAACGGTAGAAACGGAAATCCTTTGAGAATCACAAAAGAATGGAAATCAATTAAAAGACATCAAATGAACTAAACAGGAAGCAGTAGGAACTGAAACATGTCACAAATCTCACCACTAAGAGTCTCATTATACTGTTGTTGACGGGTCCGAAGAGAGGCTCTCTAAAGCGAACGCTGAACAAGGGACAGGGATAAACTACAGGACAGCAGAAAACACAAACATCTCAATCACTGTGATTACTGAAACCATACAGCAATGCACAGAGAAAATCAATGACATTAATTCATTTGTAAAAAAAAAAATTATAAAGAGCTGTTAAAATCGTAACGTCATCTCAGTTTCACACTAAATAATATGCCAATCCAGTATCTGACCAAAATCACGGTATGCTACCATTTTTAAAGTTTGAGATCAGTAGGATTTTTACATTTTTTGAAAGAAGTCTTTCATTCTCACCATGGCTACATTTATTTGATCGAAAACGCAGTAAAAACAGTCACACTTTATCATTTCAAATAAACGATTTCTATTTCAATATATTTTCAAATGTAATGTATTGCTGTGATGCGCAGCTGAATTTGTCAGCATCATCGCTTCAGTCTTCAGGGTCACATGATTCTTCAGATATCATTCTAGCATGCTGCTCAAGAAACGTTTGATATCAATATAACAAAAAATCATATTTTCACCTATTTGATTCAGGATCTCTGATGAATAGAAAGTTAGAAAGAAAAGAACAACATGTATTTGAAATAGAAATCGTGTGTGACATGAGAAATGTCTTTGCTGTCACTTTTGATAAATTAAATATAAAAACCCCCAAAACTACATTTTGAACATGACTGGAGTAATGTTTAACTTTACCATTACAGGAATAAAACACATATAATAAAATAATATAAAATAAATATATTCAAAGAGGTTTGAATGGTACAAATATTTCACATTTTTTACTGCATTTTTAATCAAATAAATGTAGACTCGGTGAGAGGTTTTTCAAAAACAAAATATTATAATAATACTATTAAATAAAACATAAATATATATATAGCCAAAATTTTAAATGGCACTGTATATTAATTTTAGGTTTATTGGTTTTCTTACATCTGTACTCTGCTCCTAAACGCAGCATGAGTCTCAGGGGAAAGGCTTTGGCCCACGGAGCCTCTGCTCGGAGCATCAGGAGCCCGAACAGATAGGGAGGTGCAGGTAAAGGTAGGCCCTCAAGAGACTGGAACGTCGGACGCACGTAAAGAAAGCCGGCATGCTCGTTATTACCCAGAAACCCTCGGGATACCAAAGAGTGACTTAGGTGATTCAGAAGCTTTCCTGCTGCTTGAAGAAAAAGCAAGATCAAGAACTATTGCAGATGTTTGGTCTTAGTTTTATGCTTGAGTAACATTAAGCGCAAGGTTCACCTGTCTGGGCATCCCAGTAGATCTGAATGAAATGATTGAAGATATCCGTCGGGAACCTCTTCTCTTCAGGCAAACACTGCAGTAAAATGACCACCTCTGGCTGTCCCACAGCATGCATGCCCTTCGACATAACACACCAACAGCGCCGGTTCACATCTACAGGGGCACAGAAACACCTCAGTGATCACATGAACACACTAGCATATACAGTAAGGTTGAGATAATCTATCATTATAGCTTTTCTGTGTAATAAAATATTACACAATATTATAAGGAAATGCTTTCCACCTTGAGAATGAATGTAAATATGACTTGACATGTTCACAAACTCCACAAAGCTTTAATTTAGGGCCCAATGAAATCAGATTTTTCAGGTTTACATGTGACTTTTTCTGCAATCAGTGCTTCATCATTTTAAGCAAACGCATCATTGAAATAATTAAAAAACCTAAAATTTATTTTATTTAAAACTAAAATTTTTATTTTTGTCAAATAATGGATGAACATGGATGTAAATTATCTTTGTTGAATGATATTCTTTACACATAATAACATTATTATCATCATTTTGAGAAGCAAATCTTTAGCACACAATAATATATTTCTGATAAAGAGTTTCTTTAACCAAGCTTATTTTGTTGTGAAGATCTTTAAGTTTCAGTGTGTGTTTGGTAGTTTCTTTCTGAAATAAAACAGCTCTGGAGATGAAGTTTGGGTGTTTGCGACATACAGCTGACAATCTTGACAACGGCCAGCAGGTTTGCGTTGAGCACAAACACCAGAGGCTCTGCAAGACCTCTCTCCAGCTCCTCTAAGAGCGACGACTCCGTTCTCTTCTCCTCCAGAGTGTAGTCTGCAGAAATAAACACAAGAACCAGCCTCTGACATCTCAAAAAGATTCATGAAATGCTTTAGAAGTATCGACAACATTGCATAGTGACTCCCTTTAGCGATGGTGTACCCAAATATAACACTTTTGTCAAAGTTTACTCACCCTTGTGTAGCTCTCACCATAAAAGGACTACATTTCTGGTGCATAGCTGCTTGTGTTCACTATATGCATTCACTATATGGGAAATCTTTTTGTTTTACAGAAAAAGCAAGGAGGGTTTGGAAACATTATTTTGGGTGAAGCCTAATTAGTCAGAGCTAGTGTGCTTATTAGTATACATACCTCCTTTGACCCCTGTTGATGTCAGAATAGGGGGAAGGTCCTTTGGTGGAGTGGGTTTTGTAGAGTTGCCACTGACTTCATCTCCAACTCTAAGGTCAGACACTTCCTAAAGAACAAAATCATTGACATTAATCACCATAATGACATTTTCACAAAGATTAAAGGGACAATTAAAATAAAATATTAAATAAAAAAGTAAATAAAAATTAATCATCTCAACAGGGCCATTGTAAAAGTATAAAGAAATTAAATGAAAATAAAAACAAATTATTGTAAAACAAATTAAAATTCTAAATCAATATGATTGATATGAGGGTGTCTTTGAAGCTACTGTAGAAATATTCATCGGACATACATTTATTTTTAAAATAAAATTATACAATAATTTTTAAATGAAATATCCTCTCTATAGGGTCCTTTTAAGAGAACTTACTTTTCAAAGATTAAAGGGAATTTAATCAGAAACAAATAAATAACTGAATGGAAAAAAAACAACAACATATATATATATATATATATATATATTATAAAAAAATAAAATTAATATTTTATTAAATAATATATCCTCCTATAAGAGTTTATAAGTATTTTATAAAAGGTACTTTACACAGACAAAGAGAAATTAAAAAATTAAAGAAAAATAAAATTAATAAAATATACTCCCATATGGAGGGTATAAATATTTGTAAAAATTCTTCACAAAAACTGAAGGGAAATTTAAAATGAAAAAATAAATACATAAATAAATAAATGCTGGCGCAAAGCTGAAAATAATTAAATTAAATTAAATTAAATTAAATTAAATTAAATTAAATTAAATTAAATTAAATTAAATTAAAATTAAAATTAAATTAAATTAAATTAAATTAAATTAAATTAAATTAAATTTCCTCTGGATGAATAGGTTTATGTCAAGAGTGTAGAAATTTCTTAAGTTACTTTTCAAAAATTGAAGGGAAATAGAATAGAACAGACAAGCAAAGAAGCAGAAACGTCTAGTCATACCGCCTGAGCCAGCTCAGCCCTGTCTGTGTGGGACACACTCCTGTGAATAGGAGAGCTGTTGGCACTTCTACTCTCAGACGGAGGAAGGAGATTATCTGCAAACCAGACCTTCTTCTGGTCCTTGCGAAGCGTCCCTGATGAAATAACAGCACGAAGCGTATAAATAATGTGTGACAGCTCATAAGCAGAGGAATGCACCATGACACTCACTGTTCATCAAAGTGGAATGACACGTGACGCAGACACGTCCCTCTTTCCCTCCGAGATGAGTCAGTTTGAATCTGAGGTCACAGCACACCACACAAAACACCTGCAAAACAAATAAACGCTCAGGTTTTTAAGGAGATAGACATCGTAAAGGCATGGTTCCCACAAAAATGAAAATTCTGTTATCATTTACTCACCACTTTCAAACATTGCAAACCTGATTAAGTCGGCAAAACTCAAAACATCTGAAGCAATCAGTTACATAAAAATTTGAATACATTTGAAACTTAAGAAGAAATTTGTATTTTGTGTAGGCTACACAATTATTTCACTGCTTGATTAGTGTTATCAAATACATAGATTGTTCAATTCTTATCCATACCGAAACCATATCTAAAATGGTTTCAATATCGAGCCAAGTGATTATTGTCTTCATGTTTGATCAGTTATGTGTTTCTATCTTCTTTTAATTAAGCAATAGCTGGATGCCTTTGTCCATATTAGGGATTTCCTGGAACGTCATGGTTTCAATTACTTTTGCGATGCATGAGTTTCTGTGAATGGGTGCCCTCTGGCGTACAGTATGAATGAAACAGACACTACACGTACTCCATAACATTCACATTCATTCAAACCTTATTTTGGTAAAGATTTGAAAAATAATACTTCTCTGGAAAGACATCGGAAGTTATCATATGCAAATCCACCTAATGAAGTTTTCATTAAAGACGTAACTCAGTGTTTTAGCCCTAGCTTTCAATAAAAATTTAATTATGTTCTTAATCTCGAGGCAGTTTCTCTCTGTGGTATATAAAACGCTATCTAGTATAAATATAAGATATCATATAGCAGGGTTTCTCATATCTCACCCTGGAGCAGTGTTGCCAATTGCTTTAAATTGAAAGCAGCTAAAACTAGTGACTAAATGTCACTAGATGGCATTATAAAGGAAATTCCACTGATCTATATAAAGTAGAATACAGATCAGTGGGCAAGATGAAAACTTAGATAAGGTTTGTCCAAGAGGTTGCTACTTCTTCTTCTTTCTGTTTTAATGGTGGTCGGCAACCAACTGGAAAGGTGCATTACCGCCACTGACTGGGTTGGAGTGTGGAGCAGGTAGACTTGATGGAGCTTGGAGGTCCAATGCTCTGGAGAGTTTAGCTCTAACCATAATCAAACACACCTGAGCATATTAATCAGTGTCTAAAGGGTCATTAGAAAATCACAGGTAGGTGAGTTTTATCAGGGTTGTAAGATTTGAGAAACCCTGTCCTATCAAATGTATAAGTTACAGCTACAGCTAATTGGTGGCAATTCTTTGATTAGCATGGCAATTGCTGAACATCTAACACAGTGGTTTTCAAACCTGTCCTACAAGCACATTTTGCATGTCTCCCTTATCAGACACACCTGATTCAACTCATCAGCTCATTAGCAGAGACAGCAAGACATGAATTAGACGTGTCTGATAGAAATACAAAATGTGCTTGTAGGACATGTTTGAAAAGCACTGATCTAATACAGGTATCTGTGCTCATTATGATGAACTCAAAATAATGAAACAATTCAGATTACTGAAAATGTGTCAATGGTACAAACCTAAGAGAAAAATTAAAAAACTCATAAAAGATTATAAACTGATTTAGTTCACTGTTCATGTACTGTTGGGGTCGTTTTCGTCCACTATGGGGTGCTGTTGAGTCCTAATTTGGCCATAACTTTCTCTGTTTCAGTAAATTCAAATATTATGTGACAATTTTTACATTGATTATGCAGCCTGACCTCTCCAGCGAGCTGCAGGATGTATTGTCTTCTCCCTCGGACACCACAGAGAGTCAGATCCTGATTTTGTTGTGGTCCTCTCCAGCTTCCACTAAAGGCGTGGATGATTCAGAAGATCCTGGATCTGGGTGGATTGGGAGAAACGTTCGGTCTTCCACCAACGTGGAGACAACTTTTTTTCATTAGCCTGCCAGAGGCGTGACTCCAGGACCGACACGTTATGCCATCGCAAGGGTCCAGAATGTGGATTATGTGTTCAGTCTGTTTTTTACGAGGAGATTATTGACCTCATTGTCAGCATGACCAACCTCCATGGGCACCGCACAAAGAGAACCTGGCAGTCTGGCTTTTATACTCCATATCAAAGCCAGAAACTACACTTCTTTTGCACAGGAATATCTAAAGGGTTAATGGTGCCAAATGATGATCAACAGTAAAAATTATAAATTTGACCTCTTCTCAGCAGGGAAAACCACAAACAATCAAGAATGCATGATTATATGGTGTCATGGCGATGGAATCAATAAATGTGGTTATAATGGAAGTCAATGGACCAAAACCAACCCTGAACAGTAAATGTGGAAGAAAAAAATTAAATCTGACACTGCAAAAAAACTAACAATGCATGACAGCCAATGTTGCTACTAATCTTTCACATGTTGACTGTGATAAAGGTTAAAAAAATCCAGTCCACAATTACCTTTTATATTGAAAATAAGTCATTTTGTGTGTGTTTTTTCCCCAAATCACTGACATAATTCATGAAATTGGCAATTAAATAGTCAAAATCCAGATTTTATTTATTTTTTTTATTTTTTTGACGTTTGGTAGTTTTGGTCAGGACTGAAGTTGATTAACAAATTTATGCAAAAAAAATTTTTTTAATTATTTATCTGATGCATTTTTACAGCCGTTTAATTTAGTGCCCAAAGATAACAAAGATTTAATTTGAACAATGCACAAAATGCAAAACTGGTTTGCTCTAGCCAAACCAATTCATTATTTCGAGTGTTAGGGTTTACACTGAACCTATATATATATATATATATATTCTTCTTTTTTTTTTTTCCAAGAAGAATGTAAGTAACCAAAAATTTGCTGGTAGCAATTCATTTCAAGAAAGACAGACAGGGGTGAGTAAAACACAACAGAATGTTCAGTTTTGAGTGAACTATCCCTTTAAACTTTGTTATATTTGCGCATGCATCTCTCACCTTCCCACACGCTCTGCAGTGATGACGTCTTTTGGTGAAGGAGAATTTGGATCCACATTTCATGCATGCTGGTGCCTGAGAATCAGGGACCCACTGAGGGGCCGTGGTGCCCAGAGAACTGCAGCGCTGCATGGGTAAAGCACCAAGTGAACCCTTCCTGCCACCGCACACTAGTGACGCTTCCATCCCACCACCCTTCTTGCAGTCTAGCGCAGGATCTGAGGGCTCCATGCCACCCGATTGGTGGCTGTCCTCCACAGGAGAGGATGGAAGTCCCAGCACAGCCTCCAGCTGCTCCTGCTCATTCTCAGCCCGCTCTTTCTCTTCAATGACAGAGTCCTCTTTCAGACCAGGCCTCAACTTGCGCTCATCCAGCAGTGACTCGCTGGAGTCCTTGAGGGTGGAGTATCCGAAACGCCTCTCACCCCACACAGACAGAGTGGCGGTTACTGCTTGCCTCATAGTCTCAGCGGAGGGTGTTTAAAGCAAGAGGGTTACTGATCATACTTTAGCCCACCCTGAGCTTGTTTTACCCTCAGACCATCATGACGTGGCTCGCACAATGTCCTGCCAAAAGATGAGTCAGATATATTAATTACCAGCAGTCCAGTGGATTTGTCAGGGATGTTTGGATTTTTATCTTAAAAATGTTAACATTAGATTCCATTTTAATATTTGAAGATGCTCATGCTGGACTGAATAAACTTCGGTTTACTTGTTATGATTGTTTGGAATAATCATGTTAAAATGTGAGTCTAAATATTGATCCATCAGGCTTTTTGAGAAATTATTTTAATGCATTGCATTATATATTTTGAATACAGCATTTATCACAAAACCAAACATTTAAATGTCATCTGATAATACATATTATTGGAAGATAATAGTCTTATGCTGTTCTTATGGACTTACATCACAAGCTACCAGAATTGCATCTTCCTTTTCATCCATATTAATATCAGTAATAGTTTTGCTCAGTTTCAGCCTCTGAATAAAACGGAGGTGTTTTTCCTATTTGAGTATTAGCTGTACAAGCCTGATATGACGCAAACCTTTGCTTTAGATTTTGTCTAAAAATGTGATTTTTGTCAGGCTTCACAGGGTTAAAATACACGCTTTGATGTACATCCAAGTGCATACTAAATGCTGCATTGTAGCAAAATTAGTAAATAAATATATTACATATTGTAATAAATATGTAAATATTAAACAAATATATGAATTAAATATTAAACTGAATCGAACAATATATATTAAGCAATGTTTAAATGTGAAATAGATAGATATGTAGCCTACCTAAATAATTACTTTTTATTTTTTTACATACATACTAAGAAAAGTAACATATTAGGCCTATACGAATTATTATAGACCAGGCATTGAACACTTACATTTATACAATATATATGATGCTCCATCTATTTATCAGCTAAGCCTCAAAGGGGTTAATATTTATACAGTACATGGTATATCGTGTGTACAAAAACGTAAAGCATTTCAGCACTCAATATGCCACACTTTTAGACACAGGTCCTGCATCACTATTTCAGTGAGGATTGCTGAGTGGGCAGAATGACTCGTCTGCATGGGTGCATATGCAGATATACATATTCATAATCATGCATGAACGCAACTAAATGCAAACACTAACGCATTTCAGTGTACATTATTTACATAAATTCAGATATAAATAACTACACCAACATCTGCCCACAAAAAGTGCTTTCCGATATGGAGTCCGAGTTTGTCGCCTCACCCCATCAATGCTGCCAGCAACGCGACGCAACAAACTATAACGCGTCGCGCACTAGCAAAAATGTGAGCGTTCTCGCCTGCGAAGTCTCAAAACAACACAGCATTACATAGCATATTCTCCGGAATCGTGGCCCAAAAGTTAGTGTAGCATCTGTTACCGCAGAGAGGACTGAATACGCGTTCGGTTATTATTCTCTCAGCACTGCATTGCAGAAGAGCCGCCGCAACCTTCACTCAAGACAACATCTTCAATGCGTTTGACGCGGGCGCACGTGCCCGTGGTAATTCAGCATCATTTGTGGTTAGCAGAAACGCAAACGCACATGTGTGCATATATGGCTGATGTACTCTCGCCTGTGGCTGCTGGTGACTACAGCAATGCGACACAGTACCGTCAAGCAGAGCCAGGTACCCTCAAAATAATTACCTCAGAATAAAACCCCGAAAACTCCCTCAAGAACCAGAGATAGAGACAGAGAGGGTGATGCAACGAAGAAATAAATATGACAAATGCAATAATTACCAGGATCTCTGTATCCCATCGCTACCTCTGTGTGCTCGTCATCAGAGGTCTGCGCGAGCGAGGCTGCAGAGCGGCGCGAGATCAACGCGCGTTCACAGGGGCGTCGCAATCACTTGAGAAGTCAGAGGGACACGATGTTTTTAATCAGCGCTGCGAGCATGTTTCTCTGAGGACTCCTCTGTTTTTTACGCTATTAACATAACCAGTTGTTATCTTGGCATGTCTATCACTTACGTATACAAGCTCGCATTATTATAAACAAGTCTTTAATCAAGCACAGCATGGTCACATTGGCGAAATAATGTGACGCTGGACCACAAATTAGTCGTAAGGGTCGATTTTTTTGAAAATGTGATTTATTCATCATTCGAAAGCTTTAAATTAATGTATGGTTTGGTAGGAATCTGCAAAACAATCAAAATATTGAGAAAATCGCTTTTAAAGTTGTCCTTAGCAATACATATAACTAAGCTACTGAAATATTAAGGTTTGATATATTTAGGAAATGTATTAAACATTTTCATGAAAGATCTTTATCTTAATATTCCTATGATTTTTGGCATAAAAGAAAACCCATGGAAAGAAATACAGCCAGTTCGCAAACAGTGATTACGTGTCAAAATAAAAACTCAAGAACTATAAACAAATGCAAAGCAAATTGACTAAGCAAATGTCAATTTCTTGAGGTGCAAGATTTCTATACGCAGATTTGGCATTGGGTTCAAGCTGGTCTTTGCATCTGGATTGCATAATAATCATTGGCCATCTTTATTTATTACTTTGCTGACATTTTTAACAGTTTCTAGGTGACTGCTATACTGCAAAGCAAAAACAAAAATTATCTAATTTAAAATACATAATATATTATTAATCAATTGTACAACACCATGCTGGCCAAAAGAACTAGCAATAGTGTATTGGTGTGACCTGGTTAGCATTTTAAACATTTCAAAGGAAAATGATACAACCAACCCCAATGACAAATCTTTTCAAGCATCTAAAGAAAAAGGATAGAACAATATAGAAAAGTTTTATGAGCTTTATTTTTATTTAATTAACAGAAAAACATAATTAAGACTACTTTTTCATAGCCATCGCTGTCAAAACTAGCATTTCAACTAGCAACATGATAAGCTTTATAACCATTAAGCATTTGATTAACCGTCCATCTTTCTGTATAAATGCAGAAGAAAGGTCAGGAATGGATCTGGAGCAGCCAATTTACGATATAAAAGTCTCTGGTTTCACTGGATAGTGTTGAAATGATATGTCTGTGACTCTAATTTAAAAATACTTCAGGAAACTGTCCTGAACAGCAGTTACTGAAGGTCCAATGCTCAGTTTGCCTCGTTCTTCGATGCCTCGTCGAAGTTCTCTACCAGATCTGTGCAGAAACAATGAAATGAATTAATCGTACAAAATTACAGCTTGGGCAAAAGTAAAAACAAACTTCAAATACCTGGGACATCATCATCTTCTTCATCGATATCTTCTGCTTTCGGAGCTTTGTTGTCGAGAACTTCAAAAGCAATGAAACGGCAATGTCAGCATGTATACTAAACTGTACATTCACCCCTATTTCGAAGCCACGTCTTTACCCACCCTGTCTGGGAAACTGCTCGGCGAGTTTGCGCAGACTTGTGAGGCTGTCAGCACCAAGTTGACTGAGGATTCCCGGGAGCATTTCCGTAAGCTGTTTGGTCTCTGCGTGGCCTGTGATGGCGAACGTATTGGCAGAGAGAGACGCCTGCACTTTGGGGTTATTGAAGTGAATGACCGTGCCATCATCTTTAATCATATTCACCTGCAAAACAAAATCGACTCTCAATTCCCTTTGAACAGGACAGAATTAGAAAAGCGGAGAAGGACCGGAGAGCTACTGATCTACCTCTTCAATGCCGGCTATGTTATTGACTGCAAGCTTTTTTAATGAACTTTGAAGCTTCTTGTCATCAGCCGTTGCTGTTCTGTGCACCACCTTCTTCTTCCTGCGTGCCGTTCCCTATAATTTTTTTTTTTTTTAAATGAATAGAAACTGAGTCAATATAGACAAACAACAACAGCTGTATGTCCAAAATCATTCTTGTTCACAATACTTCTTACCTTGCCCCCTATCCGGACCTGGGCTTGAAGTTTAGCTAGTTTCTCCTGGTTCATACTGACTTCTGAAAACAAACAAATCCTTCATTATTCAAATGCTATAAAATAAACTGTCCCCCGGTTTCAAAGACGAGGCTTAAGGCTAGTCCCAGACTAAAATGCATGTTTGAGCTGTCTCTCCTGAAATGATGTTGTTCTGACATATGTCTTAAGATGCACACCTATAATGTTTTCTTCTTTTATAAAAGCTGCTTAAACACCCTAATTTGACTGAGGCCTAGCTCTGGCTTAAGTCTGAGAAACCAGGCCTAAATCTTGTTCAGACCAAGAATGATAAACAACTATGATTAGAATTATAAAGACATTACCTTTCGTCAAGCAGTTTTCGCATTTAAGAGTGACATTGATACATCTTGTTCTTTCTGTGAATTTACTGTGACTCATTTCTTTTGAGAATGTCCTTTTGTTCAGTCTTTGTGAATGGA
Source organism: Enteromius trimaculatus (assembly GCA_032361065.1). NCBI lineage: Eukaryota > Metazoa > Chordata > Actinopteri > Cypriniformes > Cyprinidae > Enteromius > Enteromius trimaculatus. Next base: position 15,960,801 of record JAUMHP010000060.1, read on the forward strand.
TTTTCTATTACATCACTGAGAAAACCCTCTTTTGTAACTTTTCCAAAGGAATATACTTTCAGATGACACTATAAATCTATGTAACTGAAAAACACGGTGATGTGTTGCTAGTTTATTAAGAAGATTGCAAGCATGGTTTGGATTTTGCCCCGCAGGCTAATTGAAAGCTGTATTATTTGACTAGCATCTCTTATATAAAGAAATAATAGATCTCTTTAGTTTAAATGTTTTTCCCCATTTGGCCATCTGCTTTCTTGACTAGAGGACCAAGTGAGCCAGGACTGCCCCCCACAGACAACCACATGAAAGATTTGACTAATTAAACATTTAGATAGATTGCTTCTAGAACCTCTAGCCAATTCATTATTCTATATTATAAGCCCCTAAGGCTGATGATACACTGTTCAACTTTTTTTTGAGCAACGAAGCTTGGGCACTTTTTGTAATTGAGAATGAGTAACAAATTTTTGTCTCCATCTCCAAACTAGCTAACATCTATAACAAATCATAAATAGAAACATGTATGTTCAATATGACAATTTCAATATGAACAAATATAATAGCTCTCTAATTAATATATCTCTCTGTGTCCTGTCTAATTTTTGACTATTATCAAAACCATTATGAAACGCCATTTTTACCATGATTTACAGAAGCAGCCCACTAAAATCTCATTTAGCACAACAATAGTTAATATAAAAACTCTTGTCAGGCATATTTAAAACAAAAATCATTACATGACATTAAAATAACTAATTAACTGACATTTTAAATCTTCACCACTATCCTTTAAACCACTGGTTTTTACTTATTTGATTTTTAATATAAGAAAATTAGTATGATAATTGTTTTGTATATATTAAAAAATGAGTCTGAATGAGTACATGGTTACTTTTACACACAAATATATTACGTTGAATAACGTTCACCCATATTTCTTTTCACAAGTGCTACAAAACTTTAAATTAGACACCTGCAGTTAGTGTCCTTTTTATGTATAAAGTTTTTATATATTATATATAATTTTTGAATAAATTATTTGAATTACTTTATTTATAAATATATATGCTGTCAAATAATTAATAGTGACTTATCACAAAATATACGTTTTTAGTTTACATAATATATATGTGTACCATGTACTTATTTATATATATATATATAAAGAAAAATATGTTACGTTGATGTATTATATATACTGTATATATACACTTATAAATTCATCATAATTATATATGTAAATACAGACAAATATTAAAATATATGTCGTATGTGTGCGAATTAATATATCCATTAATCATATAAAATATCGTGCAAACAAAACTTTTGTTTTTGATGCGATTTATTGGGTGTGTTATACACACACACACTTTACATTCCCAAGCCTGGCAATTATATGTTGGTATGGATGCCCTGGAATGTTTTTTCATGATAAATTATACATCATATATATAACTTTTTACACAGATTGGCATACAAACATCTAAACTGTAAGTAGGTAACGCTACACCAGCGCAGTGACAGTCGGTCTGTAACGTTACACACAGAGAAGGGCGCCTGTCAGCAGCCTCCTAACCCTCACAATACGGTCTAAGTATCGCGTTAAAAACGACGCAGTCGTCGGTTTTAGGAATTTTCCAGGCTATACTGTCTTTATTGTCGTCTCTGTCCCTCGCACATGTCGCAGTGATGGAGAATAAAGACAAGTCCTGACGGTGCATAATCTGAGAGAGCGCATCACTCCAGCATAACACACGCGCACACACATCGACATCACATCATCACAAACACACCGCGCGCGGACGCGTTATCAACAACATGGCCGTCGTGGATGTGGTGTATTCAAAATAAACACATAACGGTGAGCGTTACTGACCTGATAAAATACAGCAGCTCAGAGAAGCATGCGTTGAATGAACAGGGCGGAAGTGGTAAGACTAAAAACGTCACGTTGTTTTGTTGTTTTGATGGCGAACAACAGTGGTGCTGCCCTCTAGCGGCCCGGCTTTAATAAAAGAAAGCGTGAAGCTAAAGACATGAACCTGTTGATTGCATGAACCGTGTATGATCGTATTAATTCATATTTTATAGGCTGTTGGGGCGAGCGGGGTGACTTGATCTCGCGAGGAAGATTGTTTCTAAAATTGGTGATATGACCACAAATGTATGAAGAGTAATCCAAGAGTCTGAACAATTGCAGACAAATATGAAACACATCTTTGTGCTAAGTTATAATATGAGGCTAAAGCATACTGTTAGCATGATATTAGCTCTAAACTGCTGGATGATGCAAGTTTGTGGGGTAATTCAAGACCGTGGATCTTGATTATAAAGTATTATTTTATTTCTATGTTACATTTGATTAATTTTAGACTAAACATTTCTGTATTTGAATCTATGTTAAATAGAAAACATTTAAATAGGCCATTTACGTTTAATGAAATTGTATCACAAGTCATACACAGATTTTAAGATGTCATTTTATTAATTTTTCCTTTTATTTAGTATGAGCTGAAAATGTTCAGTTTTACTTTTTTACATAATCAGTGGCATCATGTGGCAAGTTGAGCAAAGGGATTAATTCCAAACATGCACAACATGTAAAATTAAGTACATATTTAAGTTGGACTCATTACTGTCATGCGCTCAAACACACATTAAGTACCGAGAAAGCACACATACATCTGCAAGATGTCTGTTAATGATCTCTTGATCTGGAAAGCATCTACTGTCTACAAACGTCTGGCAGACGTCTGTCAGATGTCAGTTTTACATACACTCTAAATCATAAACATCTTAAAGACAACTAATAGGCAACTATTTGGCATCTAAAAGGAGACGTCCAATAGACGTATTGCAGTTGAGCAAACACCCTAAATACCCTGCAGATGTTAATGCAGACATCAAATAGATGTCTCCTAGATGTACGTGTGCTATAAGGGGAAAGACTGCCTCACCTCACCCTCCTCTCTCCCATATATATGGCCACACGAAAAGCAAACATATACATTAGATGTAACAAAAGAGCTAGATGTTTATATTTTGTAATGCTTTGAACAGCTATTTACAGCAGCAAATTATAATGTTTACATTTCAAATCTAGACACTTTCATAAAAAAGCTCAAATCTATAGATATCATACAAACATTATGATCTAATGAGGTATGTATAAATAATGAGACAATAACATTTAACCATGATCATCTTTAGTTTCATCTTTTGTTTTACATGAAATCTCAAAACATGCTTGCTTAAAGCAATAGACTAAAAACAAGCCTTATGCAGCCAGCTTATTTGAACAAATCGATTAAACGTCAGTATGCACTAAGTTTGTATTAGATTTTGTTCTTGCACATTGTACATAAGCTAATGAAAAAATCTATGTGATTGACCTCAGACTTCAAATGAATGCAAATTTCCTCTACAGGAGACATGGCATGGCCTCTTTTCCAGTGCAACAACCAGATGTCTTCAGCGGAGGTCATCTGACTGGATGGCAGTGTCTGGCAGGAAAGGTCCATGCAGGCAGATGAACTCTGGTCTGCTGATCACTGAGCTGCTGACCTCCATGCTGCCCTGCCACTGGAAACGTAAATTGGAGTGAGGACTGCAAAGTCTCAATGCCACCTGAAAAAGTCTCCTCAGAACAGCTTTGCGCAGGAGGATGTACACCCACGGATCGAGGATCTGGTTCCAGGCCGCCATGCGCACAACAAGGAGCATATGAGCGTATGACGTCTGATCCTCACTGTGATCCTGCAGGCTGAAGATGATGCCCGTTATCTGGGAACAAACCAGATGATGTAAACATTTTTCTGTGTAATCTTTAATGCATCTGCACGTGTCCCTCTAAACAGAAAGAAATGCTTGTTCACTATTGCTCAATTAATGTATAAATCACATTTGACTTAATAGCCCTCCCGTTATACATTATAGTGCCACCCAAAAGAAGCACAAAACCACTTCCACAGACTTTTAGCTTTAGCAGTGACCTGCCTGACTCAATCCAAGCCGAGTCATTAGCCATCTTCAAGAACAGCTAAAACACATCTCTTCCATCCACACTTGAATGCAGGGGCGATTCTAGGTTCAGAGCTTTGGGGGTGCTGAGCACCCAAAGAGCTGCCCAGATACACTTTACTCGTCACAATGAGAATTTTTCCCTGCCTCTTTCAGTCCCCACATCCTTAAATGT
>JAUMHP010000060.1:15965095-15982539 GCA_032361065.1 Enteromius trimaculatus
GAAATCTTTGGGGGTGCTTTTATTCATTTTGGGGGTGCTGAAGCACCCCCAAAAATGGGCTAAAATCGCCCCTGCTTGAATGTATTATAAAAATGACCCTCTCACAAATGACCCTTTTTCTGTTCTTTCAACTTGTTTTCTTCATATTTATTAATAAATAAAACACTTGCTATGTGTACTTTAACTTGTCACAGTGCTTACATATTACTGCTCTTTTGTTGATTTTGATTGCTTCAGTTGTCCTCATTTGTACGTTTGTTTGGATAAAAGCATCTGCTAATGACTAAATGTAATGTGATCTTTCATAAATAAAATTTGTTGGAAAATACAGAAAAATACTGATTATTAATTTACTTTTATGTTTAAAATATTTTTATCAAATGTAAATTTATTTAATAAATAAAACATCTCACTCTCTCTCTCTCTCTCTCTCTCTCTCTATATAAAATGTTTAAATTGTAAAATTAATGCATTTAACAAGACATACAGTATATGTATTTTTCAAATATTACTTTATACATTTATATGTATTTCTATACACACAAATACTACATGTATGTGTGTTTATATATATATATATATATATATACTCAGTATATTTGTGATTGATTGTTTTATATTTTTATATATTCATTTACTGAATTTAATATATGGTGAATACATTTAATATGACATATGTATTTTTAACTCAATTCAATTTACCGTTTAAGTATTTTATAAATTTTTAATTTGATAAAATATTATTATTTACTTATATTAACTATATGTTTTTCCTTATACTTTCTCTTTTTTTCAAGAGGGAGAGAGAGAAGTAAGAAGAGTGAAAAATAGGACGCATTTTCTTACCAAAATTGGTCCCCAGCACACACAGGAAACCAGCATGATTGCCAAAAGCTGGCAGACCATCTCAGAATGGTGAGATGTGTTGCGGCTATGGCGATGATGATCTCGGTCAAGTTGTACCCTAAGCCGCAGGAGAGTGAGAAAAGTCACGGTATTGCACACTAATGAGATGAGGAGAGCCAGCAAACCCAACGCAGAGAACAGTATCAGCAGGAGCACATCCACCCAATCGCGAGACCCCTGCAGGCGGAAGAAGCACCAGCTCTGTGAGCGCTGCACCTGATAGGACCTCTGAAGCAGGAGGGGCAGCAGGGCCACCAGCAAACCCAGCAGCCAGGTCAAACCCAACAGCCTCCTGACGTGATTGGACCCCCACGCTGTGACGTGGAATAGAGGACGGGTCACTCCAAAGCAGCGCTCCACCGCCATCAAGCCTCCGAGCAGCAGAGGAGTCAAGCCAAAGAAAGCCATAGAAACTCCAAAAAAGTCACACAGAGACTTGTGAGGGTCAAACGTTTCCCAGTCTTTTTGGTAGGCGTATACGTAGAGAGCCAGAGAGCCGTTGATCAGGTGTCCCAAGAAGTCAGTCACCACCAGACCGCTAGCAAACATGAGGAAGGCTGCTTTAGACTTCAGTCTGAACCTGCGGTAGGCTTTGAGCAAGATGAAGAGGGCCAGAGTGTTGGAGACGATGCCCACAGTCATCGAGATGGCAGTCGGGGTCACAGAAACCTCCTTTTTGGTACAGCTCCCGTTACACACATCACCCAACACAGAGCACCCAGCATTAGCTGAACCATTATAAAGCATGATTGGCACTTCACACTGCAAACAAACTAAATGTTAGTGAAATCATATGCGATAGATATCAAAACTACATGATAAGCACTGTAGACTGTCATGATTTACAGTATAGAATCCTAAGTGTGCAATTACTTCAAAATCAACACTTAACAGAATGTGCATGAATTTTTTACATTTTAAATAAATGTTTCGAAGATTATACTATCCTAGATATGAAGAATTCTAATGCAAAATGCCTTTAAGTCTGATGTTTTTCTTTAAAATTAGTATTTCTTTCTGGCTACTATAGGTTTCTCTGTAAGTACTGGTACTTCGTAATGTGTTGAGACAAGGATTTAGCTAACTTAAAGTGAAAGTATGCTGAACATATAGCTACTACGTGTGGAGAGCAATCATTATCTCATTTTTGACCAAGATGTCTTTTATAGAGGCTTTTGCATTGGAACTCTTCATATCAATCCATTTGATTTATGATCTGTTGTGAAAAGCAAAAAAATATAAAAGTATTTAAGTATGCTATTGAAAAGATAGATAGATAGATAGATAGATAGATAGATAGATAGATAGATAGATAGATAGATAGTAATGTCTCTACATCCCTAATCCTGCCTAATACCTAAACTTAAAAACTACCTTACTAACTATTAATGGGATTGTTTACCTCAAAATGAAATTCTGTCATTAATTACTCACCTTCCTGTTTTTCCAAACCTTTACGACCTTTGTTCATCTTTAGAAGGCAAATTAAGATATTTCTGATGATATCTGTAACGAATCAGCTCGCTACTCCACGAACAGAAAGGCAGGCAGGCACAAGATGCAGTGAAACAGGAACATTTAATAACGCGAACACAGGATACAGGGACACAGCTGGAGAATACGCAGAAATACTCATTTCAACATAAAACGACTGACTCTGAACAATACACAAGGCACGGTTTAAATGAACACATTATCAATGACACAATACAAGACACCTGGAGACACGGCTGGAAGGGAGTGAAACACTAACGAGATGGGCGGGGTTCACAAACAAGGCACAGCACCTGTGGAACAGAATGAAAACAAAAACAAAACAGCACATGGAAAAAGGACAACGTGATATAACGCCCCCCTCCGGAAAGCGTGTCCTCACGGCGACAGGGAAACAACAAGGGGGCAAGAGGCAGAGTCTCAAGGAGACCTCTCGGACATGATACAGTTCTTGAGCTGACATGGCGGATCTGGTCTCTTGGATGTCAACAACAGATCGGGATCCTTGGACAGCCACGGCGGTTTGATCCCTGTCCCACCCCTCCCCATCATGACCCATGTTACATCTACCCCCCCAAAAAAAATTATTGGGGAGGCCGCCCGCCTGTACCGACCCTGGGTCATCGGGTGTTATCAAGGAGGAGTGGTCGGGGACCTCTCTGGCCTGGATTCGGGCTCGGACCTGACAACGGCACTCCTGACTGTGATTCAGGGCTGGGACCCGACAGTTGCAGATTTGGAACCGCGGGGATTTCAGACAGCATTCCTGGCCGTGATTCGGACACCGGACCTGACAACGGTTCACCTGACCGTGATTCAGGGGTGGGACCCAACAGTTGTGGATTGGGAACCGCAGGGATTTCAAACGGCACTCCTGGCCATGATTCGGAAACGGGACCTGACAAGGGTTCATTATCTCCACACTCTTGAACCAGAGTGTGGAGCTGCGGATTGGAATCAGTGGGACTTGAGATCAGCTCTCCTGATCGAACTTCAGGAACCACTAACGAGATGGGCAGAGTTTACAAACTAGGTACAGCACATGTGGAACAGAATGAAAACAAAGAAAAACAGCACACTGAAACAGGACAACATGACAATATATTAGAGCTATCCGATCCTCCATAGCCCGCAATACAACTGAAGTAATCCTAGATCCAGAAACATGGTAAAAACATCGGAAAAACAGTTCATGTGACATCAGTTGCTCAACTTCAGTTTTGCGACGCTAGGAGAACACTTGTGCACAAAAACCCCCCCCATAATTTACACAACCATTCTTCTCCCCTCCGCCAATTTAGAGAGTATTGCAAAGCATAAGCACCATGCATGCCCTAACAAATTTGACCTAATAGGTCTTGTTTACATCTGGGGGACAGCACAATCATTTTTTGTAATGGTCGGATGGCTCTCTGTTATTATCAAAATGATTTTAATTTGTGTTCTGAAGATGATCGAAGGTCTTATGCGTTTGGAACAACATGAGGGTGAGTAATTAATGACAGAATTTTCAATTTTGGGTGAACTAACCCTATAATTAGAAGCAAATTAAGAATTTATTGAGGAAAAATCATATTTAATAGTTAACATGTGTTCTAAAGTGTTACAAAAAATAATTTAAAAGATAATTATATATAATAAATTGCTCTGCTAAAATAATAAAATGTTATGTTACTCCAAAGCTTTCCAAAAAAGTCTAGTATTTTATAATATCATAAATATATAAACAGGTCTCGAGTTCAGGATTTTATTGAAAAATATTTCCATAATTTGAACTGTCAAATTATTGCACAAATCGTATCCACACACATCAAATCAACAGTGCTGCTTCACTTTGTAAATCTATTCTTTCCAAACAATGATTCCAGTTTTACTCACCATAATCTACTAATCAAGTGAGTCTCAGTGCTCCAGGGTCATTCACTCTTCCCGAGTAAATACCGGCTGCTGTGAAATCCGTGGACACTGCCGGAGCTCGACTGTGAAAGAGCTGGAAGAGCAGTGTGTGATGAGCGTGCTCTCAGTTCACCGCAGTACAGATGACTTCCCCATCGCGCGTCTTGGTGCGAGACGTGGTTTGCTCAAAATGTATTCAATATTACAGTCCTATTGGTTTTGGTCTACCATTATAATACAATAAAAAAATGGTATGATTATGGACCCGAACAGATATTACAATGTGCTATTTCAATCCTACCAGAGCCGAGCACCCGCTGCGCGTGCCAAATCATGCAATTACGCCCTGGATGTTTCCTGGGGTCATGTTATTAAACGATTTTTTTTTTTACATTCATTCATATTTATTGATTGTAAGAATTTTATAAATTCTATGTTTAAGTATTAATAAACTGCATATAAATAGATAAAAAAAAATCTTTCAATCTGTCTTCCTTACATTCTTTATGTAATATTAAAGGGGAAGGTGATCGCAAACTATTTGTAAATATTAGCCTACCTAATGCGTTCACACCATAAGGTTTTGTTCTGGGCCATATCCTAAGGTTTCAAAAGTTACACAGACTGTTGCAGATACAGAAAACATTAAAACATTTCACACATTGCTAATATTTTTAATTAATAATGTATTTATATATATATATATATATGCCACACATAACTGTCAATTGTTTTGGTTGCTTGTTTTCATTTTCAACTTTTTGTCAGTTTTCTGTTAAAATACACAGCAGTGTAATGAATCAAAAACGATTAAAACTAAATCAGTGGATCAAAAGATACATTAGGCCTAAGCAGTGATAAGAATAACGGCGTCACAAACTTACTGTTATTGACAGTAAAATGCGGCGTTACTGTAATTTATTATAGGCTTATATCAGGCCTATAATTGAATTTTTTGGATGCGCAGTATAATGTACCTGTATTAGACATACATAAACCCTGTACCATAAACTCTAGTGGGGAGGCGCATGGGTCACCGTCGCTTTGTCTCACACACACAAAGAAAGATTCTGAGTGAGAGACTCTTACATACCACACAGAACTGATGTGTTAACGATATTCTTTGTTATATTTTCCTGTCAAAATAATAATAAAAAGTTCCTTTTTCCCTTTAAAGAACTGCTGGTTTCTCTGGTAGTGTTTACTTTTATAATGAAGTAACTAGTTAGCAAATTGGTTGTGGGCCTCATCTGGTTAAATTTAGACTCTTGGCCCTCTAACGGCCCTTAAGCTGTTTGCCTAAACAACCAGAACAATGCCTGAAGCAGACCAAAACTCACCCACAATTTTTTTTTCACCTCCATGAACTTTGCACCCCATAAAAAGAAGTAATGTCCAAAACTATGCCGTTTGTTTGTGCTGATTTGTGCCTCAAAAACTATCGTTTGAGCTGCTTTGGTGTTTAAGATATTTAACTTTTTTTTTTACATCACTTTCCACCCCACTCCAAAGCGGCGCAGTTCGTTTGTGCTGTTAATACAAACACTGTACATGTTTTACTTCCCTAGATATAACCAAAATATTTTCGGAGCTGTGACGTCACTCTCCACCCCAGTTCGTTTAAATCACACAAAACATCATTCGTTTGTGCTTGATTTATGCCGTTAAAATGAACGTCAAATATATTTCCACTTCGTAGAAATAACAAAAACAATTCATCACTCTCCACTCCATGCCATCCAAATCTTTCCAAACCGGCACCGTTCATTTGTGCCCATTTGTGCCGTTAAAACAAACCTGGTATCTCCGAGCCCTTCTTAAATATAACGGGAAAAATACTTGTTTGGAACTGCTATGTTATTCTCCACTCCATATTGTCTAAATCTAGCCAAAAGGTACCATTCGTTTGTGCGCGTTTTGTGCCGGTTTGTGCTGTTGAAATGAACGCCAAAAGTATTTCCACTTCTTAGAAATAACAAAAACAATACTGGGCAGTGACGTCAATCTCCACCCCACTTCGTCCAAATTTCACAATATTGGTGCCGTTCGTTAGTGCTCGATTTATGCCATGTGTCACTTCTTGACAAAATTCTGAAATCTCTGGAGGAGAAGTGACGTCACGCAAGCCGTTCTCCATCCATATCCTCTAACCTGTCATTCTGGTTTGTGCAAGCGCGGTGCTAGCTAGTTTCTGTCATCAGACAAACAAATTCATCTGTGACTTAATCAAGCTCAAAGTCTAACAAAAGGGGTTAGTATTTGTTACAGGATAATTAGGACATGCACATTTTCCTACTAAAAATGTATTTTGACTTTCTTGACATGTATGGTATTTAAAGTATCCTGTAAACAGTATTGTGCTGCACACATGCTTTTTTAAGTATGTTTAATTTTAAATAAAATAAAAAAAACATTTTTTTCATGTTTTGTTTAAATAAATGTTATTTATGGTTTATGGCTTTCTCCAGAATAAATATTTTTAAGGGGCCAGAAACACGTAAAATGTCTACTGACTGCTAAAAATATTTAGAAAACTTAAGACAATACACAATTATATTTTTTCCCCCATTTTTATTGGGAATGAGTAAGTTAAGCCGTTACACAGCACATACAGCACCAGGTTGAGGTGATTTGGACTACAAACCGGTTCTATTTTTGATTCACTGACCCATTCATAAAAACAGTTCTTGCTTCCAGATTGAAGCAAGTTTTTAAACCATTGAATAAATGACTTACAACTAACTCATTAAAACAGGCGCATACTGTCATTGTATTTCTTTTCCTGCACATTCATATTTCTGTTCTATTTTTTTATTAATATTAATATCATAATGTTATTTATACAATGTAAGTGGAGTGTAAATATGAATGAGCTCCATTTAAAATATGCTATAAAACACCCTGCTTTATTTCTAAGAAAGAGAATTATGTGCAATGTTTATTTTAGCGGCACAAATCAAGCACAAACGACCGGCACCAGTTTTGTGCGATTTGGACGAAGTGGGGTGGAGAGTGACGTCATTGCCCAGTATTGTTTTTGTTATTTCTAAGAAGTGGAAATATATTTGACGTTCATTTCAACAGCACAAACGAGCACAAACGAATGCCACCTTTTGGCTAGATTTAGACGATATGGGGTGGAGAGTTATGTAACAGTCCCAAACAAGAATTTTTCCCCATTATATTTAATAAGGGTTTGGAGATACCAGGTTTGTTTTAACAGCAAATCGAGTACAAACGAACTGCGCTGCTTTGGAGTGATTTGGGCAACATGGGGTGGAAAGTGACGCCACGGGGTTAAAAAAAAATATGTTTGTACATAATAACGTTAAACACCAAACCAGCAAAACGTAATGTGCCCAACACTGGACCTGAGTATGTATCAGTCTTTGCTTTTTTATATTTCGGTAACACTTTACAATAAGATGTCATTTGGTAACTTTAGTTAATGTAGACACAAGTAATCTCTTCAAAACATTAAATTCTCTCCCCTCTGTCCCCCTCCACAATGTCTTTAACAGCTGATGATTTTGACACATTCTTTAGAGGCAATACTAAAACAACCAACCGTCAGTTTTGAGAGGAACTCAAATCAACCTCACCCACTGCTAAAACTCTTCTAACCCTCTACTCCTTCTGTCCCCTCACTGAGGCAGAAGTATTTCCCTCTCCAGCTTTCCTACAACATACCTTCACAGCTTCTCCAAGCAGTCTCTCATACTCTTCTACCAGCACTTATACACATATCAGCACATCTCTTCTCTATGGCATTCAAACAGGCTCAAAAACCTACATTAAACAAAATTATAGATAGCTACAGACCCCTGTCTCTCTCCTTCTGTTTATAGCAAAAACACTTGAACGCATTGTTTTCAACCAGGTATAGCATTATTTCTTTCACAGAATAACCAACTCAACATTAATCAGTCAGGTTTTCAGAAGTACAGTAGCTATTCAACTGAGGGATCAACTTGCGTTTGACACTGTGAATAATCACTTGCACATGTCCACCCCCTCTGATTTGAATCTTAACTCACATGTAGGTCTTTCAGGGTGGTCTGGGGAGGGGATGTATCCAAAGAATATGAACTGGTCACTGGAGTTCCTCAGGGATCTGTTCTTGGACCCATCCTCTTCTCCACATACACTTTACATCACTGGGACCCATCATACAGGCACATGGTTTCTATAATTGCTAATCTTATGACACACATCTCTAGATGATCCAACAATAGCTGCACGGATCTCAGGCGTCACCTACAGCTTAACCTGGTGAAGTCTGAACTTCTAGGTTTTCCCTGACACCCCAGCACTAGCATGACTTTACCATCCAGCTAGGTTTATATACAATTACCCAGAGCAGGTTTGCACTGCACACCATCAAAAAAAGATCAGGCCCTTCTTAATCGAGCATGCTGCACAACTTCTTCTCCAGGTCTGCTAAATATTTAAATGTAAATTTATATATTTGTATCATTTTTAAAGAAACAGTTCATCTAAACCTGAAAGTGTGCTCACTGTCAGGACATCTGAAATGTGGATGAGTTTATTTCTTTCAGATTTGGAGAAATAGATCATCAATCAATCCTCTTCAGTTAAATGGGTGTTGTCAGAATAAGAGTCTAAACATGTGATATTCCACAACTAACCCACATGACTCCGGTGTATGAATCAATGTCTTTAAGAAACAAATCCATCTTTTAAGCATTGAACTTTAAACTCTCACTTATGGACAAAATATCAGTCCATCATAATGCTTTCTCCAGAAAAACAAAATCCTCCTGCTGTAATCGGACTTTAAAATCCATACAAAAAGCAATTATTAAAAACAACATTTGTTTAAGTTATTGTGATGTTTTTATCATCTGTCTGGACTGTCATTCAGCGGCACCAGAGCATCCATTGGTAAGTGAGTGATATAATGCAACATTTGTCCAAATCTGTTCTCATGAAGAAACAAACTAATTTACATATTGGCTGGCCTGAGGGCAGGTACATCATCAGCTAATTTTAAATTTTGAATGCATTATACTTTAAATAGCATGAACAAATGTCTTTCTGTTTTTAGCAACCTCTGAAAAAACAGGTTTATCTAAGGACACAGCATGTACCAGAAAGGCCATTATGTATGCATGAAAAAGCAACGAGTTCAATCCCCTGCCTCAAGTCAACATCATCACAGCTTTTAAAAAACACGATGAACCAAAGTCCAGAAACTAAAAATGTAATTTATTCCAATCCAGGCTAAATTTCCTGAGCTGCTAATTGTTTTAAAGGTATAGTTCACCCATAAATGAAAATGATATCATTAATTACTCACCCTCATGTCATTCCAAACACATAAGCAGCCAAATCCGTGTGGCGCAGCTGACACAGAACAGCATGCATTGTTTATGTGACACAGAGGAGATGAACTGTTGAATAAAGTTGTTGTTTTTGTTTTCTTTGCATACAAACAAGTATTCTCATAGCTTCATAAAATTACAGTTGAACCACTGATGTCACAGAGATTGTTTTACAAATGTCTTTGTTACGTTTCTTTGATTGTGGTAATACATTGCTGTCTATGGGATAGTTATGTGTCTTCAATAAAGTCTTGGGAGTATTTTGGTGGCCTGTAAATAATTTCAGTAAAATCCCTAGGTATTCAAAAGACAAGTACTGACCAAATAACACTTGCTTGCACTGATAGACATCTTTTAAATAGAGCAGCTACACCTCCACCTCTCCTAACAGTTCTGCAGACACTACATGAAAGTAAAATTAGGAGGGTCTTATTTTATTAAGGACTGTTGCACTGCAGCTATCTTCTGGCAAGTTTCATTTAAAAGCATAAAATCCAATTTGTTTGTGGTGATTAAATCATTTACTAAAAATGATTTAAAGGAGTCATACAAAGCCAATTTTCCGAAAGCTAATATGATTGTTTAGTGTCTTAATGGAAAGTTTGTAATATAGATAGCTTTAAAATTTATCAAAGATAGTGTAAAAAACGCTAATTTTACCCTGTCAAAAACAGCTCTTTAGAAATCTCTCTGTTCTGTGTACTTCCCCTTTAAATTTTCACGAGCTCCACTGACTCCGCCCCTCTTTTCCGAGGCGCTCTCAGAGGATCTTTTTTTTAGCTGTATTCATTGTGAAACTTGCTAATTAGCACATTATTAGGACAAGTGATTTGCAAAGATTCATTCACATCATTTTACTCACTGCTTCTGTTGGTGAGGCTGGATCATGAATGATTCACGTGAGCATAAACATATTTCAGTTGATCAAGGGCGGGTTTCCCTTCAGAAACAAACTTAACGTTATTCCTCTGCGTCTTCAGTCACTCAGATGTCGGGGGTAACTCACTACTGCTCTGTTCATTAATACATTCAACAACAAAACACCTCAATCTCTTAGGAGTCATGCTTGTCTCTGGGTCTGATGATTCATGCTTGACACCAGTTCAGTCTGTGTGACACGCTGCTGTCAATCAACTTTTTTGGGTGTGGCCTCTGTCGGTGTGACGCTGTTAAGGTTGTACTTAACAGAAAAGGTTTCTAAATGGACTAAAGTAAATACAAAAAACCCTAAAAATAAGACCTCGTCTTGTGAAAGAAAGGCCATTTCACAACACTACCATGGTTGCTTCTGGTAAAACAGTGTGGCCAAAAACAAATTTAAAGGGGGAATAAAAAGGCCAAACATAAACAATCATAAATAAATAAGACACCACTGGCTCTGAAATACAGATCTAAAGCACAGATTTGCACCATAACACAGAGCACAGAGAGAAAAGAAAGAAAGGATACTTGTGCTTTCACAGAGAACAAGGCTTGTAATACTAAAATGCATCATGACCTACAAGTCTTCAAACCCCGAAAATGAGAATAAAGAGTGTCTCTCTTTAGAGTGTAATGTAGTGAGGTTGTCTTTCTCAGGGCAGGTCAGAAAGTATCTTTGAAAGAGCAAAAGACACACTGAGATGAGCTGCATTACTCTTTGTAACATAAAAATGTAGTGTGCTTTTGTGCTATTCATCTCCCCCGACTCTATTACTCTAGACTGTATAAGAAGAAAACTTTGAATTAATCTCGGTTTAATCCTAATGTGTTTATGCACTATAAATATGTAAACGTAATACAAGAATAATACAAATCTCGTTATAAAAAATGACTTGTTTCAATGATTCAGAGTCCTTCTTTTGAGAGACAATAACTTTATACACAGTACACTTTCAGACGCAAAAGGATGTTTGCAGGATGTTTTCATTCACTCAGAGCTGTGTCACACACTGCAGCTAAAATTTATCATGTTTTTTAAAAAAAATCATTTTATTATGTGCACAAAGGCTGCATTTATTTTGAATAAAACAGCAACATTGTTAACTTTTATTACAACTCAAAAGAACTGTTTGCTTTTGTAATATGTATTTTAAAATGTCATTTATTCCTGTGTCGCAAAGCTGAATCAGCAGCGTCATTCCTGCAGTCCTTGGTGTCACGTAACCTTACAGAAATCAATTTTAATATGCTGATTTGCTCTAGAACAGTTTTGCTGATTTATATTTTTGTTGAAACATTTCTGTCATAACCCATTTCTTTCCCTTCTCCGCTCAGGTGAACTTAGGATATTTAGTGCTGTCTAAAAGCATGAATATTTTTTAAAGTTATATTTATGGGCATTTTCAGCCTGTATTGAGAGAGGACAGTAGAGAGCTGACAGGAAAGCATTGGGTGGAGAGAGATAAAGTATAGACAGACCTCGAGACTCGAGAGGAATCGAAGTCGGGTCGCCGTGAGCACAGTTGCACTATATATCGGTGCACTAACCACTTGGCTATGGTGCCAACTAAAAGCATGAATACGACTGCAGTTATGGAATCTTTTTTTATCCGATCACATCTTTTAGTGCCTGTCTTTAAATTATACTGATTCACAGTGGCCAAAAACATATAAGCTAATGAGGTTCTTGAAAAGTAAAATGACATTTTGATTTTACAAGATGGCTAGATGTGAAAAACATACTTATTCCAGTTTTAAAGTCATCATCGATGAGAAAATCTGTCACAAGCTTACAGATCTGCATTACACAAAGCAGGTTTAACTGTGAAGTAGAAGTTACACTCTTAAAAATAAGTGTGCTTATAATGTTCTTCACAGGGATGCCAGGAGAACCATTTTTGGTTCAACAAAGAACCATTCAGTCAAAGGTTCTTGAACCCTCCATTCATTTTTACCTTTTTAGAATCCTAAGAAGCTTTTCCCCCCGCCACAATAAACAAAGGTACTTAAGCCATTTAGCCATTTAGACAAAAAGGTTTTTCTATGACATTGTGAAACACCTTTATTTTTAAGAGTGTGCCCAGAATTTCAGACATACCGATCACAATCCTGCTCTTTTTTTGGAGGCATATGGCACCAGTTAAGGTACTGTACATTACTTTGAATAAAATCAAATGCTAAATAACAGACTACATTTAGAATTTATAGGTCCACTTTCAGAGTTCTTCATTCCTGTAAGCAAGTCAAGAGCCACTAGAGGGCAAAGTCTGTCTATATAACAGTCATGTAAGGACAAAATCCAGCCTAGCCTCCTTTTCTTGATCATCTGTTCACACAGCTTTTGAAACAGTACTATAAATACTACTATTTCTACAAAATATAATATGCATACTATAGCACGCAAGTATGTAAATTGTCTTTATGATCCACTGCATTTGGCAAAACATGCAGTACACACAGTATTCAAATTCTCAGAATTTAACAAGCTCTTGGCCTTTCATTTAAAGGGTGACGAATGTACTGAATGAAGCTGTTTGAATTATAACTGGATACAACTATCGTGCACGCAGATTTTGCTGAGTTAGGCGTGTTCCTGGGTTAACATATTTTGTTGACCCTGGAACAACAGTTTATTCCAAAATTTTAGTTTTGACCATATCTCTACACCTAAACCTATCCCTTCTCATGAGTAATGCCTGAAATCAGAGGAAATGATAGATAACTGACACTGATGTACAAAGCACCAAACACTAATTGTAAGCCTAAACCTCACAAAAACTATAAACCGGTTCTTCAAATCTGATTGGCTAATCCTGATGTTGTTCCAGGGTCAACAAAGAGGTTGACCCAGGGACACGCCAAACTCAGCAAAATCAGGTTCTGCTATAGGGCCACTGCAGCATACTACTATTTACTGTATTCTACTACATTTAGTAGTGCATACATACTGCTGCACATACTAACCTTAAAAAAGTTAGGAAGCAATAAGAAGTGGTATAAAGCAAGTATAGAGTATCCAATTCGAAATACACCAGAGATTCAGTAATCGGACTGGAATTAAGAGGAATAATTCACCCACGAATTAAAATAATTTACACAAATTGATTAAAGAGTTTTGGTCCCTATTGACTTCCACAATGTGGAAAAAAAATATTGCGGAAGTCAACCGGGAGAAACTACCTTCAGAAGAAACTCATACTGGTCTGAAACAACATAAAAACAGAATTGTAATTTTTGGGTGAGCTACCCCTTAAAAAGGGCTAAGCAGACATGAGGGGTTTCATTTATGTGTATTTTCACAGTTGTATTTTCAAGATGAAACCTAAAGAGGATTTAAGATGTGAGATGAGAACAGAAGTAAGTGGTGTGTAGCGAAACTAAATGAGTTCATGAAAGATAATAAACCAAATCCAGCAATTGTCAGCAGTAATATTCCAGCTGCTACCTTCAAATTCAGAATGCAATCAGAAGGATTACACACGCAGGGCATCTTGAGCTTTTATTATATGGCACTTATGTGAGAACTTACACTGCAAACAAAACAAAAACATCAAATTCTGTAATTTCATTAGATAGCGGAAAACCATATTATAGGAAAGCCATAAGAACTTTCAGAAGCAGCATCGGTGTGGGATGTGCAGTGGCGTTCTACAGCTGAAATTGCTTTTGTTAAAAATATGTCATACTTTTGATCTGTGGGTGGCCAGGTCTTATCCATATCTATTTCGGTTTCTTATTAGGGCAATGGAAAGAAGCACCTCTCTGAGACATCTGTCACCACTGTCAAAAACACAAGAGCAAAGACGCAGAGTTCCTCCCTTAACACCTGTGGAAAACTCAGTGCTCAGCCGATGCTCTTCTCCGACCAAACGTCTTACAAATCAAGCACCTTTCACTCGGTCCTTCCCGCAGAGTTTACACACACTCGCTCTCTCTGTGTCTTCCTCTTTGTCTCTTTCTCTGCCGCTTAACGTCCTTGCTGGGTCATTGCACCTCTATTGGAATCAGTTACATGAGAGCGCTGGTATTTGCTGACTATCGTCTGATGGGATATCGGAGTCAACGACCCTGCAGATTCACCAGAGGTCATCAGGAAAACCCGATGCTTTTTTGTTTTCAAAAGAGCCCAAAAACAATGAAGCAGGTTGGGATATTGATATCCGTACTGCGCAGAGCTAAACCACTGGCAGCTCATCCATCACAGATATCCTCAGGGTTGTAAATATATTCATCATTTATTAAAATAATTATATATAATTGATAATTAGTGGACTTTGATGGATATCCGCTTTCCTTGCCTTTGGCTACGCTTGTTTCGATATGTTTTCCTAAGTAGTGCTGTAATACATTATAGACCAGCTGGCAAATTCATTTGGGGATTCTTGAGTGTAGACCAGGCCTGATGTTAATGAGTCCAGCTGAGTTTGACAGATCCCTGCTGTCTGGCACTCCAGCATACATAAAGCAAGATTAGTAATACCAATATGCATAAAAAAATTATTTATCTTGGTGAACCCATTCATGGCATCCTAAAATAGATCGGGAAGCAGGTTAAAGCTAGCATGTTTGATATATGGCTATGCGTTATAGTAGCTTTAAGAGGCAGACAACCTTTTTTTTTGGATAAAATATATATTCAATTTATGCTAAATATTTGTTGCAAACAGTAAAGCTCAATTAAATACATTTTTTTAATTGAAAATGTATTTACTTTTTAACTTTCATAAACCGCAATATGTTTTTTAAAAATGCATTTCAGGAGTAAGAAAATGCATGTTAAATCTTACACCGTTTAGGTTAAATAATGCAGATATGGATGGAATAACCTAGAGATCAAAGCTAGATTTATTATAGATGATTTAATAATGTTTGATGTTTTATTGTATTTTTTTTATTTTAAGATTGTATATTCCTTGCTTCAAATCTGTTATATGTTCACATGTGTTAAAGTCAACAAATACAGTTTTTCATGCTTTTTGTTGGTTTAAAATGTATAAATGGCGAAACCATTTCTATTTTCAAAATATACCAATATATACATAGCAAATACATTTAGGCTTTGTTAAAATATAAAATTATACATATACAGTATATATGTGTGTGTGTGCGTGTATATATATATATATATATATATATATATCTTACATCTGTAAATGTGTTATTTTCCTTCTCTGTATTTTAACATAAAGGTCCTACTAGGCAAACCAAAAAAAGTCAGTTGCAATGTATAACTGCACAGAACCTGATTTTGCTGAGTGCAACATGGTCCTGAATCAACATCTTTGTTGACCCTGAAACAACATTGTGATTAACCAATCAGATTTGAAGAACCAGTTTATAGTTTTTCAAAATTTAGGCTTACTATCTGTGTTTGGTTCTTGTACATCAGTGTCAGTCATCTATCATTAAACATGATTTGAGGCATTACTCAGGTGTTAAGGTTAGGTTAGGTTTTTGGACTATATTGTTCTTCAAGGGTCAACAAAATATGGATTGGGAAGGACTGGGAGTTGGATTAAATGTCATTAAGTGTTAAGTCCATGTCTCTTGGTTCTCACCTGTGGTGTTTGATCCACAACCGTTTGTCTGATCCTGATTGGTTCGTTTGCTGCTCCATCGTCCTACCCACGGTGAAAATCCATTTGCAGCATCATAAAAAGTCAAATCTCTCTAGAGAACAAAAACAATTAGATATTGCAGTTTATCAAAAGTGCCCATCTGAAGGAGAATCCTAAAGCCCGTAATTTAGTTTGTCTACACAGTTAGAACAGCGTTTGCCATTAATGTCAAGGTCTGGAAAGCATCCAAAGCCCACACTGCATAGCCCCAAGCTTCAGAAAGACACTCCTCATTTGAAATTTGGGTCTGCAGCTGAAAGATTCGAGCTAAAGGTCTTAAATCGTGTATTCCTGCAATTATCACGGATGTATTTTCATAAAAGGCCCACTGGAACCTTAACTAACAACCTCATCAGTATTGCAGCAGGTGGCCATGCTTTCATCACATGCAGGAGGAAGATAAAAAGGCATTTGCGATGCTGATGCATATAATGCAATCTGCTGAAACGGACTTAAATACATTATGCACTTATCAGTGTGTAAATGAAATCCAAGACCCAGCAGTTATACGAATTAAAATCAAATCAAACGGTGAGTCTTCAATAATGAAACTCATTAAAGCTTCACATGAAATACACAATAGAATGAAAGGCATCCAAATACAATTATTCATTAATATACTGAATGAGTGTTTCCGATTGTATCACAGAGGGTAGCAAATTTCTATTAAGAAGCTCTTGCATTATTTAAAACAAAAGTCCTTGTAGCAGCGTTTGATAGGCAGCTGTTATCATATAGATTTACTGATATCTGCTTCGCTGTCTTTGTGTGTGAGATTGAACCATAGGGAGAGCCGTACGTGTTTAAGAATCAATTTGTTTGGTGTTAATCCCCATAAGGCAAGGGAAAAGATGAAAAGTGAAGGGGAAAGATGGTGTTGCGAAGGTGTAAAAACTCATTTGCATCTCAGCGAGAACTGAGCGACTGTTTTAACATGAAATCAATTTGGACTGGATATATGTAGTAGAAATAAACAGCCTTTCACACTCGAGTATATTGAATCTTAGTCGAGTGTATTATTCCTTTAAACCATCCAGTCTGTATATGTTCAGTATGGTTAATGACAAACAAACAGCATCCAAGATAAAAGAAAAATCTAGTTTAAAAGGCACTAAAATCTGAAATGTTTTTTTTTTTATTGGAAAACCTTTCCTGTACCATTTTTTTGTTATAGAAATTCTGTGTGGTGTTAACATCAAGTAGACAATCTTATGTCTTTTGATGTAAAACCTAAGTTTATTCATTTATTGTTAAAGGTTGCAAG
>JAUMHP010000060.1:15988300-16000655 GCA_032361065.1 Enteromius trimaculatus
TTCAATAGAATGTTTGCGAATACTAGGGAATAGCAATATGGCGGCGCGGTGGCTTCACTTCTATGACGTCATGAGCTCTCCAGTTCTCTATATAGATCAGTGATTATATATAATTTATTGTGTGTGTGTGTGTGTGTGTGTGTGTGTGTGTGTGTGTGTATATATATATATATATATGTATGAGTTTTTAACAGTTTTTTAAATTAAAAAAAAAAGTATTATGTTAGCATGTTTTTATTGTCTTAGCTGTATTTGTAAAAAACACGACACATGCACATCTTTTTTTTTAGAAAATATTTTTGTGTAGTCTTGTAATCAACAGAATAATTGCCAATTGCATACAGCATTGAACATAAAAAATAAAAAAAAAATCAATCAAGATCCCTCACCCTCTCTTGAACCACTTTAATTTTCCGTTTCCCACCCCTCGATTCATCATCCAGACGTTTGTCATGCTGGAGGGAAAGAGTTGACAAGCGACTCGCCTGCAGGGTCACAGACCAATGAGAGAAAGGGAAAATTAGCAAAAAGATTTGATCGGTTATTTTACGGCATAAGAATTTTGTGTTGTTTTTTTACAGACTTGCACAATGAGCTAAAATGCCGAAAGTAGAAAGATTTGAGAAACAGATAAAAAGAAATCATGGTGTCATTCAAAACCCAGATCATGATTTATGAGGTAATTTCCTACCATTCATATCTCATTTATTCAATGGAAAATTCATTTTCTAGGTTATTCACTTCCAATTTCTGAGAGAAATGTGAAATCGCTGCCTACACCAGTGTTTCTCACACCTAACTGTCGTATAAATTTAAAAGGCCTAGAAAAAGGGCGCAGAGGTCGCACGTGACTACTTTTATTATACTTGTCCTCTTTTGGACCATTGCCATATTCATCCCCGCGCACTTTCATTATTTGGAAAACAGCTGCTACGACATTCTACATTACATCTCATTTTGTGCTAAACGGCAGAAAGGAAATAAAATTGGTTTGGAAAGAGAGCAACTAAATGATTTCTCTACTGATTTAATTCTTGTCTCACTCTTTCTTCCCCAGCCATGGTGTCTTCCCTCCCTCCTTTGTTGGTCGTGTCGTCCAGAGCATCTAGCAGGCCGACTGGTTTCCTTTTGCTTGTCATCTCCATCTCATATTGAATGCAAAGTCTGGCTGCTCCATCCCTCCCAGAATGCTCGTCTGACTCTAAAGCATAATGATAATTTTAACTGGCTTTTACTAAATTAGCTGAATGAAAAGATAATGATTTTTTATATATATTTTTAATGAATTCTGCTCAACAAGGCTGCAATTAAACAAAATACAGTGAAAATTGTGAAATAATAGTACAATTTGAAATAACTGTTCTCTATTTTAATATATTTTAAAATGTAATTTATTCCTGTGATGCAAAGCTGCATCTTCAGCATTACTCCAGTCTCTAATGATAAAATTACTGATCAAATGACACTAGTGTCAATTATTTTATCATTAGTGTCAATTAAGTTTAGTGCTTAGTTATTAATAGTAACACTTATGACTATAAATGTTAAAAAACATAATTTTCTGAAACAATTTTTCAGGATTTTCCGATGAATAAAGCATTTATTTCAAACAAACAAAAACATTTGTAATGTTTCAAAACGTGACCTTTGATTAATTTAATGCATATTTGCAAAATAAAAGCATTCATTTCTATTAAAATCACATAAATGCAGCCTTGGTGAGCATAAAAGATGAATAAGTTTTATAAATCAGTCTTAAAATGTGACCAAAATACAATTCATTGCTTAATTACTTAACTTTATCGATTACAGTTTAAAGAAATACAGTAGATTCAAACAAGTTGGAGACATAAACCTCCAAGACGTAAAATATGTCTTAATGAAGAGTCATCCAAGAGCCTCAGATCTCATTAAAAGGCCAGGAAAAAAAGGAGCAATAGAGGTGAGCTCACCTAATTTTCTCCTCTTTAGGCTGGGGACGTGTGAGTCAAGTGTTTTGGCCTTTTGAGTGGTGTCACTGAGCCAGACACTCTTGGCAGGACAACTGGAGCCTGTGTTGAGTGGCCCGGTGTCTGTCTGATTTTTACAGGCCTCTTTTTCTTTCCTAACAGAAACTGGTCTCTGATACACAAATCGACCAAGAAATGTGCATGTCAGCTCTTAATAGTGTAAAAACAGGTTCATGGAACAGAAAGACATGATCAAGAAATAGACTTACAGTTTTTTGCGCCGTACGAAAGAATTGAGCAGCATCACGGACCATGGTACCAAAGCCATCATAAATCTTAACATACGGCCTCACCCACGAAGGAAGCTGATTACGGGCTTCGGTGCCTTTGAACCTGGAATTATAAACACAGAGCATTAATATCTCATTCTTGCTCTCCAGTCAAACTAGGTATTGCTGTTGTAGTGATTAGTGCTGTGGCTGACCTGTGATCACAGAGGAAAATAGCTCCGTAGTCCTCTCTGTGCCGGATCACTCTACCAATGGCTTGATTGACAGCTCGAGAGGCCTGCTGTCTGTACCACTCTTGCCCCGACAGATACTAAAAAAAAAAAAAAGTTGTTTTCCCACAAACATTGTGAATTTTTAATGCATAAAAAAAAAAAAAAAAAGTCATAAGGGTAAATCTTTTGAAATTGAGATTCATACATTTTCTGACAGCTAAATAAATAATCTTTCACTGATGGATGGTTTGTTAGGATTGGACAATATTTGATACAACTATTTGAAAATCTGTAAACTCTGTAAAATTACCATCAAAGTTGTCCAAATGAAGTTCTTAGTAATGCATTTTACTAATCCAAAATTAAGTTTTGATATATTTATGGTAGGAAATTTACAAAATATCTTCATGGAACATGATCTGTACGTGACATGATCCTAATGATTTTTGGGATAAATTTTTTTTTTAAATAAATAAATATATATATATAAAAAAAGATAATTTTGATCCATATATAATTGTTGGCTATTGCTAAATATTAGGGCTCCACGATTTGGGAAAAATTACAAATTGCGATTATTAAGGTCAAAATTGTGATTGTGATGCGATATATAAGAGGTTAGACTCAACTTGCTTTTTATCAAGGAAAATGCACACACGGATTACTAAAAATGCTGAAATCTGTATTTCTCAACTGAGATACAGTATACAGTGCAACATAACAACAACTAATTAAAACTAAATTGTACAAAATTAAATAACAGGAACATCTTTACATTACTGAATTAAATTACATTAAATTAACTTTAAAATAAAATGTAAAAGTCAAAAGTACAGATAAATAAAACAAATACCCATTTTTATATTTTTACATGTTGTTCCATTTTAGCAGGAAGTAACTTATACTTATATTTCTTTAGTTATCTCTTGTCCAGTGTGCTAATCATTTTCTCAAATCCCTCTTTGCTAAAAGTGCGTTCACACCTGAGGCGACTTGGGCGAATGTATCTTGCTAAGTTGGATGCTTGAACATTTCGAGTTTACGCCGGTTTCACACTGCACGCGTCAGCAGGGCGTAAGCAGCGCGTATTTTTGTCCGGCGCCCATGTTAAAGGATGAGAGATTTCACACAGCACGGAGGGGCGGCGCAGAAGCACGTAGCAGGGGCAGAGAAATTACCTAAATCGAAGCACATGGCACAATGTGATCGGAGAAGAACGCTGGAAAATAAGACAGAAAGATGCTTGTCTATAGCCTACTGCAGTGCGAGCTGCAAGCTGGCGCGCACTGATCATGCTTTGGGTCCGCGCTGCTTATGCGTGCAGTAAAACCGGTGTGTTTAACGCGGCGCTTAATTCGAGTGAGTCGTGCTGCAGGATGTCCAATTGCGTCTTTGCATTGACTTAACATGTAAATCACTCGCGCTTACCGCTTCTGGTGTGAGCAAGAATGAATGTATCGTAACGTCCACGAATGCATTTATTTATTTAATATAATCGCAACATTTGCTGTAATGTAATCGCACAGGCTGACATAGCGATTGCGATATGATTAATCGTGCAGCACTACTACATATATACCTGTGATACTTATGGGTTACAAATGTTATTTGAGAAACACTTTAAAACAAAGTTCATTAGTTAACATGAACTAAGAACGAACAACACCTCTACAGCATTTATTAATCTTACTTAATGGTAATTTCAGCATTTACTAATGCATTATTCAAATCACAGGTTGTGTTTGTTATCATTAGTTAATGCACTGTGAACTAATAGGAAATAACAATGAATGATTGTATTTTTATTAACTAACATTAACAAAGATTAATAAATACTGTAATAAATGTATTGTTTATTGTTTGTTCATGTTAGTTGATACAACGTTAATGAATGACACCTTATTGGAAGGTTTTACTGTTATTTGGGGGTTGTAGAATATATTTAACCCTGAACTAACCTTGCCATATCATAAAAGGCCAAAAGGATTCCCCCCCCCTAAGAAATACTAATAAATATAATATTTAATAAGCTACTTTTCAGGAATTTGATCCTTTTACTAAGAAGTTTCTCTTCAGTATGATCAGAACAATTATTATGATCAGAACAATTAAACCATCCTGATATTTTCATATTAGGACCAAAATATCAAAATGAATTAATTCAGAAATAAAAAACATGATTGGATTCATTTAAAATATATGTATGAATTATATCTTTTGTGCACCTCTGAATAAATAATTAATTCATTTATTTTCATTAGTGTTAAAACATTTGGACTCAAAAGTACAGTAACAGTATAGTAATGTTACAATTAACAAAACATTTTTTCTATATATTTAAAAATGTAATGTATTCCTTTGATGTTAAAGCTGATTTTCAGCATCATTACTCCAGCTGTCAGTGTCACATGTTACTTTTGGTCAGTTTAATGCATGCTTGCTAAATAAGTATAAATTTCTAAAATCTACACATAAATAATAAATTAGAAATATGAACGGATTTTTAATTGAATTACAGCTGTAATAAATTAAGTTAAATTGAAAATCTCAACATTAAATCTTAAAGAGCAGGTACCTTCACTCCACTCGTTTTATTCCTGCACATCTCGTCCAGATACTGCATTTTTAGCACCACTCTTGGGTCCATCCTGGGGGGGAAGGGAAGCCCAGTGATCACAACCCCTCGACCGTACGTGTCTGCAAAATCCAGCCCTTCGCTTGCCTTGGAAAACAGAAAAAAAATTTATTACCGATCTTGGTTCATCATAAAGTATTTTTTATTGCATCAAATATTTATAATCTCACCTTTCCTCTGCATACCGCGAAGAAGCTGCCTCCGCTGGAGTTTGGGTCGTTCACCTTGTCATAATAACCCTCAATCACCTACAAAAGAATCCAATTTACAGCAGCACTGACTGACAGCTTGTGCAGATAGGATTATGATAGCATCTATATCATCTCATATTGAGTGAACACTTATTATAGGATTGATAGCAACAGCGGTTACCTCAGTAAATGTGCCTTTACCCCTCGGTTCTATAAACATGGGCTTCACATGCTCAATGCGCTCGGCATGTCCATTAGCCTGAGAGAGTGAAAAGAGTGATGTGTAACAGTCAGTGTCTGTTGGTGCGGTGTGAACATGATTCTTATTTTGAGCCAACTAGTCTGTTGGTGTTTGTCTGAGGCCTTTAAATGCTAGTTGGCAAAAGAAGAACAAGGTAATCACTAAATCTATCCCTTCAAGAAGAAAAAAAGGGCTTGTAGAACATTTCATTTATTTCACAATAAACTGTGCTTCTGCAGGTTTTATGAAGATAAATGTAAAACCTTAAAACCTTTCGAGGCAACATAAAGCAAATTTAAGCAATAAATCGAATGGAAAGAAATATAGTGATATGACCTCTAAATGTACATGTCTTATGGTACAGTGCTTTGAAGTTTAAAAATACAGCTGTTAACATTTCTTTGTTTCTTTTTAATTTATAGCACTACAAAAAAAAAAAAAAAAACTTCAATAGCTTTCAATAGCAATCATCATAATGCAAATAGCTTTTAGTGCACTTTCTGATAACGCAGCAAAAAAAAGTGATTCAGTTTATTTGTGTTGCTTTTCAGGGCAAATATATAAGAGACTTCAAAATTCAAAACTAGTTATATTTCCAGACTGGTGGATATTTGTTCTTTTTAAATATAAACTCCTTAATTTTGTTCAGTTTCTCAGAAAACAAGATTACAAATCTTCCCTCTCCATCTCAAGCAAATGTATCCTGAATTATTTTTATTGGAAACAAAAACACAGCAGAAAATGTTTTTGATATTAAGACATTCTGGATGAAATTAAGAATGTTAGGCCTTGTAGAGTTTGTGGAGGTTTGAATTAAAAGACCTATCTACAGAGACCCAATGAATCAGCAGAACCAGTTCACAAAAAAGCCACAAAATTGTGTTTTTCCTGATCAAAACCACAGCTTATTTGAATGGAGTCGTCAGCTCCATATTTTTCCTCACAGGTAATTGCAGCTTTATTGTTTTCTATACTGAAACACACGCTCACCCTCCAGAACTCCAGAGTCTTATCCATCACTGGATACGAGGGGAAGAACACCAGCAGTCCATCAGGCACTACCCGTGCCAGATTCACTGCAAAGCCAATAATCATCATTAGACTGAAAATCATGCTGATCATCAGATTATGACTGATAAGTGTGCTGCTCTTCTGTGTAAGGATCTCTCACCCAGAGTGTTTCCCATAGATGACATGTTTTCAGGAACAAACCTTCAAAAACCAAAGATCCATAAGGATTCAGAAGACTTGAAATATAGCATAAATGTCATACGAGATGATTTTATAGCAGTGTTATAGAAACTTTAGTTTTTATTTATTGTTTGCATTAGTTTTTGTTTTTTTCCTTAGTTTTTCACCTCATTTTTATAAATTTTTAATGTCCACATAGTTTTTATTATTTTATTTCAGTTTTAGTTTTAGTTATTACGTACATCTAGCTAAACTAAACTACTGAGGTTTAACATTTATTTTATTATGAAACAAGTTTTTATGGTCTTTCTGTGCCTTGGGCAATCTAAATATCACATTTCAGATAAAAACAACAGTACCGGATACTGTTATAATTTTTATTAATATATAAAATTATATTATATATTAATTATATATATATATATTTTCCATTTTCATTGTAGTTACAATTTTGGTACCAGATTTTGGCTGTTGTGTGTTTGTCATTTTAGTAGTTTTATGTGTGAATATTTTTTTCATTAATATTTCAGTTTTTATTTGAGAACATCAAGTTAACTAAATTTCGAAAGGTTACCTTGGCAACTAGCCAAAATGCAAAAAAAAATAAAATAAATTTACACTTAATTTAGCATTTACACTTAAAACGTAATGTATTACTGTGATGCAAAACTAAATATACAGCAGCAGTACTCTAGTCTTCAGTGTCACATGATACTTCAGAAAATATTTTAAAATGTGGATTTATGCTCAGAAACTATTTCTTAATGTAGAAGCAATAAAAATAAAAAAAACAGCATTTACTTGAAATAAAAACAGTTTTTTTAAATATTACATTTATGGGCATTTTCAGCCTTTATTGGAGAGGACAGGAGAGAGCTGACAGGAAAGCATTGGGTGTAGAGAGTGGTACAGGTTCAGCAAAGGACCTACATGTTGCCAACTGGAGCATTAACCACTGGGCTATTGGCACCGACTGTAATAAAAATAGTTACTAGTTTCCTGTCACTTTATATCGATTTAATTTATTCTCACTAAATAGATGTACTAAATCACTGACGCCAAACTCTAAATAGCAGTTCAGCAGAGGATGTTAAAGTGTCTGACCAACCCTTAATAAAACACTCACCTCCTGTCAAAGGCTGTGCTCAACTGCACGCCGTCTGGACCTTTCTCAATGATACTGACAAAGATCTGGTCACGCTGGATGACGTGAGGATTCTCCAAGGATACAGGGAAAGGACTGCAGAAAAATCAGGAGAGAATTAGCACCCAACCCGCATCAACTCACAAACTTCAGGGGACAGCTAGAGGAGAGGAGCGCTAACATTTGCATTTCACAGGTGAAGGATGAGAGCGGCGAGAGAGTACCACTGGTCAGAATGATGCTGCGTACTCCCTGTCTGAGCAGCTCCTGCATGCTGAACCCCGGAGAAAAACACCAGTAACTCAGCACATTCCCTATAAAATATGCAAACACGCTTTCAATCTTTTATAGCTCAGGCATACAAGCTTAACATGCGAGTTCATTTTTTCAGTATTTCTTTGTGGAAGCTGTATTTATGCGCACCAACACAACAAACACATCTAATACCGAAGCCATAATAACTATCAGATCCTCCATGACTTTGAAACTGCACAAAATCAAGTTTTGCAGAATATCAAATGCCTTTTGAAAACACGTTTACTAAACATGAGGCTTCTCAGAGACTGCATACGCGTGTCATACCTTGTTTCTTGGTAGAGGAGGAAGCCCATACATCAACCATTTGTTTCTTCTTGAAGTTGCTGGTGTCTGGATGAATGTGGACCTGATACGACACAGATTCAGGAATCGGGAGCAGAGATTAGAAGTGGAGGAACATATACTATACAATTAATAATTAATAATTTTGAGTTGGTAAGATTATTTCATATTTTTGAAATAAATTTGTTCAACATGTTCAACAAGGATGAAACATACAACAGAAATTGTAACACTTGCTAATGGTAATACTCTATAACTTGCTTCTTTTGATTAATTTAATGCATACATGCTTAAAAGTATTATTTTCTCTCTAAATAGATGGATGGACTGGCATGGCATGGATGCATAATGGAATTTCACATTAAAAGTCAGGTCAAAACCACAACTTGAACTGGCTTTAGTTTTAAAAACAGCAAGATAAATAATTCAAGATTAAAATAATCGGAGACATAAATGTACCATATGACTTGACTGGGAAAATCTAAATCCTGATGCGCTTCATGTGGTGATAAAGACAGCAAGAATATGAATTGGAGCAAACCTTAAACTCCTTCATGCCGTTTCCCATCTGTGGTTTCTTGCTGCCCTCTAGAGGTTCAGCCCCAAACACCAGCTGAATAAAAATAAAAAAAAAACATATATATATACACACACACACACACACACACAGACCTAAAGGATTATTAGGAACACCATACTGATACGGTGTTTGACCCCCTTTCGCCTTCAGAACTGCCTTAATTCTACGTGGCATTGATTCAAAAGGTGCTGAAACCATATTGATAGGATAGCATCTTGCAGTTGATGGAGATTTGTGGGATGCACAAAGCTCCCGTTCCACCACATCCCAAAGATGCTCTATTGGGTTGAGATCTGGTGACTGTGGGGACCATTTTAGTACAGTGAATTCACTGTCATGTTCAAGAAACCAATTTGAAATGATTCAAGCTTTGTGACATGGTGCATTATCCTGCTGGAAGGAGCCATCAGAGGATGGGTACATGGTGGTCATAAAGGGATGGACATGGTCAGAAACTATGCTCAGGTAGCTTGTGGCATTTAAACGATGCCCAGTTGGCACTAAGGGGCTTAAAGTGTGCCAAAAAAACATCCCCCACACCATTACACCACCACCACCAGCCTGCACAGTGGTAACACGGCATGATGGATCCATGTTCTCATTCGGTTTACGCCAAATTCTGACTCTACCATTGAATGTCACAACAGAAATCGAGACTCATCAGACCAGGCAACATTTTTCAAGTCTTCAACTGTCCAATTTTGGTGAGCTCGTGCAAATTGTAGCCTCTTTTTTGTATTTGTACTGGAGATGAGTGGTACCCGGTGGGGTCTTCTGCTGTTGAAGCCCATCCACCTCAAGGTTGTGCATGTTGTGGCTTCACAAATGCTTTGCTGCACACCTCGGTTGTAACGAGTGGTTATTTCAGTCAAAGTTGCTCTTCTATCAGCTGGAATCAGTCGACCCATTCTCCTATGACCTCTAGCATCAACAAGGCATCTTCACACACAGGACTGCCGCATACTGGATGTTTTCCCCTTTTTACACCATTCTTTGTAAACTCTAGAAATGGTTGTGCGTGAAAATCCCAGTAACTGAGCAGATTGTGAAATACTCACCAACAACCATGCCACGCTCGAAATTGCTTAAATCACCTTTCTTTGCCATTCTGACATTTAGTTTAAAGTTCAGGAGATTGTCTTGACTAGAACCACACCCCTAAATGCATTGAAGCAACTGCCAATGGATTGGTTGATTAGATAATTGCATTAATAAGAAATTGAGCAGGTGTTCGTAATAATCCTTTAGGTGAGTTTATATATTAAAAAAATACAGAAAACAGTCAACTGATCTCTTTAACATGCTCCTGACCTGGATTATATCTGCCACTTTCTGTAATCCACTAGTGTTCAGAAACACACCGGGCTCTGCAAAACAACAAAGAATACATATTTGTATCAAACCTGCACTAATGAACAGAAAATGTCAATTATATATATTGTATTTGCTATTAATATATTGTGTTTGTAAAGACTCACTCCCTGCTAAATATCCAGTGATCTGCTCCATGGCTTCCACCACAGATGTTTTAGTTTCAGAGTTCACATTAGCCATTTGAAAAAGCTCAAATATGAAACTTCAAGAGAGGAAGAAACTTAAAATTAGCTGTTGTGTATCTTTACTGTCAATATATGAAGGTCATAGATACACATTCGCTGCACTGAACTCCACTGACCTGCCAGGTTTGGTGATTCCTTGATTATTTGCTGGCATCTCAAAACCGTTAATGGAAGATTCCAGATCCATCAAAATTTCTGTAAGATTATTAAGTTGTGCTTTGAAAAAAAAATTCTTTATACTGACAAATGGGTTCCTAACCACTACTGCTGTGTTACAATATTAACTAAAATGCAACTTACGTTTTATTTTTGCAATTGTGGTAATATCCAGTTTCAATCCTGCAAATTAATAAATAGGACAAAAACAAGTGAGTTAATTATTAGGAGTATATAGCGTGTGAGTATAGCGTGTGCATACACACACAAATACACATATACATACATACATATATATATATATTAATAATTTTAGATATTTAAAATTTTACAATAGTTTTAATAGAAAAAAAAATGTACAACGCAAAATCTCATCAAATATAAACTAACCAGAGTTCAGGGATTCCACATTAAAATCTTCAGCAGAATCTGCTTTGCTGATGTCTGAGGCTTGTTCACGCAGCAGTCGATCCACGGCCTCAATGGCAGAAATCAGGTCGTAAGGGGTGAGGTCAAACGAGGTGGATTCTTCACACATCTTCTCCTAATAATGAAAACAAACAGTAGCGTTTACATAAAAATACCAGAAATGCTTAATTTCACATGCTGAATCAAAAAAAACATTGATACTTACAACATTATGAGCCTCATCAAAAATAACCACAGCTCCTTTCAGCTCTATGTTATGTGCTCTTCGACTCTGTGAATCAACAAAATCAGTTTAGAATAAAATCCATCCCAGAAAAGAAACTAAGTTTTAAACGTAGTTTGGGGAGAGAGTCTAACGTAACAATCCTCGTAATCGGTAGTGTTTAAGTATAGCATGCACACACTTTCTATTGAACATACTGTAAACCATTTTTTTTTTAAATCTCACCTTTGGGTCAAGCAGGTAGTTGTAAGGCATGAAGATGATGTCAGCGTGTTGTTTAAGTCCACGTGACAGGTAGTATGGACAAAATCTACAGGAGCAAACAGTCTGATCAGAGTCACTATTTACAAACTGGATTTACAATCGCTGGAAACATGTCAGAAGCTGCATCAGCAGATTTAAGAGCTTTTAAACAACTCTTTGTTTCAGTGCTGCGGTCAAGGCTGTGTCTCACCTTTGCTTTTTGCCTGTTTTTACAAGATCTTCCACATCCAAAATAGAGTTCATGATTTCTTTGTCAGTGCTTTTCTCTAAAAAGAAACAAAACAAATAGAAACAGTGAACAATTTCATTAATAAGCTGATTCACAAATTAATATTCAAAAGCATTATAACTAACACAAAGCTCTACTGGTGTGTCACGAATGTTAAGACTTCATACCATCAACATTGTTGTAAAAGACACAGGAGCGAGTCGATACTTTTGCTCTGCACATGTGAACCTTGAAATGAGACATAATGCTTTCATTATTATGGTGCTGAGATATAGCTATGACATTTTATACATGAGTATATAAAACAAGTTCATTTGCTTGTTTTAGAAGACAATTACAGATGGCACACTTTATATATATATATACACATATACATACACACACACACACGCATATACATACATACATACACATACATATATATATATATATATATATATATATATACACACACACACACAA
>JAUMHP010000060.1:16012390-16029762 GCA_032361065.1 Enteromius trimaculatus
TCACATAATGCTTCAGAAATCATTCTAATATGCTGATTTGCTGCTGGAAACAGTCATACGGTTTTGGCTACAGTCATTCAGTTGCAAACAGTCATACGGTTTTTCAGAATTGTTTGATGAAGCTCAAAAGAACAGCATTTCTTTAAAAAGAAGTCTTAAAATTATAAATGTCTCGACAGACACTTTTGACAAACTTAAAAAAATAGGCTCATTCTTCGATTCCCCCAGAGTGAAACGTTTGAGTTTTACAGTTTTTGAATCCGTTCAGCCGATCTCCGGTTCTGGCAGAGCACTTTAAGCTTAGCGTAGAGAATCAAATCTGATTAGACTGACAGCATCTCACTCAGGAAAAATATTGAAACTCTTTGGTCATTTTTTTTTTTATTATTTAAAACCTGATTCTTCAGTAGTTACATCATGCACTAAGATTGATGGAAAATGAAAGTTGCAATATTGCTCAGTGCCTGAAAATAGTCCCCAGCGTTTTACCTTGATACGGCAGCAAAGCTCCTTGATTATTATGCCAGAATGAAACTATAGCTCGTAGTCATATCGAAACTCTCTGGTCATTTCTGAGCGAGATCTAATGGTCTAATCAGATTCAATGATCTATGCTAAGCTACAACTAAAAGTGTTACCACCAGAGCGGGAGACCGGCCGAATGAATTTGAAAACTCTTTAACTCTAAAGGAGTTGGAAAATGTGCCAAATATTTTTGTTCCTTTAACCCAGCGGTTCTCAATCCCAGTCCTCGCGCTTCACCACTCTGCATCTTTTGCATGTCTGTCTTTTATTAATGCACCTGATTCTGATAATCGGCTCCTTAGAAGAGAGCTCCGTACATGAACTGTGTTCCGATCAACATGGTCCCTACACGGTGTTCATTTCTCCCTAAGCAGGGGAAATCTGTTTCAGTTTACTTCACTTCAGAGCATTCCTTCACAGATTTGTGCTGTACATAAATGAATATGATTTAAATGTTGTCTGGCACAGTTAAATGCACTTTGAATGAAACGTAGAAGTTCACTTCAAACTGAAATTACGGTGGAATATCCGGTGATGTCCACTTGGCAGGGCACATGCATTCGAATTAAACATCTGAGGCGACGAGAAGAATCACTGCTTTAATGCATCCTTGCTGGATAAAGGTATTGTGTACCTCAAACTTTGGAGTATTTCATATTTCAATCTGTTCTCAAATTGTTTGTCTTATCTGTCTCTTAGAAAACGGTGCGAGACAAGAATTACAAGGCCCTCCAAGGGAAACTGGAGCGTCTGGAGAAGCTTTGCAGGGCCCTCCAGAGAGAACGCAACGATCTGAATCTGAAACTCCAGGACCTTCAGGGCCCAGCGAAAGAACCAGAGGAAGAAGGTACGGGGCCTCCTGACCCTCAGCCGCAGGGGCTTAACCCAGAGATGGAGAGAGAGGTGGAGGGTTTAGTGCCTCAAACAGAGAAACTCGGGCCTCAGCCTGAGGAAGAGGGCACCACATCATCCAGACAACCCACTGACGACTGAGCCTGGCCTTCTGGTGGCCTTTATTTTCTTTTTGTGGAGGTATATATTTTTGTCTAACAATTACCATAAAACAAATTTGTGAGGAAAAAGCAGGACATTAGTGAAGACGCTAACTGCTCTATACATTTGTGGAAAGCACTTTTTACTCCCTGTTTTCTATCACATTGTATTTTCGTAGGAAATGGTCATGTGGTCCAAGACGGCCGCCATGCAGCTTTTGTTTCGTACGTTTTTTTCTTTCTCCTTCCCCCTACTCTCTGCTCAGCTGTGCTGTGCTTGCACGTTTTTCGTTTCTCTTGAATAAAATGTAGCTCTTCGCTCTGACCTCTAGAATCTGAATAAATCATTTTGGATGCATATAATGCTTAACGTTGCCATTTTGGAATAACCGTAAATAGTTAACAAGCCAGTCCAGCTCCAGATGACCTTGAGACTTCAGAAACAGGGCATTAATAACGTTAACACACTCACCTACTCATCGGCACATGAAGTTCATGAGAAGTCATGCTTCTGTTGCTTTGATTAAACTGAACTGGATATATGTCTTATAAATAGGAGAGGGGTCATGACTCCTCACCGCCTGGGACTGGTTTTCTAATGGGAATCTGATAAAGGGCTAGTTTGACTTTGAAGAAGGCTGCTACATCTCCAACAATTATGTGAAATCTTAAGACAGGGTCGAAAAGTCTAGCTCTGCTGAAGTTACAAAACTTTCCACGGGAGGGACTTTTTTTTTTTTTGTTGCATGAGGGACGAAGAGAAAGCATCTTAACCAGCAGAAAAAAACCCCAACTCTCTGTACTTGAGAGAAAATTCACTTCTCAAGCCCTTTTATTTAAGCGACAGGGTAGTTGTTTTTGTCAAATCAGGGTTTCCAAGCCAGAAAACCGTTGGAATACTTAACTGAACCTAATTAAACTGTAGAATCAATCTTTCTTTCTTTTTTTTTTGCCAATATCATGTAATAAAAAATTAAACTAATTTACTATAAACTCTCCTTTAGTATTTTTGAATAAGGGGGACATAATGTTAGGATGACCTTGGTTTGACTTGCTTTGTCTTGATGCTGCTGTTAATTAGTCCTGATGACAGCAACCATTTTGATTGGATTTGTGTTTGGTTTTCTTTTCACCCAAATATATAATAATTTACCTGCACTCATGTCGATCCAAACCTGTGTTGAGGTTCTTTTGTTGAGCACAAAAGATATCTCATCGTTTTTGTCTGTATTAAAGGTTGCGGGGGTTCAAAACATTTTGGACCCCCTTGACTTTTATAGTATAGACAAATATTTTTAAACACCTTTTTTTTTTTCTGTCATACAGGTTTGGAGCAATATGAAAGTGAGTAAATGACAGGATTTTTATTTTTGAGGTGAACTATTCCTTTAAATGTACTTTTTTTTTTTTTTTTTTTGCATATTTTTGCTCTTTAACTGGACACAAAACTGACAAATTTCAAAGGGGCCTTGACACATGATACTGGATATGCTGAATGTGATTTTCCTTTGTTTATTTTTGTAATGAACAAGATTAAAATGTCTGTAATTCAGTGCTAAAATGCTCTGCAGAGCTGCAAGCATTCTCAGTACTGCTAATGTGAAACTATGTCAAGAACTGAACTGATGAATGTAGAAGCTGCCAAATCCATGTCTAAACAAACGGCCTCAAAGCCCTGAAGATGTGGGTCCAGAAACGCTTGCCTCCTCAGGTCCATTACAACATTTGGCTCTGTTCATGTCCTGATCTGATCTCTGAAGCTGGCCAGTACATTCCTCAATGCTGAATCCAACAAAACACATCCAAGGTTTTGATTTTAAACGTGCACTGAACATGATCCTCTACTTTTAGTAAAACTAATCACCTTAATCCTCTTTTGTAATGACAAGTGCAGAAGGGCAGGGTTTTGCTGTTCATTAGAAACATGGGCTGAATGTTTAAATTTTGCCAAACTGCAAAACTAGATCCTTTATTTCTAACATCTCTGCACTTGATTTCTTCATAACAGTTTCACCTCAGTCAAATATTTGATCTTGTCTGCATAAGTCAGTTTGTTCACTTTAATACATACATCTGTAATTGGGGTCACGTTCATTATAAATTTGTTGGTACTGTCATTTGTATTTTTGACAGTGCCCCGGTTTGATTCTCAGGTTATGCAAGAAATCTACCTCTTCAGGTAAGACGTGCTGTGAAAGATGCTCAAGCGAGCTTTTCTTTCTCCCCCAGCTCAGCCCATGACCCCTCTGAGATTGTACAACGCTCTTGTAGTTCTGTCTTGCTTTTCAATAAAAACTTTTTGTAGAATTTTCCTTACCGTGTTGTACCTTTTTGTCTTCACATGTCCAGATACAAAAACTAGTGACGTAGCTGAAACCCGTTTTGAAGGGCTGCATCCATTTCATAGAGACAGCATGGATAATCAGGCAAACACAACACGTCAGCTGTGCGATGGACGATAGTGCTGGATTAACACTAATTTCTCACTTTTAACTGATATGGATGTTTAATCTTGTTTTCAGTTATTTTTGCCATAATCCCTAATAGCTTTGTGCATTGCTTGTAATATGAAACATTTGCATTTACTACAAATTATAGCAAGAAATAAACATGAATTAACATCAGAACGTATGTGGAAGGAAAAGAACTTGCTGAAGTTTCATGTATTCACTCAAGTCGAACAGCTTGCAAACGATGTCACATAACCTTATGTTTTCCTCACAAAAGTTAATGTGCAGTTTTTTCATTAGACACAGTTTAAATGTCCATATTTGAACACTAAAAAGGTAATGTAAACTACACATGATTCAGGGATTAATTTGATTTAATTCCACTTTTTTAGTTATGTTTGAAATGATTATTTTTAGTGCATTACTAATACGAAGTACTATTGAATGAACGTTTTAGACCATTATAAGAACAGAGAGAGAAAAAAAAAAAAAAAAAAAAAAATCGAACAGTTGATCTGTACTTTATTTTCACAAGTGGAGTACAGAGTTATCAACAATTTAGGAATACAAAATCATTTTAAAAGTTATTACAAAAGATTTATTGCAAATTGACACCAGGTTTATGCACAAAAACTAAAACTGATAAGCCACACCAGGCCGTAACTTCTCAGAAGTGATTGAACAAGTGGTGCAGTCTTTCTCCAAACCATCTGAGGCCAAATGTCTCTACCACAATGAATTATGGGTGAACCTTTTAGAAAAGTGTCTAGAGAAGGACCCTGTAATGGATAAAGTATCTGGTATGTATGGAGAAGGAAGTAAGAGTATGGAATATACTGAATAATACTGCAAAGCAAAAGCTGAGGAGTGGGAATTCAAGAAAGGGTTGTAGATATTTAATGAGATCAGTTACGATGCCTGCCCTTCCAGCTCTGATGCAGGGGTGTCCGGCTCTTCATCATTGTAGATGTTCTCAGCCTAGACAAGAGAGGTATTTAGTCTGAGATTATGACATTCATAACAAATCCTAATATCAAAGTTGATCGAAAACTACAAATCAAAGTCAGTTTATTAATAACTTTCATTTCCAAAAGGAAGGTTAACCCTCAATGTGTTCGCTGAACTTACCATCTGCCATACTTGCATAATGTTGTCCTCTGACACAGAACAGATTACCCAAGGTTCATTTGGGTTCCAGGAGAAATCGGAGATCTTAGCTGTGTGCCCACCATGAATGAACTGCCAAAACAATTAAAATGTCCTTACATTAGATGTCTGTAAATGCCAGAAATATCAGAGTTTAAACGTATATAAAGTGGTTTCTATAACAGAAAAAAGTTATATTGAAATGTTAATATTTAAAATTATTATAATTATTAATATTTTTGGTCGAATAAATGCAGTCTTGATGAGCATAAAAATTATTTCATATATATGAATTGTCAAACTAACGTTTAAACTTTTAAATAAAATACTGCAAATGTTGCATCTTCTTGCTTTGGTTTTGAAATCAAGAGTCCTTCTTTACTCACCAGCAGCTCAGGCGGCCCGTCCTCTGCGTCCTCCGCAGATTGCTCTTCTCCAATTTTACTACAGGACATACATGTGACAATAAAAATCCATACATGTTTGAGGCATCTATTAATCTAAATATAGTCACATGTTCACATTAACAGCAGGAATATGCATTAAGATTATAAACCTTTCAATTGTCAGGAATGAACAGAATATAAAGTAGTCATAAAATCTTACCTTAGATCCCAAACATTGAGGCGTCTGTCTGTGCCACTGGAGGCAAGGATTGTCTCATTATGGGGGGACCACTGGACCTGTCAGGAGCAGCAACATAATTGCTGCAATAAACTGTTCCCATTGTTCTTGGATTCAATATATAACCGTGGACCACAAAGTCGCTGGGGTATATTTGCAGCAATAGGCAAAAATACACTGTATGGGTCAAAATGTATTTTCTTTCATGCCAAAAATCACTAGGATACTAAGTAAAGATCATGTTTCTTTTTGATTAGTAATATGCATTGATAAGAACTTCATTTGCACAACTTTAAAAGGTGATTTTCTCAGTACTTTTTTTTTTTTTTTGCACTCTCAGATTCCAAAAAAGTTGCATCTCTGCTAAAAATTGTCCAATCCTAACAAACCATATTTTAGTGGTTATTTATTCAGCTTCTAGGTGTTGTATAAAAACTAACACTTATGAAGGGTTTTGTGGTCCAGGGTCACATATTGTTACATTCTAATAGAATCTTCAGTGTTACCTGGAAGATTTCGTCCTTGTGTGACTCAAAAGAGTGAAGCTTTAGCTTCAGGTTACGCAGATCCCACAATGCAACAGTCTACAGCCACAAACAAACACATCAAACCGAGTGTTAAAACTGGAGTGTACTTAGGGTTTTAGGGGTACTTTTGCACATGGGGAAGGATCTCCAAATCAAAACATCTCAAAGGTGTGTGTGCATGCGTGATTATTCAGATCACAGACCTTGTCGGCTGAGCCAGTGGCCAGAATGAACTCGCTGTAGGGGTTAAAGGACAGGCAGTTGACTTCAGCCGTGTGGGCATCCACAGAATGACTAGGCTTTGCTGTGTTATTGGATCGTGTGTCCCAGCTGTAGTAGATAGACATATCATCATGTAATCCATCTTAGTCTCTCAATATACATTTAAAAAAGCACCTATAGACCTGGTTCTCTCGATTTATTAAACATGATTGTCTGTGATAACCTGGCACACATGGCCTCTCCGCGCTATACAAAGAAAGTGCTAACGAGCTGAAACCACTGTCAAACATGTAGGCTGGAGTTTAACGGCCTCTATTAAGATGTTCTGCTGTTTTATTTCACGTAGCTATGTGCTGCAGCTAAATCTGGGATTTGTACTAAAGTGAAAGTGCAATAAAGTAAATGCTAATCGTGCTAAATAATTGTGATCAAACATTTAACTGTTATCC
This sequence comes from Enteromius trimaculatus, assembly GCA_032361065.1. Lineage (NCBI taxonomy): Eukaryota > Metazoa > Chordata > Actinopteri > Cypriniformes > Cyprinidae > Enteromius > Enteromius trimaculatus. The sequence continues at coordinate 16,019,326 of JAUMHP010000060.1, forward strand.
TGGCATATTTCATCAATTCCTGCACAGCTCACTCACATCATGAGTTTCTGGTCATCAGCCACAGAGCCGAACAGAGATTCATGTAGCAGGTGCCAGGACACGTCCTCCACCACAGCTGTGTGCCCTGTGAAGATGGTCTTGGCATCGACTATCTTCCCCTCCTTTGGAACAGCACTGATGTCCCAAAGACAGATCGTCTGAAGTAGGGAAGTAACAGAATGATAATTTCTTATCATGATTATATTGACCAAATTGATTAGCATTATTAGTATAATCAGAGTATTTTTAAAATGTGCTGAAAATGTTCAGAGAGCACTGGGTCAAATCATTTCACCATGTTTTATATCTAAAATCAACAACAAATAAAATGACCTTTTGTTGGCATCAACACTAAAACATCACCACTGATGTCTGGATATTAGAGTGCCCCTATTATGGACTTTTGAAAATGAGTGTGTAACAGCTCTTAGTGAATAAAAACATCCTGCGAAGTTTTAAAGGAGCCGTATGCAAGAAACTTACCGTAATAATCATAAAATCTCTCCGTTATGCTCAACAGGCATTAAGAAAACATGTTAATTAAAAGTACTCGTATCACTGACAGCAGTATTGTAAGTCAGTAGTGTTTCGGTATCCAGGTTGCCTGATCTTCTTTAAAGTGACGCGACTGCAGCAGCAACTAAAAAAATGTCTAACATTTCGAGTACGAAACCTAAAAGACCTCGCTATGAATCTGAAAAACGGCGTGATCACGTGCGAAATAAGACAAGGGTTTGCATTGGAGAAGAACTGCTCAGCAGTATTTTGAAAGTGATTGCAGTACCAGTTTTGGCCATTTCTTACATACGGCTCCTTTAAATCTAGAAGTGCACCATGCATAAAATGATTGTCTCTCAAAAGAAACAGTCGACTTAGTCACTTAGTCAACAGTCATTTAAACGAGCCGTCTACATGACACATTAGCACATTGCTCCCCCACTTCTTGGCCTTTTGCTGTCTGAATGAAAATGCAAATTCATTCCTTAACACTAGGTGCTGCTTTTGGAGCATTAGAGAGGTTTGGCTAAATGTATTGTTTGGGGGTTGTTGAACAAATAAGGTAAAAATAAATGCATATTATAAGAAATTAAGTATTTGTTGACATTGCATGCATGTCAACCTGTTTATTTGGGACTCCAAACCTTTCATAATCCAAAATGGGGGCACTTTAAATGACAACATGACTGACTACAGTTCTAATAGCGTGTTTGAAATATTCAAATAAAGCTTTGAAAAAGTTTCATAAAAAGGTAAACCTCAATAATAAAAATAAATAAATCAATCAATTAATAAATGATCATTTGTATTTTAACTGCTCCATAAATAATTCTACATAATTTTATCATGATCTATTGGTAGTCATTACAACCCTCGTCAAAAGTTGAACAACGCTTGATCTTACAACATACAAGTACAAAGTCTTATTACTGCCAACAAAAAACAAACAAAACTTTTTATTACTTTAAATAAATTAAATATAATTTCTATTTTATTTCATTTAGTTTAGATAATCTACAAACAGTAAGTAACAACTAACAGTCATAAGAGTATTAGTAGACTGTCTGATTAATATCTCCTAACACTTTATTGTGTTGGATCCACAACATACTACATACAGACTATCAGAAACTTTGCAGGTATGTGTCAACTTATTCTACTAACCTTAAACCTACCCTAACAGTCTAATCTGAGAGTTACTAGACATGTAGTTGTAAAGTAATGAGAATTAGTTCACATGTAGTTACAAAAGTAACTTATAGTTAGTAGAATGTCTAAATGGACTAATCGAAGTAAAGCGTAACCAATAAAAATGACAAAAATACTAAAACATGAACTAAATCATAAATCTGAGTGAGAAATCATTTAAAATATGAACAAAAACTATAGTAGTATCTCAACAATCCTATAATAACACTGCTTTGAACAGAGATCACTCACATGGTCATCTGATGCACTAAGCAAGTTTCCACTCAGGTTGGCGTTCCAGGACAAACCGTATCCCTCCTTCTGATGCCCCCGCAGTCTCAGGTCTGGACTACACTCTCCACTGGGGTCTGCAAACGGACAGTTTATAACGATCCAAAACGAGTGTCTTTATGCTCGATTTAATATAGGGCTGCAACAAATCTGACTGTCAAATAATCACATGTGTATGCTGTATGGAAAACAACCCCAGTCATGACGTCACATTGCTTAATTCATTACTATGGACTAAACGCATCATAAACATACCAGAACCATTCGGTGTTGAATCTTTATTGAGCTTCAGATTTAAGTTTTTAACGTAATGATGTATTACGTGCATGGCAGAACATCAAGGTGAGCATTTGTGTTTCAGGGATGCAAACAGAGGTATGGTCAAAAAGGACTGAGATTATCGACGCCCGTTCCCCCGTAGCAAATATCATATAATTACATTGCCACCAACCTCTGCCATCCAGGGCTCACCCTATACACACAATTGTGCTTAAATTGCGCGCAGATGACATTTCATGCGCGCGCGAGAATTTTAAATGAGCTCGCGGGCTCCCGTTTCCTCGCGTGTAGATCTGTTTTTCTCTTGCGGAAATGAATTACCGCGCGCACCAGCATCAGTGGTGCGCTCGTTTAATAATGGCATAGATTTTCCACCATAGAAATCCACGTAATGCAGTAAAGAGCAGCCAGCAGCAGATAAAAGTGCGCAGCCAATTATCTGACATGCGCAGCTTTCTGCCTCACTGTTTTCTTTTCATATAAGTTTCTTAAGTTTCTTGGACTGCAACGGCGTTTACTTATTTAGTAATTTTAAAGAAGAATTTCCTATGATGAAATCATAATCTGAGACTCCAATGTAACTCTCCCCCACATCTCTCTATAAAATAACCCATACGATTTATTATTGACTGAGACCCACTGACCTGGCTTGGATGGGTGTTTGGTGTAGTCAAAGACCAGCACATCAGAAGTGGGTGTCTTGGTGGCGATGATGCAGGGGTTTTGTGGCATGTATCTGGCTCTGTTCACTTCTCCTTCATGGTTGATCTTAATTTCAATCTCGATCTTTCCGCTCACCGATCCAAACCCTCCAAACTCTGGGAAAAACACAACCATTAGTATTGTGCAACGTCTGATCTCTGCGTCAGTTCAACTTCATTTTATATATCATTCAGCTAAAAAAAAAAAAAAAAAAAAATTTAACACAAAATGTTAATAAATAACTCAAATGAACTAAGCTTTTTGTTTATATTGACTACTTTTATTATGTCTTTATGAACTTTTTGAACCTTAAATAATCTTGTTTTTTTTTTATTTTCCAAAATCATGTTTTTTTTATTATGTTTTTATCGTGTTAGTAGCTGTATTTTTTCTGTTATTATAACTTGATCAAAATAACCCAATTAAAAAAAACTGATTTTTGCAAAAATATTGTTATCTGTGTTTGCAAAAAAACTTTTTGTATATTGGTTAATATTTTTAAAGCTTTGTAATGACATGCTGATTTTTTCTTAAATTCACTGAACTATGCCTTTAACATCCATCTAAATACACGATCCAGTCCACATGCATGAGCCTGTTGAAAATGCAATTAATGAAACGATTCCCTCTCATTCATCAAGTCAATCTGGATTTCTCCCCTAATGTCTTGATCATACCTGCTGAAGAAACAAATACATAAACATACATTTTAGTATAATGAACTCAACATGAAGAAAATACTAAATTATGATCCATTCAGCTCTTACCTCCTTTCTCACTGTCGTAGTGGGATGCGTCAAACTGAGCATCGTCGTTAGGGATCTGAACACTGGCGATAACCAAGTGGTTCTGCTCATCTGAAGTGTGTGTGCCCAACACCAGCCGATGAACCACATAGTCCTTTCCCTCAGGCCTAGAAAATGATAGACAATTAATTGTACAGTGCTAGTCATGTGTTTCAGAAGATGGAGAGGTTGGTTACTGGATTACCTGTTCACATCAGGAAGCCACTGCACTGTCAAACTCGGCCACTCAAGTGCATGTGTCATGACTAGATCATACAGGAACGGTGTGTTTTTCTTCCAGATCTTGTATTCCTCATTTATTACTCTCTCCTCCACTGCATCGTCGTATACTGAGAAAAGAAGAAAGGTAAATAAATTCGGTCCAAATGCATCCAAATGAACACATTTCACAATAATTGCATCGTTGGGCACATGGAGAAGAAGAAAGTTCTTGCATTCTCATTTACATGAGCAAAAACCGAAGTGTAACACGATCGTGCTCCATCACAGCGCAACATATGAATGATGGAGGGAAGTCAAGAACATTTCAGTCTGCTGTGAGGAACCATTATTCCAGTCAGTATAATCATTTTATAAAGCCGGTAGCTTAGACCTAAGGGAATGCTGCTTATTTGATAAAAAACTGGCTCAGACTGTGACTCCCATTCATTCCCATGTCAATATGTGGGTCAAAACCATTAGCATTTAGGCTAAAGCTAACAAACTCCGGCAAAACAAAAAAAGCTGCACGAAATTCACTACGCAAAAACTTTACCTTCTTTGTCTGCCATTTTGGCGTGCTTTTCTGCGGGGTAGCCACTCAATGAACTATGGGGTTTACAGCCGAAAGGCAGAATAAACAGCTTTGCGGGGTTTTACGCGCACGAATCTTGCAACACCAGCTCGCTCGCGCATCCCACAAAACACGCGACGCAACGCAACTGTCCGATTCAGATTCGAGTCGTGCTTCTGAACCGACTCTCTTTATGAATCAGTCAGACTGATATGTCCAGTATCAAAAATAAAAGCAATACAAACTATGCAGCTAATGTAGTAAAATGTAGTTTTGTTTATATAGAATAGTTATATGTAACTCTTGTTTAAAAAAAAAAGGTTTTGTTCAGGAAGGAGTTTACTCAAACGAGCCGTCCAAATGAATCGATTCATTTCTACAGTGAATTGACTTCCTCATGCTACTCTGAGCATGCGCATTCACGTCACGCGCTTTTGAGCGCGACAGTACATGTGACGTCATCTCCGCGCGCGCGTTCTATGGCTGGCGTGAAATGTGTTGCCTTTATGGAGAGTTTTGACGTTATTGTCTACCGGCAAATGTGTAAATAATGTTTTAAAATGACGGACAATAACTGTTGCTTGCTTCAAACGGACCCGCCAGAGCCGCAGGGCTCTCAGAGTCGGTTGAATGAGTGTGAAAGTGCTTCTGTTGTGCTCAGGTGTTGTATGATAGTGTTATTCTGTAGCTGTGTAGAAATCAATAAGCAAACATTAAAATCCTTGCAATTTATTAAACAATCTTTGTTTAATCTCTTTTTAGTCAAAAACAACGACGAGCTATTCTGAAGCGAGAGAGAAGGAAAAGGAAACGTCAAGCTATTGCTAAATTAAGAGAATCAGGTAATTTAAATTTGTAATTTATGTAATTTGATTATAATTACACTGTATTTACACAATTTATTTTATGTTTTAATTTGTTTATATATATAGCTGTCATATAAGATAAACATTTGTTTTTAGTTGTAGATCATTCACAAAATGAGGAGCACAGAACTGAAGATGAGGAAGAACCTGTGGATGATGATCAGAGGTTTGTCCTTTAAAGTTTAGTTCAAATAAGCTGTTATCAATAGGACAATATATTGTTAACTGCACAAACTGCAAATATGTCACACTGTTTTGCAATCCAGCGAGCGATTACACCAGGAATGGCTGGAGAGAGAAAAAATTGCACAGGAAGAATTCAGGCTGAAGAAGGAAAAAGAAGAGGCGGCACAAAAGAGAAAGGAGGAAGAAGAGGTGAGCCTTCTGTGAAGTAAAAATGTGACGTTCTGCAATGACCTGGATCAATCTCAATTTAGATATTCATTTAATGCTTGAATATCTGCTTTTCTTTCCTTTTTAACCACAGCGGAGGATTAGAGAGGAATGGGAGGAGCAGCAAAGGAGAGAAAAAGAGGAGCGGGAGCAGAAGAAGAGAGAGAGAGAGGTGATCCCTGCACTGGGAGGATAAAGTTGCAGATGTCTACATATATCCTCTATTGAACCTTATACCAACATCAAATATTAAAATATCTCTTGCTACCTGAGACAAATCAGCCTGTAAAGGCTTCCAGCTTCTCATACATGCATAGACGCCATATATCTGTGTTTCATGTGTGCAGTGTGTGATTTTGTTTGTTTAGCAGAATATTGCATCTTCATTTCCTTAACTAAGATACACAAAAATCATTAATGCAGCAAGTGTCCACTTCCAGTGAAGAACATGTATCTTTTCATGTCACTTGGGTGTATAGTGAGAATGTTGCTTATTGATGCTACAATAGAGAGCATAATTATTAGTAAGCCAGGGAATCTCAGTCATTACAACTTTACAAGAATAACAATAATATTTGTTCTTACAATAATCATAATATTTGTTCTGCGTTTTCTAAATCCAATTAGGATTTGGGAATTGTTACATTATTCCATTTTAAAAGATTCATTTGTTAATGCCAGTTTTTAATACATATATACTACATCACAAATCCAGAAATATTAAAACAGGAAATTGCATAATTAAAATAAAATAATAACATATTACTGTAATATTGAGTTGTTAAAATTTTATTAATTTATTAGACTGGACATGCTTTTGGATTTTAAAAAAAATTATTAAACCATTATAATAAAAAAAAAACTAAAACACTGAATTTTAGAACAATAAAACAAAAGAAACTTGTAATGAACCTTTGGAAAAAAATACATAAATGAGACTTTAAAAAACAATTGGTTAAATTTGTGCTTTCAATTAGTTAGATGTGTTTTAAAAAGTTTAATAATTAATAATCAGCTGTAAATCCCCAAATAGTTTGAGAACTCCTGCTGTAATGATTTGAATTACAAAATACTCATAACTTTAGTCTATAATCTACAAATGGTCTGACCGATTGTCTTAACCAGTTTTAACAGACATGTGCGTGCACACCACAGAATTTCACCCGCCATACTGTGTATGTTTGCACCATTTATAGGAAGCCGCACAGAAAATGCTGGATCAAGCAGAGAGTCAGGTATCATCTTGCTATCCGTGTCAAATTTAAGTTGGAAAATGCAGTTTGTTAAAATTGTGAAAAGTCTCCTTTATTTTGGTGCATTTAGCTGGAAAATGGTGGTCCATGGAAAAACCCTGATGCACCAAAGGATTATGGAACAGAAAAGGACAAGGCAAACTGCCCCTTCTTCCTTAAAACGGGTTCTTGTAGATTTGGAGAACGGTATGTATTTATCAAGCTGATGTTTTCAAGCATTTCATTTTGACAGTCAAAATTGTATTTTATTTCATAATGACTTTTTCTTTTTTCTTTTTAACAGGTGCTCCCGAAAGCATGAGCACCCAGCATCCAGCACCACTCTGATGGTGAGGGGGATGTTTGTGACCTTCGGGATGGAGCAGAGCAGACGTGATGACTACGACACTGATGCCAGTCTTGAGTACAGCGAGGAGGAAATGCACCAGCAGTTCCTGGATTTCTATGAAGATGCTCTGCCAGAGTTCAAGAACGCAGGGAGGGTGGTGCAGTTCAAGGTAACTACAAAATCATCAACATAATAGAAACAATTGATCGTATATACAGGTTTCTTGACTCCACAGCAAACAGCAATTTTGTCATTAATACTAATGGAGGGCACTGTGTGTGTGTAAGATAACACTGGTTTAAATTTTACTTTTATCATTAGTATTTAGTTAATTAAATAAAAATATATTAAAATAAATATTTGTTATAAAATAAATGTGACCGTTTCTAAAAGTATATTTAATCAGTTTCATAAATAAACAGAAATTAAATTAACAATCATTGTTTTCCCATATCTTAATAGGTGAGCTGCAACTTTGAACCGCACTTGAGAGGAAATGTTTACGTTCAGTACGACACGTAAGTCCGGCATTATTATAGTTAAGACATTGCTTCAGAGGAGAAGCTTTTTATATGGATATCTCTGTTTACATGCCTGCAGAGAGGAGAAATGTAGAGAAGCTTTCATGATGTTTAATGGCCGCTGGTATGCTGGAAGACAACTGCAATGTGAATTCTCCCCAGTAACAAGATGGAAGACAGCCATATGTGGTAAGTTTCCTCATTCTGTCACTATTTTAGCCTTTCTTCGTATATTTTATGTATTATGTATAAATGTCAATTCTTTCATTCCTTTTATTTTATTCTTTTTTTTATGTTTGCAGGACTTTTTGACAGGCGGAAATGTCCAAAGGGAAAACACTGCAACTTCCTCCACGTGTTCAGAAACCCAGATAATGAATTCTGGGAGGCGGACCGTGATCTTCATATGTCCCCTGATCGCAGTGGAGGCTTCTCTAGTCGCCATCTGGGTAGCAGAGATGGAATGTGGTCCCAACGTGCAAATAGTCCTGAGCGCATATCCCAGCGCAGGAGGACAGATCGAAGGAGCCACAGTCGCGAGCGGTACAGTTACAGGGGAAGACGGAGCCGGGAGAGGCGGAGTCATAGCAGAGGGGGGTGGAGTCGAAGCCAGGAAAGGCGGGGTCACAGCAGAGAGAGGCGGAGTCGCAGCAGAGGGAGACACAGTCGAAATGGGGAAAAGCGGAGTCGTAGCAAAAGCAGAGAGAAAAGAAAGTCAGAACAATCCACGACAAGGAGATCAATGTCTCAGAGAGAGCAATACAGAAGGAGCAGGAGCCGATCTCATAGCAGAGAGCGGTTAAAACAAGGTGAATGTACATCAGCAGACTCTAGCAAACAGACTTCAAAATCAAACAGCCCGGAACGTGTGTCCGAAAGCAGATCTGTGAAAGGGAGGCGTCACAGGGTGGAAAGCCAAAGCCCAGAAAACTCTGACCATCACCACAAGCACTCTAAGAAGAGCAAGAAGAAGAAAAAGGGCAAAAAGAAACACAAAAGAAAGAAGAGTAAATCACGCAGCTCAGGCTCGGAGTCTGACAAAGACTCTCAGAAAGAGGAGTGTGATGACATGCCGGCTAAATCAGAAGGTACAGCTGTGGCATCCAGCACAGGTTCACCAGTAGATGGAGTAGAGACCACAAATTTGGATGGATGTCATCCACAAGAGGAAGTCCATTGTGTGCTTACAGATGGTACCACATCCGATGGCATCACACCGTCTGGATAGTTTATATTAAAACAGTGTTTCTGTTGTAATAAAGCTGCTGCTGTTATTTTAGTTCGCATAACAAAGGTTTTCCTGATTTTGCTGATGAATGCTTTTCCTGTATTTTTGTAATTAAATCTAGTCTTTTCTGAAAGTGTTGGTGATAGAAATGAAGTTTGATTCATTTTCAGTGAGAGGTTCCATGACATCACAAGCAGATTTTAAGGATCAGATAAGCAGCAGATATTTAGTTTTATATTGTGATGTTCATCAGAGTGAAACAGATTATCAACAAAGAAACAATGTAGGTTCTGTCTGCATTGCTTCTGACTCATTTTCTCAGAACTGCGAGAGATATAGTCACAATTCTGAAAGCATGTTTTTGTTTCTGCTCAAAATTGGACTTAATCCCCCATTTTCACAGACAAGGCTCATGCTAGTCCCAGACTAAATTGCATATTTGAGCAGTCTCAGATGAAAATATCCTAAAACATGTCAGTGTCATTGTTCTGTGTTAAGATGCACACCAGTAAGATTTTCTTAAAATAAGGCATTTTTGCTATATCTTAATTGAACTAATGCCTAGTCCTGGCTTAAACTAAGCCCTGTTTGTCAAACAGGGCCAATAACTCACAATTGCAAGTTTATATCTCACAATTCTGAGGAAAAAAAGTCAGAATTTCCACTTTATATTCAAGTCTTGAGTTATAAACTTGCAATTCTGACTTATATAAAAACCTGTTGACTTTTTGTCTTGTAATTGTGACTTTATAAATCGAAATTGCAAGTTTACATCTCAACTCTGAAAAAAAGGCAGGATTGTGAGATGAAATAGTTTTTTATTTTTAATTCAATGGCAGAAACGGGTTCCATAGTTTTATGTATTTATGTTTTTCTGCTAAATAGACTGGTAAATATTATACATTTTTTTTAATAATAATAGTACTTACCATTGGTCAATTATATGAAGTAGTATATTATCTCCTCAAGTTAAACTCAGCTTTTAAGTATCCTGAGCTACTGTTGATTTATTTATACATAAATATACAAGTTTTTCTGCTTTTATACATAAAAGATATTTTGGTAACCACAGTTGTTGGTGCCCTTTCCGCTTTCATATAATGTAAGAAAAACACTGTTAGTTAACTTTGGTTACTAACTGTAAGAAAAATTGATGAGGACGTAGAAGATCTTGATGAAGATGTTTGTTGCAGCAAAGCAGTGACAAAGTACATGTGGTACCTTGGGTTCAGCGGAGTGAGAATGAACCCAGAACAACCTTTGTTCAAACCTT
>JAUMHP010000060.1:16049299-16088762 GCA_032361065.1 Enteromius trimaculatus
CAGTAGCGGGACCGCGCCTGAGAATAGACACTGCAGCACAGCCTGAGCAACACAGAGAGACCCAGACTTTTCACTTTGTTTCTGCATGATGACAGTGAAAGAAAGCTTTAGAGATTAACATGTTAGAAAAAATCTACAATAATAATAAAATCAGCATTGCACGTGTTTGTTAACATCAGGGACATGTTGAATGATTGGTACTATATCGCCTCTCTCTGGAAGAAGTGTGATATTTCTGTTGGCTTTCAGTGTCTATATCATGACCAGATGGAGGCGCTGTTTTATGCGCAGTTAGACGCATGCACTCTCAGCCATACACATAAATACATATTTTATACATACTTTTTATTCCGAGACAAAAAGGAAAACAACAATATACAGCACTGCATAAGAATACAATAACATAAAAATGGGGGGGGGAGAACAGCACCTCAATCAGTTTAAGAGAATGAACAATAAGCTAAATATTTGCAACAAAGACATCAGATCTAGGTAACATATTAAGAAATTTGGATTCATGAGTAAAAAATGTACAATGCAAAACAAAAAAATTAACAACAAGTTCAGTAGCATAGTCACTACTAGAAAAATATATAAATATTTCTTTTAGCGTAAATTTTAAATCCAATTTTATAAAAGAAGATAGATAACATCTTAAATTCTCCCAAAGAAATTTAACCTGATCGCAATTATAGAGTATAGTTTCTTCCTCAAACATTATGCAAAATCTTACAATATATCTATCTTATTTTATTTGAAATGCACAATTTCATTAAAATGGAATTAACCATGCTTTCTTCCAATGTATACAGTCAACAAAATTAGTCCAGAAAAAATTACACCTAGGAGATGTGTATACTGAATAGTGTAACATTCGCTTTAGAAACTTTCCGTTTTTTATCAAGAAGACAAACTCCATCTAAAAAAAGTTTGGGCATAGTTGTTTTTCTTTCATTAAAGCAAAGGTAGGCTATGTTTTAAACAGATGCACGTAACAAACTTTTGATGACAGCATTAAAAGATCTTGGTGGTAGAGGAAGATTGTACAAAATCATAAATTCTTCATATTCCATTATAGTACCATCATCTTTAAATAAATCTAAAACAAAAAACAATACCACTTGTCAATAAATAAAGACTTTCCACGGATTAAAATACATTAATTATTCCACAGAATTTCTTTGTGGGGAAAAAAGTTGTGCACATAACAGTTTCCAAGCAAGTAGAGCTTGTTGGTAAAAATTAGAGAGAGAAATCGGCAATTTAGAAGGGGTAAAATTGCATTTTAAAAGAATATCTAAACCACCCAATCTATGAAATATATTTTGGGGATATGGTACCAAAATTGAGTCCATACTACAGAGACATTTTTTAACCAACTAATTCTCCACCCTCAGCCCGCCTATTAGATAAAACAGATTTCCTAATTTTATGGGGCGCTCTCAGCTCTTTGCAGCGGGTCAAAGGCAGATTTTACGTCAAATTTCAAATTAAAGGCACGACATTAAAGATACCTCCGCCTGAAAATAATTATATAAAATTATTGCTCAAAGAAACTAAACATCTATAACAGTAATATCCGATTGCTTTGCATATGTAGACCAGCAAAACGTCCGCATACTGGTAAAACATTTATTAAACATTTCTGTCTTAAACACATTCTTTCTTAAATATTTGACTTAATTATGTGCTAATTATATTTATTGTAGAATGATAAACACATACATACATACATATAAAAGTACTTTATAATGAATTATTAAATTACTGCAAAATTTTGCTATAACCCTTTATTGTGAAACGAGAAAGTTATGTTGATAACATTTTATGAGTTATTAAATCATCAATTAACAAGTCTGCTAGTCACATTTAATGTTAATATTCTTTCCAAAACTAACACACAAGAAAATAATTCAACACAGCAGTTCGTGATCATTGACTTTAGTAAATAAAACAAAAACATGTTGTGTGTGGGTTATTCACAGTTGCTGTTGTTGAAAAATTTTAAAATATCCTTAAATATAATGAAAGGAGGGAATAAGCACAATTTCATACATTGATGGACAGAATAGAGATAGATGGATAGATGCTATTTTAGAGATAAAGATGGACAGATTAGAGATAGATGGATAGATTAGAGAGAAAAAAAATTATACATTAAACAATAACGTTTTTCAATTTTCTGTTCGGCAAAAGATTCTCAGATTTATGTTATCCACCACATTCTCTAAAAATGTATGCATGTATTGTGTGAATTTAAAAACAAATATCAGTGGCTCTACAAGATCGTCCTTGATCAACTCCACACAGAAGAACTGTTCCAAGGCCTCAGTATCTTCTCCTCCATGCAAAGTATACGAGGAAGCTGAACTGATCCAAGAGGATCCCCATACGTACCACTGACTGGCAGTCTTGAGATCCGTCATGATGCACCTAAAAAAACAACAATGCAAAAGAGGATAAATAATATACTCAACAATGGCTGCAACCCCTCTAACAAAACCTGCTTCTTTGGTGCATTTTAAAGGGTGAAAAGACTGGTTTCATCTACCTAACAAAACAAATATGAATTGTAAGTTTGAACAAGTTTGTCATGATAACATGCCATTTTTAACCTCATGAAGTATAAGCTTTTACCTGAGAGATTTCTTCAAACTTTCTTTTTTGCATCCTAAATACAGGTTGCTGATCTTCTCTCATTAAGGATTCCATGTCTGAAAAACAGTAGGCTAATTTAACTGAATGTTACATAATTCTGTTCTAATGAAAGCTTTTAATAGTCAAATCCCCCAAATAAGGGGCAATGATGCAATGTGCAACAAGATGTGCACTGTGGTATCAGGTGCTTTACACCTGATAAGACTACTGATGGATGCGTCTGTAGAGACATATGAGTTTGTGTATATACTTCTCAGTTTTGTTAATTCCTCTAAATCGTATTCCATGTATCTCTCGTTTTGTTAAAATGTCTTGTAAAGATTCCATCTTCATATTAAATTTTGTTTTGTAACATCGCCCATAGCCAATAAAGCACTTTTTTCAGTGCTCTCAGCCCCTTTAAGCTTTAGCCCAGCAACCGCAAGCACCTTTGCCGCCCCTTTTGAGCATTAGCCTTGCCAGCCCCCTAAACATTGGTCTCAGCCCTCAGAGCAGTGGTCTCAGTGACCACTAGCACCCTTGCCAGCTCCTTGAGCAAAAATCCTCGAGCATCAGTTTTCAGCTGCCCCTAATATACGTTTCAGCCCCCGAGCGTCAGTCTCTAGCCCCTTAGAGCTTTAGCTTCAGTCCTTAGAGCATTGGTCTCTAGCCCCCTCAGAGCTTTGGTCCCTTGCTCCTTGGAGCATTAGCTTCAGCCCTCAGAGCATTGATCTCTCCCCCTTAGCGCATTGGTCTCTAGCCCCTAAAACTCTAGTCTCACCCCAGGAACCATCCTCCCTTATATACCTCCAGCCCACACTCTTTTCAGGTTCAACAGCCTTTCTTTTTCTTGCAGCTTTTTGGGAGCTCACATGTTTCATTCTTTGCTTTTTGGGGGGCTCTCAGGGTTCACCCTAGAGCTCGGCAGCCCTTCCAACCCTGACCATTCTCCCTGAGCAGCACACCAAACAAGCTTCGCTTTATTTGAATTCCGACATGCCTCTAACTTGTGAAATATAGTTTCCTGAAACGCATTTCTGGAGGAAGGGTGCGTGAAGGCAGTCGTTTCAATCTCCGCCTCCCTAATCTCCTAATCATTCTATTATCCTATCAGATCTCAAGCCTGGCCCCATAAGTAGCCAGAGTCCCTTCCTTCCTTAGCTCGATCTCAATATCCCACCCCTACGCTCCTTCTTCTCTTCAGGGGGGGGCTCCCATTCACCCTAGAGCTCGGCAGCCCTTCCAACCCTGAGCATTCTCCGTAAGCAGCACGCCAAACAAGCTTCGCTTTATTTGAATGCCGACAAGCCTCGAACTCGTGAAATAAATATACTTACAATAATTCCTTAGTGGTTGTTACATCCTTGATTTACTCCATTTTAAAATACGAGCATAACAATGTAATTTATGTAATAATTAAAACAACACTTTTACTTCAACTTAATATATAAGGAATACCATAAATATACTTACCATAATTCTGTGTGACAGTTCAATCTTGCATATCATGTTAAGTGGCCTGTGGATGCCCTTAAACCAGTGCGCATGAGTGTGTCAGAGACTTTTTCGAGAACTGTTTTCAGAAGCATATCTTTCTCTAATGACATATTAATAAATGTCCTATGTCCTTTAACTGGGCTGCACACCGATTCATCACTGATTACTCATCCTGCTAATAAAAACAATAGAACCCTGCCCAAAACTCAATAGAAAATGTAGTTTTAAGAATTGAATGGTTATAATGGGAATTGTATTGATTTTAACGCAAAGTATAATGGTGTCTGGTATGTGCTGATTCTATTGGTGGGACGTTAAATCCTATTGGAAAAGTGCCCAAAACACACTACAAAAAAGGAATTTTGTATTGGTTTTACTGGAAAAAGTTAATTTTAATGGAAAACATTAGAATTTCTTTGATGGTTTCTATTGGGCTTCCATTGTTAAGTTTTTTTTTTTTTTTTGCAGAGATCTACTTTAGTTGCATGCCCCCAAAGATAACCTATAGATAGCATTAGTAAAAAGAGGCATTTTTATTTATAATAGACAAATGCAAACTGCATGAACATTTCATGTTTAAATTATATACTAGAGTTGTGCAACTTGACCTTTTGAGCTGCTGTAATGGAGAAAACTGCAGTGTTGAAGATGTCTTCTTTCATCAGAAATATTAGAAGCTTGAGTTAACAACGACATATAGTGTAAAAGTCAACGAAATTCTAATCAAACTTCATGAGCCGTGGCGCGCCCTCTATAGATTTAACTTACATATTGCAAAAGCTGCTGAAGCCTTTTCCCGTCCAGATGTGTTGATTTCTGTTCTTCCACTTTGATCAGTCCGTCCGCGAGAGGAGATCGGCTCATTTCGAAGAATCGGTTCTTTTGAATAGTTCATTTAAAAGAATCCGTTCAAAAGCGGATTAAACTTCATTTGCGTCATGACGTGTCATATTTCGTTCTTTGTCTAAATTCTAAAACGAAACAGTTTTAAAAATTCTTTTAAAAAAATCATTTTTTAATTTCTTGCAGATATGATTTATCACATAAAAATCAGAACATTAATATAATTTGCTTTTACTGTAATACTAAAGCTGCCAATTGGCTAAAAGCCACATGTTGGCATATAGTAAGTTTTGTAGTGTCCCTTTTTTTAATTTCTTGCAGCTATGATTCATCAAGTAATTTAAAACATTAACATAATTTGCATTTAATATAATACTACATTTGGCAATTGGCTAAATATATTTAATAATATATTTGATCAATTTAATTTGTGAAGTAGCATTAAAATTATTTATATGTTTTTATCTACTTATATTTCTGCCTATTTTTTGTTGCTACATTCAAATCCTCGATTTACTGTTGTTCGGCAAGATTTCACATGCGAAATTACAACAAAACCAGTTTTTCCTCATTTGCCACAGTGACCAACAGAAAGCTTGGTGTGTAAGTATTTTATCTGTGAAAAGCCTAAAATATTTATGGTATAAAAAAATGAGGCCGTTGCACTTCGGACGTCCCAACTTCGAATCCCAGCAAGCGGAGTAATCTTCTCTCTTTCTGTCTAGCAACTAAACTAAGGGCAAAAATCTCAATATAAATATATGGAGAATGGAACTTTTCTTCTCCACGACATTTTTACCGATCCGTGAACGACTCTTTCGGTTCGATTAGCGAATTAACCATGCAGCCCAGTTTTGTGAGTCAGTTCAACCGATTCACTGAAAAGCTCCGACTCCAACGAACTATTCAGACGTCGCTAACCGAAGAGGGGGCGGGGCACAACGAGGACCATCTCCAACGGTTTGTATGTTGTTTTTCATGAGTTGTCGGGTGTCTCTGTCAGTCATACGGCTAGCCCTACCCCGCTTTCCGACTCCGATAGCGAAGCCCGTGTCTCCGACTTCTCGAGCGAGCAGACTCCTAGTCCGTTTTAAATCGGTCTCCAGTGTATCGACGTTATTCAGCATGCCTGAGCGGAGGCCCTTCGTGCGGTTGCCCACTGACGTCTACCCCGTCAACTACGGGCTGCGCCTCAAGCCCGACCTCATCGACTTCACCTTCGAGGGCAAACTGGAGGCAGCCGTGGAGGTAATGTTGAACCCGATGCCATACAGCCCCTCTGCCCCCTCTGGTCTGGGCCCCAATGTCATGCCATGTTCGTGTTAATCCTGGTTTTTCACTTTGTATTTTAATAACTGCTGATACTGCCGCTGCTGCTAACCTAACGAGCTACCTGCTAGTGCACCAGGCAGCGGCTTTACCCACCACGTCTTTCACATTTACTAGTACACCATGCTGAAATGCGATTATTTATGGTTAAATACTTAAACCTCGTGACCTCTGAGGTCTGGCTCTCGCAAAAAAGACAATTTAGCGGGGCAGCAAACTAACTGCAAGCTAAAGAGCTAACTGGCGCCACACTGCTAACCACGTTAGCCTGCAGAGCTGCTGTCATAAAGCACGTAAATACTCAAATATATATCTTCATTTAACCGCCTTCCTGGTTGTAGTTTTCACGTATTTGGCCGAGAAGGTGAATCAGTCCCGTCTACAAGCTCCTGAGTCACTCTGAGCTAGTCTGACAGTTTACATGATACTTTATAGCTTACTATAATCACAGTGTAGTGCCCGAGGAAACACTAGGTGTAATGTGGACTTTGTGACTTGGGACAAAATAATACACTTGTAATCTTGAAAATATGAGGTTCATTAAAAGTTAACTGTTAGTTAGGTAGGACTTTCATACTCCTTAAATGCAACATAAATATCTATATCTGTATTTATTTATTCTAAATATGTTTATAATGTGTGTGTACATGCATGTATGTATGTGTATATATATATATATATATATATATATATATATATAAATGTTATGTCTTATCAGGACAATCACAGCACTTACTACCGGGTAAATGACTGTGTAAGATCCTGTAAACAGATAGAAAAGATGGCTGAGGTCAATGCGGGCCAGATGTGACGAAATTGAGGTCTGGCCTGTAGCAAGATTGTTTGTGGAGCCTTTTTATAGGCCGACAGCTTTACATGTTAAGTCATGTTGTACCCCACTCTAATGCAGGCCTGATGTTGAAGTCGCCTTGCCATTGATATTGTCTTGATGCCCAGATTTATTGGAGCATGAGATTAACTACATCCCCCACAATGCAATATGCATTATAGCCACTTGCATTTGAGATGGTGTACTGCAAGTGGTGGCCTTTTGTCACATGGCCAGTGCACTCATTGCATCCAAGTCACATCCAGCTTCAACAAGCCACATGTTCTCTCTAAAGCTTCACCTTGGCAGATTCAAATCTCTGAACACAATGCGTGTCATTATTCTTTATCCAATTCACCGTAAATAAAATGTGGTAATAGTTCAGTCGAGGAATAATTAAAACAGCCCGTTTACTGACTCTGGGATGGATTTGTCTGGAAAACTAGCTTATGGATGTGAGGAGAGCCTGAAAGCTATTGATCGTCCCGGGAAAGTTTCACTTCAGCATTATGCAATAAATGCAGTCTTAAACAGCCTATTGCAACATAAGAGGCCGTGCAAACTGTTGTTCTTTTTATTCATAATCTGATTATATATGCACACGTCAGAATTTCATAGCGGCAACAGCAGGAGATGGCCCTTGAGCCTCAGCAAAGCCGTGAGGATTCAGGCGGTTCTTTTTCCATGTGCGTCGTATTTGCTCGTACTCCTGGAGATTTCCTACAACAAAACAGGAAGAGGGGAACTGTACAAACTTTGATATGAGCAAAGATAAAAACGGCTAAAGCAGATGATGCCAGCACTCTCAAAGGCTATTGAAGTGCGTCTCATCAATGCTGCATTTGGTTTGGTTTTTTGATCAAAAATACAGTAAAAACTTTGATAGGTTTTTTCTGTTTTGGTATGTTTTTAAATGTAATAACATTTCTCTGAGGCAAAGCTGAATTTCTAGTATCATTACTCCATCCTTCAGTGTCACGTGATCCATCAGAAATCATTCTAATATGCTAAATTTAGTGTTTATGAAACATGTTTTATTATTATTGTTATATTAAGACATGGACACAAGACAAGCACACATTTCGGATGTTTTTTAAGATTCATTGATGAATAGAAAGTTTTATTTTGTAAGTCTGTAACGTTGTATATACTTATAAATGTCACTTTTAATCAACTCAGTGCATCATTGCTTATTAAAAGAATTAATTTATTTAAAAAAAAAAAAATTCTCTCTTTGCGTCCAAGAGTCTCATTCTGTATTTACAAAACCAGGAAGAATTTTTCCCGCAGTGATTGGCTCTATTGTATGTAGGTGACGCGAGTTTGTTCCATTTTTATGGCTGTTATCTGATACAGTATGAAACAAAGGAAGGTTTCTGAAGCCTGCAAAAGGCAGCGAAGTGTTGCTAGAAAAGAAACCACACACCGAACACTGAAAAACTGGAGATCGTGAAACAACCGGAGCCACATAAATGTAAAAACTGAACTATATGTCATTGTGCTTGACAGGTTACACAAGGGACAAACCAGATTGTGATGAACTGTGCTGATATAGACATAATTACTGCTTCTTTTGTGCCTGAAGGGGGGGAAGGTGAGTGCCAAACTGCAAATCCACATTTAGTTGATGTATTTGCTTGACTTTTGCCTGATTGCTGATTCAACCTGCATTAAATGCTTTATAGTCTGTTTTGTTTTTAGGATTAACTGTGCTCATTTTCTCCCCGTCCATTTAGAAATTAACGCTACAGGATTTAACTATCAGAACGAGGATGAGAAGGTGACCCTATGTTTTCCCAGCACTCTGCAAAAAGGTAAAGCACTCCTAATGTGGCCTGCTGCAGTCATGTCAACAAACTCTGTGTAATTAGTTGCTATAGTCGGTTTATTGTCGCATTAAGGCGGCTCGAACAGCTTCCTGTCAAAAGATGAATGGGCCTTCCTTGCTCCGGCCTACTGTTTTATGTGCCTTTTGTTTTTTTTAATCGTGGGCTTCTTGTTTTTCAGGGTCGGGATCATTGAAAATAGACTTTGTTGGAGAGCTGAACGACAAAATGAAAGGCTTCTATAGGAGTAAATACACGACTGCTTCGGCAGAAATCCGCTACGCTGCCGTCACACAGTTTGAGGTAAATTCGTATCAGGGTATCGGTTCATTCATTTGTTTGCTCGCTTGCTTTCTCTCCCACTGTTTGCTTTAGCCCTGTCATTTGTCACGTCTCCCACTCGCTCTTCCTGCTCAATCATTCACTTTCCTCTGAGATCTTGACCGTCTGTCTCGACGGTGGGAAATTTATAATTTCAGCAGACCCTTTTATCCTTGCCAATTGGGAAAAAACAAGCAATTCATTATACAGGAGCTGATAATGGAGTCATGCAGAAGTAGAGTTGTAGTAAAATTGAACCTGTTATATAATGTGTTGTATGGTCTTTAGTAGTACAATTGTACAATTTTAATGTATTTACATGTTTCAGTTTAATGCTTGCGTTACAAATCCATTAAGGTGATTTAGATACTCCTGCTTATTACATTTTTACTTGGTAGGTTTTAATGTGGAAGGGATAATTAACTGAAAGTTTAGCCTCTTAAGTTAACTCAATCAGGCTCAATGACAAGGATGTTCCCACCGACTCGAGGCCAGTGTGAGAGAGTAGATGGAAAAGTAATTTGCCCTTTTGCTTTAGTGCTTCACTGCCACTGAAGAATTTACATGCATTGATCTTTTACATCCATTTTTATGACTTGCTAAGCTTACGCCTGTTTCACACATACTCCGTATGCAGTGCGTTTGCATGACGTATTTTTTTCCGCACCAATGTTAACGGATCAGAGCGTTCACCCTGCACGCGGTTGCTGTCCAGCAGTGCGGTGCAGATGCGGTGCATTTGCAGCAGTGCAGCGATCGTTTCGTCTATTTTTGCTGTGCTGGAATACGTAACGGCAGATTGTTTGTGGGCAAAATGAACATGGATTGGCATTAAATTGTAATAAATTCATAATTTACGCACAATTAATGTGTGGTACTTTGTACACAGTAAATTAGAAAAATAAAGCCAATAAAGAAATAAAAAAGTAAAATACATAAATGAGCACAGCACTTCTATAAAACTTGCGTAATGCGATCAGATATGTTTTTTTATTTCCTACAAAAATTACTTTTTATGTAGTTGGAGGAAGAGGGGTAGTTTAATCGCATCAGCCAATCATTCTGAAGTATTTCATGCGCCGGTCACTGTCCAGACGAAGTTCTGAGACAAGGTGGTGATATGCTCCAAGTTGTCGTCTCCGCTGTAAGTGGGTGAACACACACTCGTCTCCTCCTCCTCCGTTATCTTCGTTACAACATGCAGAGCGCGACCACCTTTCTCTTGTCAACAACTCGCACTACATGCAAAATTAAGTTATATAATTTAATAAAGCTGTCTCAAGACATCTAAGCATTCACATTTACAAAACACAGAATGGGAAACTATTGTTGTATTGGTTTTGCATAAAATCGAGGATTGAACCGGCGTCAGCGTAACGCACTGTGTGAAAGCGCAATGACCTCTTTCTGCTCTTTAACACATACGCACTGCATACGGAGTATGTGTGAAACAGGCGTAAAATGGTTAGTTTTTTCAGTGATGTAATCTATGCTGATTTGTCTTCAAGTTATTGTTGTCTAGCTGACTAACATGGATAAAAAACTTGTTTTAGTCAGTCTTGTTATGTATTTGTGTAATCAGTAATGTTTTACATCACATGGCATTTTCCAGCAAAGGTGTGTAGTATTTATGGTGTTTTATTACAGATTTGCAATTTCCAACTTAATGCAAATCTTCCAAAAAAAAGGACATAAAATGATAACAAAACATGAGTAATATTTTTGCCATTTTTCTCCAGCGACGTTTTTTTTTTAAATTTATTTATTTATATAGAACAAAGCCAGTATACATAGCTAACAACTACTATATACAAGCCAGGGTTGGGAAAGGGAAAGACATTGAAAATACTCATTAATCAGTTATGCTTTACATAACATGGCATACCTTTCCAGAAAATGTATGTATTATTTATGGTGTTTTATTACAGATTTGATGCAAATGTTATAATAAAAAAATAATCAAAACATCAATAATATTTTTTTTCTCCATCAAAGGTGTTTTTATTTAAGAAAAAGGTAACCTAAATCTTTTGTTTAAAAAAGTTGTCACTGGCCCAGTGAAAATGTTGGCAGGGCAATGTTAATGCTTTCTTGCAAAAGTGTGTTTTATTTATGGAGTTATATAACAGCAGTATCATTTCCAGCTTGTTGAATTTAAAAAACAAAAACAAAAAAAAACAAGAGGGAAAATGGCAATTACAATGTATTGCAAATTTTATTAAAAAAGTAAAAAGAAGTTACTTTAAAATGTTGGCAGGGCAACTACAAATCCAAACTGCCAAACCTGACTGTGCCTTAAGAAAAAAAAGGAAAAAGTCAAAATATATATATATATTTTTTTTTTTGTGCATTTGTGTTTTTTGTTGCCATGCAAATATCCTGGCACATGTTTGAATCACTGCAACCCTGAGTCCTGTCTCACTGTCTCCATCTCTCTCAATGTCTCTCACTCCCTCCAGGCCACGGACGCACGTCGAGCTTTCCCTTGCTGGGACGAACCCGCTATTAAAGCCACTTTTGACATCACCCTTATCGTCCCAAAGGACAGAGTAGCCTTGTCAAATATGGTACGTGTCATATTTTTTTTCTTTCTTTTTTTGATCTTTCCCTCTGGAAACAAATGTCCCTAAATGGCTAGATGCGCATTACTGTCAGACGCATGTGCATTATCTAACACGAGCCCAGAGGCATTGTGCCTCCCGTTTTCTGAATCATTACACTTGTGGCTGCACATGCGGCATACAAGTTTTGATCTGTGACGTGTGCCATTCACATTCCTATTCCATTTTGGAAATCAATTTTTAGACCACTATATTGTTCTAATAACCTTTGCTGCTGGTTTTTATCATTTTCAGGAAGTTACGTTGTTATGGTTCCAACGATTTAAATATAAAATGGCCAGCCACAAATGGGACAAAATATGAAAAAAATTGAACTTCTCTTTTTCTGTGCAGAATGTTGTTGATCGAAAGCCATATGCAGAGGATCACAGTCTGGTAGAGGTGAAGTTTGCCACTACACCCATCATGTCCACCTACCTGGTGGCGTTTGTCATTGGCGAGTATGACTTTGTGGAGAGTCAGTCATCAGATGGTGTGACGGTCCGTGTGTACACTCCTGTCGGAAAGGCAGAGCAAGGAAGATTTGCACTGGAGGTACGGCAGGCATTCCCTCAGTCTGTGACTCTTTTCATTTTATGTCATGTCAGAATCAAATTGGTTTAGGTATTTTTAGTCATAAATGGCAAAACCATATGGAAAATAATTTTTACAAAGCTGTATATTACTGTGATCCTTAAAGAAATTATATGAAATGTATATTGGTAACGCATTATTTCCAAACATCTGATTACATACAGTATTAAAATATGCATCACCATTCAAATGTTTGGAATAAGTACATTAAGTTTGTCTCAAAGATGTTCAAGTGATTTCATATCCATAGAAAGCACATTGAATTGAAGGATTCAAATAAATTTCTGGAGAATAAAACGTCAAAATTTGGTTGAAATAATGTTACATCGTCGTTCAGTGTAACACAATATTTATGTAAAAATGTAAACATTCTTATTCTGTCTTGTGTATATTAAAATAAATAAAATAATAAGGGAGCATAATAAAATTTAGTAAAATTAGCAAACAAATCTTACTGACAAATTAGCTAATTTTTTTAAAATGTAAAATCACTATTAATTAGTATTTGGGGTGAATGTAATTAGTCTTTTAATGTCATAAATTGATATTTGTTGTTAACGTGCCTGACAAAATTGTTACACTGTATGACATTTTATCTTCTGTAAATTAGGAAAAAATTATTCATATTTATTTTTTGTTCAGAAAAAGAAAATCGCAATTAAATTAAACTAAACAACAACAATTTAAAGCAGTATTACACTACTTGTTTTTATGCTTAAACCTTTTTGGCTTTAAGCCGTTTGCGTTTAAGGACACAATAAATGTAATCAAATATTATTGCGTCTTTAAATGCAAACGGCTTAAAGCCAAAAAAGGGTTTAAGCATAAAAACAATTAGTGTAATATATATATATATATATACATATACATATACATACATATGGAATTGTACAAAAACAATATACTTGTTTTTTTTTTTTTTTTTATAAATGCTGTTGTTTGGTCTATTCTTCAAAGACTCTGGACAATTTTTTTTATGGTTTTGAGAAAAAAAAATAGCATCGATAATAGAACATTTTTATTTTAAATATTAATATTTTGCAATGTTTTACTGTATTTTTGATCTAGTAAATCAGCTTTGGTCAGTGTACAAAACTTCACTGACCCCAAACATTTGAACTGTAGTGTTAACATTATTATTTTTATAAATATTTGATTAATATTATATGATATTCACACCATAAGCAGACAATTACTGTCATTTTTGGACTGTGATATTAATTCAATAACGATTCAATAAATAACATCACAGCATTTTAATGTACAACATTTAATGCTAACTTGATTATAACACTTTTGTGTTGTCATCGTGTAAAAAGCATTTTTATTTTAATTTTTTTTCCAGGTTGCTACAAAGACCCTTCCATTCTACAAAGACTATTTCAGTGTTCCTTATCCATTGCCTAAAATTGATCTAATTGCAATTGCTGATTTTGCTGCTGGTTTGTATCGTTTTCATGAAATATTAAACATTTCATAGACATTGTTGTATTTAGTTTTAACCTTTGGTGCTCTTGCGTCCTGTAGGTGCCATGGAAAACTGGGGCCTTGTTACTTACAGGTGACGTTCAAATTAAATGGTTAAATGGCAAACTTGACACTTCATAAATCATCACGGAAACCCAGAACCTTGTGCTTTTTGAAAACTTCTGTTCAGGAGAGCTTCATTAATATTTCATCTGTCCTGGTAGCATGTTAAACCCCAGCCATACCTGAACAATATGAGCCACGCTATGTTCTGGGTTCTGTTCTTATGCATTTTTTTATGTCCTTTTTCAAAAAATCATATGATAATCCCATCACAGGGAGACGGCTCTGCTGATTGACCCAAAGAACTCGTGTGCATCGTCCCGGCAGTGGGTCGCCCTGGTAGTCGGCCACGAGCTGGCACATCAGTGGTTTGGGAACCTGGTTACGATGGTGAGTGTTCAGAGGTATATAGTTTTTGTAGGTCACAGTGGTATTTGAATAGAACTGTTATTCTGGGTGCTGAGAAAATGCCTGTTGGTGCAGGAATGGTGGACTCATTTGTGGCTAAACGAAGGCTTTGCATCTTGGATCGAGTACCTTTGTGTGGACCACTGTTTCCCTGAGTATGACATCTGGACCCAGTTTGTGTCTGCTGACTACACTAGGGCTCTGGACCTGGATGCGTTAGATAACAGCCACCCTATTGAGGTCTGTAACAGATGAGTGTATCTTTCTCATTCCTCCCAGATCTCCCGCTGTGCGCCTGTTTTGTTTGTTGCTTTTAAGAGTTTGTGTGGATTGCAGGAAGTTTTGATTTGCACTTTGTTTGTCAGTCTGTTTGTCTGCTCAGCCGTATCACTTACAGCATTTAAATTCCAGACCCAGATTTAGCCTGATGAAATATTGATCCCCGACTCATGTTTCAGAGCGTGTGTGTGTGTTTTGAATCGTAGGTTGATGTCGGACACCCTTCAGAAGTGGATGAAATATTCGATGCCATATCATACAGCAAAGGGGCCTCTGTCATTCGCATGCTGCATAACTACATTGGCGATGAGGTGAGAGGTCATGCCCAGTGTAAATGAGTCAGACAGGTGCTCAGTGTGGATTCTCCAGGTGCACATCTGCCTATTTTGCTGGAGTCACTGACATTTTGGTTTTTGTAATAATATGACCGATGTCTTTTGTTAATTGCTTCAAGCTGCTCTTGTTAAAGGGGTCATATGATATTGCTAAAAAGAACGTTTATGTTGTGTGTTTGTTGTAATGCGATGTTTATGTGGTTTAAGTTGCAAAAAGCACATTTTTCTCCACATACTGTACATTGTTGTTTCTCCTCTAAGCCCCGCCTTCCTGAAACGGGTCATTTTGTACAAAGCGCATCATTCTAAAAAAGGTGTCCTCTGGTTGGCCAGCTATCCAGTGCACTGTGTTTTCAGGGGGGTGTCCTGGCACTGTGACACCAAAACAATAAAACACATCACAAACAAGCCATTTGTTGCATCCAGTGGGGACATAGTCACTGATTATCATGACTTAGTACTGTGTTTTTACACATCGGTTGCATCGCGCCTCGTAAAATGTAACACCATGTCTGCATTTGTGATCAGAGAAATGACAAACGACAAGCATTACCCTTCACTGCTCAAAACTCACATTTGAATAGTAAGTAACAGGTTCTTTTAATAAGAAAACGTAACTTTCTTAAGGGTTGTGAGTCAGAAGTGCCAGACTGTCCTTGCAGAGGTAGAATTGCCCCACTTTATAGTCTCAGTTGCCAAACCAGCATAGGCTACTGGGGATGTGTCATAACTTTTACAAAGAATATCTTTGGAATATATATATTTATATTAGAATATATTTGGTCTTGAGACTTTAGTCTTTGTAACTTTACAGACCTTCTTTATGCACCAAGAGCTTGTAACACTCTAAAGAATTAGGAAAATGTGAAATCGCATCATATGACCCCTTTAATACTGACTTTAGGATTAATTTACAATTCTTTCACAGTTATGTTTAGGTCTTTGATGTCTGATTGAATGATCTTTATTCTAGGATTTTAGAAAGGGAATGAATGCTTACCTTTTGAAGTTTCAACACAAAAATGCATCTACTGGTAAGTTAACATGCCACAATCTTTTAGAAAACTACTTCCGTTAAACTACTTAACTAAGTCTAACTATCTGCATTTTATGTTGTTTTCAAACTTAAAACATTATAATGCAGTTTTAGAAATTCTACATAATAATTTTAAAACATTGAGTTGTAGTATAACAACACGGCGCTCTCATTTTCTTTTTTTATTTTATTTTTATCCCTTAACACACCACAAAAAAAATTGACCATTTTGTTGAAAAGCTTGAATTGGTATGAAACTACACATCTGGAGTTTAAAGAGCGCACAGTGAATTGTAAATAATGATAAAAAAAAAACCCATTCATTTCAACTTGTATGCAGGAACGTGGCTCCATAAGGAAATGATTAAGCATTGCTTGTGGCCCACAATCCTATCCAAACAACAGTGATTACAGCTGTAGTAATTACATAGCCTTACATTGTAATTCTGATATGACACAGTATTTGGCGGGAGTGTTGTGGGCGTGTGTGTGATCATGCAGCAGTGTTGTTATTATGCTTTGTTAATTGTTGTGTTGTCAGAAATAAAGAGTGTGACGTTCTCTTTTTCTCTATCCCAGAGGACCTATGGGAGTGTTTGGAGCAAGCAAGTGGAAAACCTATTGCTGCAGTGATGAATTCCTGGACCAAACAAATGGGATTCCCTATTATAGTAGTGGATCAAGAGCAGGTAACGGTTGTGTGTGTGTGTGTGTGTGTGTATATATATATATATATCCCCAGAGAAAGGAAAAACGCACACACAAACACTTTTTTTTCCTCTGGATGTTTTTTTTTTTCCTTCTGAAGTTTCAAATATAATTTAAATACCCCTCGGGTATTGAGAAGTCTTGCTGAGATGGACTATGAGCTTCTCAGGGAGCATCTGGTAATAACAACTGTTGTCTTGGCAATACAAGATTTAATCAGAGCTGAAATAATTGGTTTGGGTTTTTCTCCCCTCCAGCATGGCAGTGACCGCGTGCTGAAAATCTCTCAGAAGAAGTTCTGTGCTAGTGGACCACGTAATGGTACATGCAAAAAAACTGTAAAACTATTGAAACTTGTGACTTTAACAGTTTATTGATTTGTATTTTTCTATACTCTAATATGTGTGTTTATGTTCTAGATGAGAACTGCCCCAATTGGATGGTTCCCATCAGTATCTGCTCCAGTGAGGACCCGAGCTGCACCAAGATGAAGGTTCTATTAGACCAGCCTGAAACCACAGTTAACATCAACAACGTTGCACCTGACCATTGGATCAAGGTCAGATTGCTGCATTTCATATATTTTATGGAAAAGGCTGTTTATAAATAAAATGAAGATTGGAAGGGCTTCAAAGATGCATTTATAAAATGAAGTTGTCTTCTTCCACATGCAGATTAATCCAGGTACCGTGGGATTCTACAGGATTCAGTACAGCTCAGCTATGCTGGAAAGTTTGCTGCCTGGTATCCGAGACCTCACACTGCTGCCTGTGGACCGCCTGGGTCTGCAAAACGACCTCTTCTCCCTGGTGAGAGCCCACGCATCAGTCTGAATCAGTGTTTTGCAAGTCAGAGTAGAGGCTCAGGTCTCCACCTTAAGTCTCAAGTATTAAGACTTGAGTGAAGTGTCAATTTACAAAGACTTATGGAAGTCAGGTTCTTTCAAGCCTCCAGGCCTGACTAATACATTATAAATTATAAATGGAGTCATGTATTTTTTTTTTTTTTTTTTTTTGCACCAACAAAACAGAAGACTTTTTTAGCAAACCTCTATAGATACTAAGAAATGTTAAGTTGGCAATTTGCTAAAATATTAGAAGTGTAGAGGAAGTTGTTGTTTTTAATATCCGTTGGGTAACCACTGTTGTTGTTGTTGTTTTTTAATAAGGATGAGATATTAGTTATAAATCTACAGCAAAAACAAATCTAACGAAAGGGATAGTTCACCTAAAAAGGTAAATTCTGTCATAATTTACTCCCTGAGTTTCTTTCTTCTGCTTTTATAGTATTGTTTCCATACTATGGCAATCAAAGGGGGACCAGCAACTGTTTGGTTACCCACATACCTCGTATGTTCAGCAAAAGAAAGAAACTCAAGTTTGGGTCAACTTGAAGCCAGGAAAGAATGGTGGTAGAATTTTCATTTTTGAGTGAACTATCACTTTAAATGTCTTAATTTTGTATTTTAAGTATATTGTGTGTGTTTTAGTGATTTAGTGTGTCACTACGCTTTTTTGTAGGCTACAAATCTTTTTTCCATGTTTTGCTGTCTTTGTGTTTAGTGTTGCTGAAAAGAAAAGCAATTTCAGCAATATCGTTATCCGCTTCTGTTTCTTCTCTCTGTCCATTATCACTGTCTGTTTTTAATAGTGCGTCTCTCTCTGTGATGCCCTCAGGCTCGAGCAGGTATGATCAGTACTGTGGAGGTGTTGAAGGTGATGGAAGCATTTGTGAATGAGCCAAACTACACGGTGTGGAGTGACCTGAGCTGTAATCTGGGTGTTCTGTCCTCTCTGCTCTCACACACTGACTTCCACGAGGACATCCAGGAGTTCATCCGAGATCTCTTCACCCCTATTGGCATGAAGTTTGGCTGGGACAGTAAGACCGGAGAGGGTAAGAGCCAGAACTAAACGGATATGAACATTGTGTATCATAAATATTCACCCTCATGTCATTACAAACCTGAACGTCCTTTCACCTTTCAAAGGTGATTTTTTCAAGAGGCCGTTGACTTTTTTATTATGTGAATAAACAAACTGAAACTTGAATGTCACTGAAGATAAAATTATGACAGTTGTCATTTTTTGGGGGGATCTATCCCTTTAAAGTTGTCGTTTTCTCTGCACTCCACTTAACAGTCTATGTTTCTTGCAGTTAAACCAATTTCCCGCCATCTTTAATTTAAACAGGCTTTTTAATATATTTTCTATATATAAATGACCTTGGTTATGATGCAATGAGTGACAGCGCTCACTTCAAGTTGTTAAAAACTAAAAAGGAGTTGATATATAAATGTTTTATCATGGCAATATAGGTTTAGATATAAAACAAATCTTATTGATTTATTTTAGACTTGTTATTTTAATAAGTTAATTTGTGTAAAGATTAACTAAATAATAATATTAAGTATATATTTAAATGTAAAAAATGTGGCCTTCGAGTGGAGCATTTGAATCGCGCACAGAACACAAACTGACGGGAGAGGCTCCGGTGAAAAACTGACGAGATCTAATACAACTTTCAGATGATACGCAGCTAATTTCTCAATCACTGTAAGTTACTCAGAACACACATAACAAAACGTAACACACAGTAGACACACATTTGCGCAGGCTCTCTTTAGCAGTGTATGACGTGACAGACACTAGTTGTCCAGTCGTGTTCCGTTCACACAGCGCGTGTGTTCTGAGAATGCAGTTGTCACTTCCTGCATTAGCACTCAAGGGGCCTTCCTATAGGACTGACAACTGTGTTCTGCTGCTGTGTGAATGTGGCCAATAAAATGCGACTTTTTTTTAGGCTATGATTGGCCGTGTATTTTAACAATGCAGCAAACCTTTCAAAAATAATTAGGTAAAATACTGAAATAAATGAAATGACTTTTTAAACCGTTTAACTGATTCATATCGGTCAGTTAAATGGTTAAAATGAACATCCCTAATATAAATATAAAATAATTACTTACAAATGTTAAGCAAGCATGGTTTGGTAGTTGTTTATCGATGTTAACAGTTTTCATTGTCCATTAACTGCTCACTGCCCCAACTGTCATTTTACGTATTAAATTATTAAATTTTTTTTAAAATTTGTTTGATAATGGATGCCACAATAAATCGAAATCATCTACTTCATACAGCATTAGCAGCAGGAGTCAGATTTCAGTGGTCATGTGATTAGAGTAGGGAGAGATGACGGAGGATTTGATGTCAAAGAGAAAAAGCAATATTAAGTTTTCTATCATTAAGTTTATATAAGTTTAACATTAATTAAATTTAGATTATGTTTTTCTTTGTTTTTCATTAAAGTTGATAATGAACCACAAACTAATGGAAACATTTTAATTTTGTGTTATGACACGGATATATGCAAGTCGATGTATATGTGCTTTCAGTGACACGCTTATAGCACTGGTCTCAAACTCAATTCCTAGAGAGAGACCGCTCTGTACAGTTCAGCTCCATCCCTAATCAAACACACCTGATCCAGCTAATCATGGTCTTCAGGGTTACTAGACACTTCCACATAGGTTCGAGAGCTGCGGCGTTCCCAGAAATTGAGTGAGACCAGTGGTTTAAGGGAATAGTTTACCCAAATAACTTCTCTGCATTGTTAATCTGTGTCTTCTACATATATCTCCTTATATGTTTTTCTTTTAT
This sequence comes from Enteromius trimaculatus, assembly GCA_032361065.1. Lineage (NCBI taxonomy): Eukaryota > Metazoa > Chordata > Actinopteri > Cypriniformes > Cyprinidae > Enteromius > Enteromius trimaculatus. Next base: position 16,069,731 of record JAUMHP010000060.1, read on the forward strand.
TTTTTTATTTATTTTTTTTAGCTCAATGGTTTGGGATTGATTAGTTATCATTTGTTTGTAAAGAGACACTCAAATGAAGTGTTCTTTTCTTGGTTTCCCCTCTTCCCTGTGTCTTGTTTAGGGCATTTGGACGCCCTGCTGCGGGGTCTGGTGCTGGGGAAGCTGGGTAAAGCGGGGCATAAGGCCACACTAGAGGAGGCCCGGCGGAGATTCAAAGAACATGTGGAGGCTAAACAGATCCTGCCTGCAGACCTCAGGAGTCCAGTGAGTCATCTTGCTTTTTTGCTCGTAGGGCAGACACATTTACATCGGTCTGCTAGTGTTGCGCCAACGTTTTGTCAGAAATAAATCAAATAGATGGTGCTGTTTTATGCAGATAGTGTAGATAAAACACAACAGGAACAGCTGTGTGGATGCAAGGGCTTGACACAGTATCGATTTCTCATTTTAGGCAATAATTTGGATTTTTAAATCCCAAGATTAAATATGAAACAAAATCTCCAGTTTAACATTCTGTCACCAAATGCAAACAAAAGCACTGCTTTGGTGCCGTTTAATGTGAACAGAGTGATGGTTTTGAGGTTGTTTAATTATACACATGTGCTGGTCGTCTTATCTTTATTACTAGTTATAGCACAAAATAAAGACGAATGAACATCATCAAGGTATGCTAAAAGAAACCGTAATACTTGCTGAAGTGCATCAAGTCTTGTGTAATGTTCAATGATTTATTGAATAATTAATTAATTGCATTAATAAATAATGGAATTTTTTCAAACGCAGGACATCAACCATTTTCTAAGCAGGAAAGCCATTAAATATCCACGATGGTCAACTAGAAAAAAGAAAATAGAATCTTGATTCAAATGCATCCTGAATGTTTGGTTTTGCGTTTCGACTTTTTATTCTGGTGCATCACTAGTACTATTAACTACACCTTAGTAGTTTTAGAAGGACAAGTGTATCAGTTGATTTTGCAAATGGTGTTCCCGAAAGGTTTTCATTAGTACTTGCTCAGCATGTTCCTGTAAACGTTAGTGTTTTTTTTTTTTTTTTGTCCCTTTAGGTATATCTAACCGTTCTGAAGCACGGAGACAGCACAACGCTTGACACCATGCTCAAGGTGACAGTTAACACGTGTCTGAACATCACACAGCGACAGCCTTAAAGGTGCAGACAAATCAAATGCATCTTTCATGTTCTGTGTTCAGCTTCACAAGCAGGCAGACATGCAGGAGGAGAAGAACCGCATCGAGAGAGTGCTGGGAGCCATTCCCGCCCCTGACCTCATCCAGAGAGTGCTTAACTTTGCCCTGTCGGTACGCAAATACACGCACACACTTATTGTCGAAAATAGGTCAGACTGGAAAAATTTAAAGCACCAGAACCCCACTTTGCAGGAGTGTGAAAATTTTGAACGGATAAAAGGATCGGCACAATACAGTCAGGTCTTTTTGGGTGAGCCTTAGTTATGCATTACATATCCTGGTATCACTGCTGAATTTGTGATATTTTATGTATTATTGTAGTCCCTGATTCATATATAAAACTACAACGCATCAATTTTTCATCAGGAGAACAATAAAGCACCATTTCGAATCAGGCTACCATTCTCACAATTCTGACATATCATAGAAAAATCTCCAGAAGTGTGAACGGTGGCGCTGAGTATGGCTGTGGTATTTTTAGGAGGAGGTTCGTCCCCAGGACACCGTGTCTGTAATCGGGGGCGTGGCTGGAAGCAGCAAACAGGGGCGCAAAGCTGCATGGAAATTTGTTAAGGACAACTGGGAAGAACTTCATAACCGTTACCAGGGTGGCTTCCTCATATCAAGACTCATCAAGGTGGCAACACTACGTGATACATGTAGTATTTGAAAATACAGTATTTGACCTAATTTGTTGATTGTATGAAATTTGATGAATATATGTATGCAGTTTTTCATTTTGTTTGTTCACTGCAGCTGACGGTGGATGGGTTTGCAATAGATAAAATGGCTGCTGAAGTTAAGGTGAGCGTCATCTCACTTACAAGTGGTGTTGTCTAAAGTGCATGTTATATACATTTTCTACTTGTGTTCTGCTTTGAAATAATTCAAACTATAAATTGCACTTAATATGGCTTGCAAGCCATAACAACATAAGCAAACTAGTTATTTAAATTAGTCATCCATTTAATATAATGCATGCACATAAAACTGAGAATGAAATAAAAAATAGCAAAAAGCTATAACATTTTTTAATTGCGCATTCCAAGTAATATCAATCAAAGTGCAGTTGGATTGTTTTTTTTTTGTTTTTTTTTCTAACATTAAAAGTTTTTTTGTTTTGTTTTATTTGGCAAAAGCAGTTAAGTCATGTTTTAGAGTTACAAAAAGCACTCTTTGTAATCTCTGATGGCAGTGTAGATGCCTGACGAAGGTTGTTGTTGTGATCATAAAATGTATGGATGTGATTACACAATAAGTTTTCCCTCAGTTGAAAACGCTCCCTAAGGAGGTATCACAGGTTCAAGTTTGTCGAAACTATCCATCCTCGATCACTTTGTCAGCTTTGATGAAACTCCTCTCAGCTTTCAAAGTGACCTGAGTACAGCTCGCCGATTCGCTCAGATTGACTTACCAGCTTCTGTTCAAAAACTAGAAAGGCCACTTGTTGGCTTCTGCAGTAAAACGTGAACTTGAAATGCGTTGAAAGTTGACAATACCAGCTTTTTTTTCTTTCTTTTTTTTTCTTTTTTTTTACAAAATGTTTATAGGGTTCAAATGACAAAAAAAGGCATGGCAATCAGTTTTTGTTTTTTAAGTGGCGTTTATCGGTTTTTGTAAATTAACTTGTATATAAATACACACATGCAGATTTACGTGTGTGTGTGTATGTGTGTGTATAAAGGTGTATAAAGGTGTGTATGTGTATAAAAAAAAGATTGCAAACTGTAAGATTTGTAATATTTTTTTAAAGATGTTTTTATGTTCATAAAGGCTGCATTTATTTGATAGAAAATACAGGAAAAACTTAATATTGCGAAAAATATCTAATTCAAAATTAGAATAATTTCTGAAGGATCATGTGACACTAAAGATTGGAATAAGCTTTCAGCTGCGCATCACAGGAATAAATTATTTTTCAATGAATATTAAAATAGGAAATTTTAGTTGCAATAATAACTTTGCAATAATATTTCACAATATTAATTTTTTTACAAAAACATGTAAAAATGTATTCTCTGCCAGCAGGAGGCGCTGTTGTCATGGGACACAAAGCAGCACTCCGCTCACAAACAAACATTTATCAGACACGACGTGCAAGATAAAATGAAAATGACATCCAAAATTTTCTGAAGACGGTTGTTTTCCTTTGAAAAATACAGTGACATAAAAACACCCGCATGTGCAGTGCTAGTGTTTGAAAAAAATCTGTGATGGTTAGTTGTGATAGTGTGGTGGGCCACAAATAAATCAATATAGGAAAAAACACTGCATAATAAATATACACAGCACACACATAAATATATTATGTAAAAAAACCGTTTGACCGCACTAATACTTATGTATGAGACCGATAAGCACCGCCAGTTGCTGTTCTTAACAGAAATGTCTGTGGTTTCTCTGCTTTCAGAGTTTCTTTGAAAGTCATCACGCGCCAGCGGCCGAGCGCACGGTACAGCAGTGCTGTGAGAACATTCTTCTGAACGCCGCCTGGCTCAAGAGAGACGCAGACGACATCCACCAGTACCTGCTGCAGCGGAAAGCACCTCCCGTCTGACCTCTGTACTCTGACCCCTCCCTGACCTGCTCACTCACTCCCAAATGAGCATCATCTGGCTATCTTCAGCGAAAACAGAAATGATTACAAAACTGCAACTTCCATCTTAAGAATTACCCAAGAGTCAATAAAGAGAAGCGAGGACACGAGACTGTTATTCACTCTCGAGTGTGACGTAGTTCCCCATTCTGCCAGCAGGAGGCGCAAGTGCGCTCGAGCAGGGCTGAGACTGAACGCAAGAGATTTCTCCATCTTATTTTATTAAGAGCTGGTAATGCATGTACACACGTGGTTCCCTCAGTATGGCGCTCCTCTCATACAGTGGTATTATTACGCAATCATCTCTCCTTCCTTACAGTCACAGATAAAAAAAAAAAAAGCATGGCGTTGATATGCTCAGTTTTAAATTTGTGTTTATCTTTTGTTCTGTACAAACGACAATCTCCTCCTGTTTTATTAGTAATGGCTATATATGCGTTTTACCCATAATCCTCGGCAGCGTGACTGGGCAGAATGGGGGTTAAAGGTCAGGATGCACTGGTGACTGAACAGACTCTACGGTAATTGCTCTGAATCCCATCGTTAGTAACGGTTAGGACTGAAGACGCATAAGCATGGTACTGTGTGTATATTGTAAACTGCGAGCATTAGTTCTGAGACCTTCAATTATTCTCAAATGTGATTATATATACATATGTATGATCTCTGATCTTTGCCCTTGTCTCCTGTACGTCACTATCACCTTTTCTGCAGCACTTCCAGAAACTGCTAAAGAAATATACACAGCGGATGATAAATTACAACAGTGTCATTAGCACGGGTCACCATTAATGCACCGATTTTATGAAATTATTATTTTACTGTTGCTGAAATCAAACATAGCATTTGGGACTTGTTTGGGACCCCCAGAAATCATGATTTTCAGAGGCCTTAAATTGGTGAACTGATTTGCGTAAATAGTTATTATTATTATTATTATAAGCAAACGGACAGACTCCATGATCATCAAATTCTGTCCAAATCTTTCCCTGACATGCTTTTGTTTAAAATACAATTGATGTTCATTAAAGAAGATGAGGAAAAAATATATATATATATATATAAATGATGGGCACAATTGTATTGTGGGAATGCTGTGTTGGAGTTGAACATGTGAGGTATGACTCTTCATGCTCTTAAACTTGTGTGCATTTTGTAAACTATATACAGATGAACATGTATCCCTTAAATGTAGACTATGCCATAGAGGTCACCTCTATGTCAAATGAGTGTTTCAAAAACATATCACTTACGGATATACTTGTAAATAATGAATTAAATCATGTGCAGCAGGTACAGTGGGAGGAAAGACCGGGATTTTGCTCAGTTTTGGACATTGAAGCACAGATGATAATGATAGATTGATGTCGGGAGCTTGTGTTCACTGTGTGCACCATGCATACTATGACTTCAAACTTCACCGATTGTGAGGGTCTGGTTTCACAAGATTTCAATTACAATATTGCCGGAGACAACATAGGCAATAAAGGAAATCACATCTGATGCAAGAGAGAAACCTTGTGCAATGGATTGCTTCCGTTTTATCAACAGTGTTGCCAGATTGGATGGATGATTTCCAGCCCAAAAGCTCAGAAATACCATACATATCAAAATAATGTGATCGAATGGAAATCAAGTTTCATAAGAGACATTTTAACTCCATTAAACAAAATAATATAAATCGGAGAAAATAGATTAAAGAGAATTAGCCTACCAAATATGAAAAATATGCAAGCAGCAGACACTAAAAAAACTGCATCATTTTCAATGTCAACAGTCAGACTTTAAATTCAAAAAAGTGTCCGCTATAGTGATCATGCACACACCATGACAGTCAAAACTATAATTCATTGATGCATACTGAATGATAATCTGACGTAATAAACAATTTAGTGCACTTATCTTTCACACAGAACTAGAAAGTCTTTGTTTATATCGAACCTTATACAAAACATTTTGGGAAAAAATGCGAAATTCTGTCGTCATTTACTTACCAGACTGTTTCGGGTCACCATTGACTTCCATAGTAGAAAAGAAAAAATACTATGGATGTCAATGGTGACTCAAAACGCTCGCTTTAGACGCTGTAGTTCCTCTCCACCGATGGGCGGCGCTAAAGACACATTCACACATGTTCGCTGTTTTACTTCAGTTACGCGAAGGAGTCGGTGTGATCAGAACATGGCGACCACCATATGTAGGACGTTGAAATACCTTCAACCGGCAGCATGTCAGCAAATAAAGGTATGGAATTAAAATTGGGCGCCTTTTGCAAATACACAATGGCAATGTGCCGTGCTGCTCGCATAATTTTAATGAATATGCAGATGTATGTTCAATGATTGTCAGCTACATATTATTAACCTACTTCAGGGTATTTTTTTTTCCTGTTTTTCCAATTGTTTTTTTTATGTCATACGTGTACGTACATGTAGTCTGTTCTAATGTATTGTCAAAATCTCTCTCTGGTGTAATCCAGTGCGCGCGGCCGCCGCAGCCGATGTTGGTTCCGATCCGCACAAAGAAGCGCTACTTCATTCCTCCAGCGGTGAATGTGAAACAGAACAGCCAAAGCGAACAGGAGGATAAAGCCCGGGCTGCTGGTGTGGTGGTCCGGCAGCAGTACATAGAGAGAGCCATCAACATCTCATGCACAAGTACACCTGCCAAACTACCGTCATCGCCTGCACCCCTACTTACTGTTTAGTCAATAATACATTTACTACTACTGCAACTAATAATAGTATTTTTTTTTTAAATATGTGTTCATTGGCACAATTTAGACCAGTGTCAAATCTTTAACTGTAAAGCTTGTAGTCCGTGGGTTTTTAGGATCATTATATGAAACAAAAGTAGTGATTTTTAGTTATTTATTCATATTTATTTACATGTAGCACTGTTTTCACAAAGCAGCAAAAACAATTTTCAGTGTTGATGGAGATCAGAAATGTTTCCTAAACACCAGCGAAGCATATTAGAATGATTTCTGGAGCATCATGTGACTCTGAAGACTTGAGCAATGATGCCAAAAATCCAGCTTTGTATCACATGCATCAATGTCAAATAGTTTTAAAATAGAAAATGGTGGTTTAAAAAAAAAAAAAAAGTTTAGCACATAATATGCTTGGTATTTAATTCTCAGACATCTTATCTAAAGTCTTGAGCATTGTTCTTTATATATTGAGATCATAAACCAGCTATACGTGTTTAACAGTTTCTCACTTTATGGTTATTTTTATTGTTATTATTATTATTCCTCCAGCGGGGATCTTTGATCCATATATTCCTCCTGAAGGAGATGCACGCCTCTCCACGCTTACCAAAGAAGGTCTGAAGCAGCGCACAGAACAGCTGCGTCAGAGCGCAGCATCACAGCTGGCGTAAGCAGCACCTCAGTGACTCTCTGAATACGTCTTACTTCAGATGCTGATGTAATATTGGGAACTATTATCTGTTTGACCAGGTTTCGTAAAATAAAGGACCACGACTCCCAGTTCTCCACTAAAGAGTTCCCAGCGCTGGCTCAGCAAATCTTCATAGATGCTCATGCAGCACTCACACAGTAAGAAAGAAATCCTAGTTACTGCTTCATAGGTTTACTGTCTTCTCCATTTTTTCTACTTACTAGATCTGCATTAATAAATAAACATCGCATTTTGGTAAATGTCTTGTCGTCCTCCTCAGATTTAACAAAGAAAAGCTTCATTCTCTGGTGACAGAGAGGTGTTACCCTGTAAGTAAACCAGCACTATTAGAATTCACCACTAGTTATTATTTTACCCTGGTTTCTGACTCCAATCAAAACTATATGTGCAAATATACTTGAAATGAACTATTTCAATTCAGTTCAGTTTTATTTTGTGAAATTTGAAAGCTAATGGAAACGCAGTTACTCGCTCCAATGTGTCCTTATTACATATTTCAGATTGTTCGATGTGCATGTTTTTCAGGAGATGGTTCGGGGGAACCGTTATAAGACTCTGCGCTGGCGCTTCGTTGAATCACTGGAGCCGCCCCGTGTGGTCCATGCAAGGTGTCCGGAAATGATCAGCAAGGGCAACCTGTATGGTCAGGTGACTCTCCGTATGCATTCTAGACAGGTCAGTGATTTAAACTAATAATTGACCTATCGGTAAGCCTTGAACACGAATGAGCCAATGGCGGTGGAGTATCGGTTGCACCGAGAGCAGAACACAAACATCAGTTGGTTTCAGCGCCATAGAGAAACACTGGAAGGTCAAAGCTTATTTTCATGGGGTTTATGCTACAAAAAATGAAAAAGCGACATGCCCGGGGCACTTGTGACATTGTTTCAAGGTATCCCGAGAAGAGATCATTTATTTTATTCCATTTCCTGAATCCAAACAAAAGAGCAAAATGCTGTTCACTGCACCTGTCATTGTAAAACAGTGAACAACTCCATTTGTTTGCCCAAGGGAGCAACAGTAACTGAGGGGGACAGGGCTTACCGAAAGGTCATGTGTGTAAGAGTGTGACTGCATGGGAGTACTCATGATACCAATCCAACTCTCAGACATTGGCGATCTTTGACCGCTTTGGCCGGTTGATGCTTGGGGATGAAGATGAACCCAGGGATGTCCTTGAATACCTAGTGATGGAGAGGCATCTGGTCAACCCCTATGGGCGCTGGAGGCTTCATGGCAAGATTGTTCCTGCATGGGCTCCACCAAAAGAACCCATTATTAAGGTAAACGAATAGGATAAAGGACAACATGTGAATTGTTTTAACTAAGGCTTAACATCTGACATCTGATTTCAACAGACTGTCATGATTCCTGGTCCTAAGCTGAAGCCTGGAGAGGTGTTTGAGGATCTTCATTACCAGGTACCAAAGCCAAAGGCAGTGCAGTGGTACAAGTAATTCTGAATGTGGTGCCTTACGTCATCCAACACCGGTCCACTCTGTATAGACTGATTCCCAATAATCCCAATAAATATTGCTGTATTCATAAGCTTTGGTTGTTGCTTTTTAAAAAAAAATCACATTATGCACTCAAATAAATGGACATGTAGCCTGGGCCCGCACATACTTCCTGTGACTCTACATTCTATTTTGCGAGCAAAGTTTCAAACCTGGCCTGTACCGAGCAGCAACAATTGTTCGACTCTGCTGTTGTAGCTGTTTTGCTCAGTTGCTTGCTAATCTCTTCGAAAAAAATCACTGAATGACTGTAAATACCAGCTACTCTCACATTAATCTGGCAAAACCGGCAGAAATCGCTTGACTACATTTTCCTAAATGCTTTAATGAAGCTAGCTACAATTGGTTACGGTGGCTTCAGGTTCCATCGCTACGAATAAGTCATCAGAATGAGTGGTGTGATTGGTTGTAGGTTCGTTCAGTAGTATACAGAGGCATCTTATGGACGCAGGTTAAGCCCGCCTCCCAGAAGGCGGGTAGTAAGGTAGCTTGGCCAGACTAAACTCCTATGAGCTTAATAGTCGCGGACATGGACATGCACAATGATTTGGTATATGCGGCAATCAACATGGTTGCTTTCATTACACATGGAACCGATAAAGATCAACACCTTGCTGTTTGCAGTTTAAAAGTTTATTTCATAATACACATTGAGTGACACATTATTAAGAATATAAAAATAAATGTTGCATTTTTTTACATTGACAGAAGTTAATGTAAACTTCTTTTGGCTACTGTTGAAAATTGACTGTTGGTTCTTACAAAAATCTCTCCTCTTACAAAAGCAGTCTATATGTTCCTAGTTTGAAAGATTGACATTGCAACTCAAAAATAAACTTAGGTGTCTAACTCTAGTAGGAATTACAAGTGCAATATAGCTGTTAGTGTTTGTCAGAAGCAGCATGTAGATAGGTCGAATTAAACATGTCATGACACAACTTGTCGTAAACCCTGAACATCTAATTTCACATCCTCATATAAGTGAACTGTATTATATGAGACATTGTGTAATTAATGTTAAACCTTATCAAAATGAATCAGCATATTTTATAGATCCAAGTACTTTACCCTAGAACAAGATAAGATTTTTTTTAAGTATGTCATTTCACATAGTATGAGCATGTCTGAAAAATGCAATGGTGTGGTGATACCTTTTAGATTTGTAAATTAAACAGTTTGATTAAATTGCTTTATTTGACACATAAAACATGCTACAAATGCTGTTCAATTTGTTATCTTTGTCTAAACCATTTGAGTAGAACAGAAAGCTGTTAAGCATGTACAGCTTTTAAGATTAGCAATGTTGATGTGCATATCAGGACAGCCCGTTTCTTAACTGTTACATCAAACTTGTTGGTGATTGTAGGCTATACTGACAAAATAATCTACATAGTCATATGAACACAAATACACACAAAACAATACCAAATTAAACGGGGAGTTTGTGTTAATGTAAGGCCAAAAGGGAATGTGCACAGGAGAGCAGTCTTCAGATAAGGTTTGTTAAGATTGAGGTGGGAGAAAATTGGCATATAGGTGGAATCCTTTCTTTAATAACAGTCAGTGAAGTGTGCTGATGACATTGGAGGGACAGGAAAGTTGTCCCATCTTGTCACAACAAGTATTTCAAGCTGTATAAAGCACAATAATACTGCCCTTGCAGTTCACAAGTCTGGAGGGAAGATGAAGGCCTCTGCAGCAGTTTCTGCATCACCATCATCTTCCTCTGGTATTGTCTCCTCCCAAGTAAAGACATCTAAATTGTCATGCACGGTTATAGATTCTTGCCTGCCCCCTCCCATATCCCAAGGGCACAGTGCATCACGCCGAGCCAGAGGAGGGTTAACTCTCATCTCTTCTGCTGTCTGTGTGCCCATGTTTAAAGGGTGTATCTCACTTATATCTGGGGCAGTTTGATGTCTGATCCTTTGTGTTTCTGGTGGTGTTCCCATATAATTTTCCCTGCGACAGACAGATTCTGGAGCACTGTCTTGCTTTTTCAATGAGACAGCATGAGTGCAGTCCTGTGGCACAGATTGTTTAGGGAATTGTTTTGCCTCCCATGGACAGGCATCTGAGTAGACACTTTCTTGTTTCTGGAGGTTCTTTACTGGCTCACCAGTCTCCCACGGACAGACATCTGTAAGAACACTTTCTTGTTTCTGCAGAGCCTTTGTCGTCTCTCCTGTCTCCCATGGACAGACATCTGCATGGACACTTTCTTGCTTCTGCATAGTCTTTGCTGGCTCTCCTGTCTCCCAAGGACAAACATCTGCATGGACACTTTCTTGCTTCTGGAAGGTTTTAACTGGCTCTCCTGTCTCCCATGGACAAACATCTGCATTGACGCTTGCTTGCTTCTGCATTGTCTTTGCTGGCTCTCCTGTCTCCCATGGACAAACATCTGCATTCACGCTTGCTTGCTTCTGCATTGTCTTTGCTGGCTCTCCTGTCTCCCATGGACAAACATCTGCATTGACGCTTGCTTGCATATGCAAGGTTTTAACTGGCTCTCCTGTCTCCCTTGGGCAAACATCTGCATTGACGCTTGCTTGCTTCTGCAAGGTTTTAACTGGCTCTCCTGTCTCCCATGGACAGACATCTGCATGGACACTTTCTTGCTTCTGCAAGGTTTTAACTGGCTCTCCTGTCTCCCATGGACAAACATCTGCATTGACGCTTGCTTGCTTCTGCATTGTCTTTACAGGCTCACCTGTCTCCCATGGACAGACATCTGCATGGACACTTTCTTGCTTCTGCATTGTCTTTGCTGGCTCTCCTGTCTCCCATGGACAAACATCTGCATTGACGCTTGCTTGCTTCTGCATTGTCTTTACAGGCTCTCCTGTCTCCCATGGACAGACCTCTGCATGTACACTTTCTTGTTTCTGCAAGGTCTTAGTTGACTCTCCTGTCTCCCATGGACAGACATCTGGATGAACACTTTCTTGTTCCTGTAAGGCCTTTGGAGGCTCTTTTGTATCCCATGGACAGACATCTGGATGGATCCTATCCTCTTTCTGCAAAGTCTTGACTGGTTCTCCTGTCTCCCATGGACAGACATCTGCATTAACACTTTCTTGTTTCTGCAAGGTCTTAGTCATGTCTTCTGTTTCCCATGGACACACATTAACGTGAACTGGCCCCTTGTTTGTGGCACCCACCTTGTCTTCTGACCTTGCAGAGTCCTCTGCTTCCCATGGACAAATAGTTGCTTTCTTAGGCATGATCTCTCTTAAAGTCTGCCTTGTAGCATCTTTTGTGGTTAGGTCAGACTCCCAGGGACTTGCATCAGCTACAGATGGGGGTGGTTCAGGAAAATCACTTTCTTCTTGTTTCAGTATATCACTTGGTTCTTCTGAATCTGCATCTCTCTGCATCTCTTGGTCTACTGGACTTTGTCTTGCATTAACATAAATCACCCTTTCACCATGTTTTATTGAGTCACTAGAGGATTTGATGGATCCTTGTCTAACCTGGGAGATATTTGTGTCTAGTACATAAGAAGAGCATGCTTCAGGCTTCACATTTACCTGCTTCTGGGTGTCTTCAGACATAGGGATTTCAACAGTAGCATTGTACATATTTTTTTCAGTTACTATTGATGGCTCACCATCTGTTTCCCAAGGACAGACATCAGTGTGAATGCTCTTGGTTTGCAATTGCTCTACTTCCACAACCTCCCAAGGACATACTTCACAAATGCTAGTTTGATGAAAAGGTTTTGGAACATCCCATGGACACACTTCTGTATTGGGAACAGCCAGTAATGATTTCAACTGTAACTCAGAGGGTTTGAAGACGTCATTACTTACTGTCGCTGATAGTACTTGCTTGTCACTGTATTGTCTTTGTAATACACTGTCATTCAAATTCTGCTTCCTGACCTCCAAGACCACGTTCTCTGACTCCCATGGACAGATGTGAACTGGAGCAGAATGTTTGGGACTCCTTTCAGGAGATTCAGTAGATGGCAGCCGTATCGCTGTTTGTTTAACAAGGCAAGGTTTTGTGCCTACGGTAGTCATAGCCCGTCTGTGTGTCTGAGGGGTGCGCTTGTCTGAAGCTGCACTGCCTGGGGACAGTCTCATGGATGTTGACAAAGATTTCTGTAGTGTTCCCTCCCTAACATTACTTTCTTGTAGGCTTTTCTCTCTGCTCATAGTTCTTCCAACTTCCCCAATTCCCTTTGCTACAAGTAGGCTTTGGGTAGTGGAGCGGAAAGAGAAAACCCGAAAGTCCTTCGGCTTGCCAGCAATTGTGAGTGGTGACCCTGGAGCGCTACAGGAGATGGGAGGCTTGGGTTTTGTGGAATCCGCATCTGACTGAATACCATTCCCAGTTTCCGTTGCAGGAGGAGTAGGAGGTGGCAAGAATTCCCATGGACAAACATATAACATCGTTGGTGACGAGGTAGCACCAGGTGATTTGGGCTCTTCTTGTTTCGAAATGGAATATGTGACATGTTTTTGGTTTCTGTTTGCAGGGAGCTCCTCTGGAACCTCCCACGGGCAGACCTCTGCCTTGTCAAATGACTCCGAGAGCAAGGCACTCGAAGTCTGCCTCTTTATGTCAACATCCACAGTTAGCTTTGGCTTATCCGCTGGGGCAGCTTTGCCAGCAAGCAACACATTTTCAGTGCTTCTACAAGGAGTCACAGAGCGATGGTCATTGCGCTCTATGACACTAAGTGACTTTTGAAACCTGCTGGGCTCTGGAAGCAAAAGGTTAGTGTCTACTGATAGATTGTGGGCACTGGCAGACTTGCAGACCAGCAATGTTGCGTTGATGGATCCTGAGTCAGAATGCAGTGAAACCCTTTTCTCTGTGCTCCTTATGGAGGAGTTTAACAGGGAGACCTCCCTTTCTGGGGTACAATCATAGGCACTATGGGACTTCCGTAGCTTTGGCGAGGGCTGCATTAAAGTTTCATTCCTCTTGTTAATGCTTGCGGTTTGATGACTTTTGTAATAAGATCCTGATCGTGTTATACTTCCTATTGCAGCATTGATATCTTTATCGTCACGACTGCATTGCCTGCTTAAACTTTCTGGGATCTCACTGATCCGTTTTATAAGGGACCGTCCAATACTGAGGCGAGAACTGCGCTTCTTTGGAAGGTGCGGATTGCTGTTTGCCATCCTTTTGGTCTTGTGGACTTCCAGCTGAGAATACAGTTTCTTCAGCTCATCCTGGTGCAGAGGAGAAAAAGGGTTTCAGTTGAGGAAAGTTGGAGGGAGCAGTACAGTAGGATGGTTTTTTGTGATGGTATGTCCACAACAATGATGTTCAAGACTCACCAAGTTACAGGGTAGTATTTTAAAAGAGGGCAAGTAAAGGCAGAGGAGTAGGAGAATGTTGATTTTTAATAATAAAATAGTTCAGGACATTTTGGCTCATGGGGACCAAGGTTTGAATCCAACCTGGGTCAAGTCCCAATGCCATTCCCCTCTCTCTCACCCCTTGCTGCACTCTTTGGCATAAAATAAATACAAGAAGCTAAACTGGCCTGTTTTAGCTTGTCAGTATTATGTTTAGTAAATGTTTATGTTAGTATCACATTTTAGACTTATTAGTTTAGATTAGTTCATTTGCTGTAAAAGAAAAGGTCAAATTTATGCTTTTATTAATTCCATAAATGTATGCTTTTATACAAAGCCATAAAGTGTTTGTATGTTTGATTTATTAATATTGAAGTGTGAGCATGTACGAGTTAGTAGAGCTGTTGCAGGGCAAGGTGTTTTACCCGAATGTCATCAGGGTCCAGGCTGTGGTCACTCCAGCAGTTAGAGTTGAAACTACTGTTGAGGTAAGAACACGAACGTCTCAAGTCCACCTCATCCTCATATACTTCTGCAGCTATTTCCTCTCGGCCGGGCCGAGACATGTGAAGAAACTGGGGGGAAAAAAAAATGATGATTTTTACTTGGGATAGGCAACGTTAATATGAGAAACGTGCACAAGTTTAACAGAAAGTACTTAATAAATAAGATAGAGGCTGCATCTATTTGAAATACTTTTATGCTATTTACAGATAATGATACTCTCCACAGTACCTTGGGTACAAAAAGCAAGCCGAGCGTTACAGTAATTGTGACATGCGTGTGAGTGAAGAACAGCAAGAGCATCCAATCAGGATGAATTGATGGTCTTGCAAATCTGAAAGTTACAAAGACAATGTAGTCGGTAGTACAACCTCTTATGATTAGTGTTCAATCAGAACAACTTTATTTTCCCCACCTAAAGAGATGAAACACAAAGGAGAGCAGTAGCTCATTGTGGATTGCGATGCTCATGTAACGTGGTTCGTGAAATGCTGAAGGTACCGTCTTCACTGCACTACACAGGAAACTACCCCAGCACAGAAATAACAGCTCCGCTGAGAGAGAGAAACAACTTTTTGTTAACTTTTAAGCTTTTATTTGTCACATACACATATATACACAACAGCAATATGGCTGTAAAATGTCCTGTCTTTGTCCTTTTTATGAAGGGAAAAAGGTGTAGGTGAATTTGTATAATGTAAATCATAAATATCGATAACTTTTTTTTAATTTTTTATTTTTATTAAATGTATGGTTATATTCTATCTGTGATATCATTTTCTTTTTTTATAGTTTGCTTTCCAAATAAAATAGTTTTGACTACATGCCGACCAAACGTACTTCTTTACCCAAAAGCCTTACTCTTTGAGTCTCATTTAAATAAATAATTGTGATCTACAGACAGTTGCATCGGTTCTAACTTTGAATACAGTGTCTAAAAAACCTAAACCAGTTAGTTTTTAGTTAACCATGCTGCATTACTTACTGCATTAAGCTAACATGTTATAGCATTTGCTTATTGCACTTTTGTTGATTTTGATTGCTTCCATTGTCCTCATTTGTAAGTTGCTTTGGATGGAAGCTTCTGCTAAATGACTAAATGTAGTGGTGACTATGGCAGAAATGTACAGTACGATTCATGCAGTTAGTTATAAATTATATGTAATCAAACAGATGGTGAGCACTGTTAACTGCAATGGTTATAAATTGCGAGTTACTGATCAAGTAATGAAGGATCATCTATTTAATAGAAAATATACAGTGCTAAGTATTATAGGCTATTGTGTAAAAGCATAAATAATCCAAAGTTTGTTGTGTAAGCTTGTATTGTCTTTGAATGTCCAAAGGCACCCTGAGTGTGCCAGAGTGATTGTGTAAATCTATTTTATCTCCTGGTGTCATTTCAGGTCAGTCCCTCATTTACTTAGTCTAATTTATGACATTATAGCAGTAACATTATTATTATTTGTTGTGGTATGTTATTAGTATGGTAGGTAGTGTTTAATGCTGAATCATATCCAATGACGGCGGTTAACGGTGTTCAAATCATCAGCTAAATGCTTCAAAGAACATTAAATTATCCAGGACCATTCATCCTTTCATTTGTCTGATCTACTAATGTGCCCCAGTTTCAATTAATCTCTCTGCCAGACACTCAAGAAAACCGATGGACTACTGCCACCGGTAAAAAAAAAAAAAAGACGTCACTTACCCACAGCCATCATGTAGTCCCACCGGTCCAGGTCGCACACGTTAAAGCCTTGTCCTTCTGAAGTAGTGGAAATGATCAGCAGTGGAACATTTCTGTCTCGATTCTGAAGGACGCCCACGGTCCACGCACACAGGAACCAGCTGACAGTAAGCACTATAACTCCCAGCATCCTCAGCACACCTGTGGTAGTGATGTATGGCACTCTCTGGGCCGTGCGCGACAGAAACACCTTCAGAACCCTGGAAACAAAACAAAATCATGGGACCTCATTTGTAGCCTGGTGGGAGTTGTTTTATTTTAGATGAAATGAGCCAACTTGTGGGGTTCTGAAGCCCTATTGTAATTAATAGAATGACCATGGATTAATTTCCTCCACATTAAAATGTTTGGGCAGACCCAACTGGAAGTCGCAGAGACTTGAAACTTTGAGGGATGGTAGTACTCACACCATCTACAATGTCACCAAGGCTCGCCCCAATCGGCCTCATGGTGGTGCTACAGCGATCAAAAGTATGGAATGGCTCCACCCATAAACCATTAAGGGCCTTATATTGTACCTCAAATGAGTGTACTTTACTGGCCTGCACAAACCCATACTTGAATCCTAAAGTCCAGAGTTTGTACCAGAAGAGTTTGAGAGATTTGCTGAGGAAGAATGGGCTGTCATTCCTCAGGAGACATGCTCGACACTTGTTGAGAACTACAGAAAACGACTAAAGGCTGTTATCAAGCCAAAGGGGATACACTATTGATTACATATTTTTTTTTATATTCTTGGTTATACATTTATTACTATTTGTATTACAAACACTACAGTCTTCCTGAATAAACAATTATGTTTACAAATGATGTGTTTATAAAATCATCTCTCTGTTAAACAACACATGGAAATAATTTGTAAAATAATGCATATATTGCTTATACTTCATAATGCTTATATTTTATAAGGGACTAATAATTTTGTCTTTGTGTGTGTGTGTTTGTGTATATATATATGTATATGTATATGTATGTATGTATGTATACGTGTGTGTGTGTGGCAGCATTTTATTGGACTCTGCTATATTAAATATTTCTAGAATGGCAGCAGAACTGCAAAAACACAAATTAAGTTATTGAGTGAATTATTTAGAATTGCTTTGAGAAAAGCATCTTATTTTGCAACATTTCATCTGCCAGATGTGCAGGTGAGACAGGTGTGCAGAAGAACTGAGATTGATAGATCTCATACGACAGGAGTGAAGTGCTACAGACCGGTACATCTTGAGCGTCACAGTTCCATAAACAATGGCGAAGCCAAGCAGACGGACCCAGCGGAGCAGAATACATCGGAAAGTGCTGGGTTTGAAGTATAAAATGAAGACCTGAAAACAAATGTAAAAAAAGCTAAAATTATTGATAAAAGGTGCGGAATTCTCGTCAAATTAAAGAAAAATATCCATTTTGCCATTGCATTGTATGTTGAAGACTATAAGACTTTTTTTCTTTACAACATGAAGATAATTAAATAACAGAATGCTGCAAGTAAACTACATTACCATTCATTAATTTAGTCATTATGATTTTATTTATTTATTAAACAGATGATCACTATTTTAAATAACCATTTTCTATTTGTTATATATTTTAAAATGTAATAAATATATCTATTATGCAATGCTGAATGTTCGCCGTCACTACTCCAGTCTGTAGTGTCACATAATCCTTCAGAAATCATTCTAAAATGCTGATTTGATTAATTATCAATATTGAAATCAGCAGTGCTTAGTATTTTGGTAGAAATAGAAATCAACTGTGACTTTGTTAATGTGTTTACTGTCACTTCTGATATATTATTCTGAAGTGTTAATTACTTGAAAACATATAGTACTGGCCACAATTTTGCAATGGTTGTACACCAATCAGTAATTTCCTTATTCTGAAAAATGTTAAAGAAGGTACTATTGTCTTAAATGGGCTTTTGTTTGCATAATAACCTCACTTATATCCTAATTCACATTTTTGTAATATGATGACTACATAGTTAATTTGTTAAGTGTTGTTTCATTTTTGCATTAAGTTAACTTGCTAGCAACCATAAATATAGTCTTTTTGATCATTTTCTGCCTCCTAAGTGCAGTCCAGCCATTATGATTTCATCTGTAGTCCACTAATCTGAAAAGAAGATTTGAATCATACACTCACAGGGAAGTAAAGCAACAGAGAGCCACACAGGATCATCTCCAGCAGCAAAAGCCCCGACGATCGGATCCGCTGAGAGACAGAAAGATGGAGAGAAGAAGATGGTGAGAAGTGGAGAGGGGAAGCTGAGGTGAAATTACTAAAGCTGTCAAGCATGCATAAAGTTCAATGCACATGCGGGACCTGTTTGAGAGTGTGTCTGAAATGATGCATCAAAACACATAGTACCATAATATGTAAAATATATATATAGCATATCTAATTAACCCTGCGCTAAAGACGTACCTTGGTTCTCCTGCACTGATATGCCACCAGCATGCTGATAAGCACAAGGACCATGAAGAGACCCTGTACAGCCAGAACAGCTGTCCTCAGGAGCCAGTCTTCCTGCACCCAACACGGGGCTCCATCCTCGCACTCATCACAGCCGGCCCAACAGGGCAGACACACTGGGAATTCTGGGTAAAAAGCTCGGGTACTATTCACACCGTTGTTCCCTGTAACACCATATACTATCATTTATTATTCTTTTACATTAACCAATTTGTGTGTGTGTGTGTGTATATATA
>JAUMHP010000060.1:16106593-16136011 GCA_032361065.1 Enteromius trimaculatus
ATACTGAGCAAACTTTTAGTAATTTAGTAATTAGCATGAGTGCCCGTGTTGTTTGGTTTTATTGATATAAGCATGCATAACATTTGAAGTAGTTTTTATACATATGTTATTCTTTTTCATCTTAGACCACTCATCGTCTACTTGAGGAAGTTCTATTACTATGATCCAGAGGAAGAGATGTACCTGTCAATCAAAGGCATGCGCCAGGCAGCAGGTGTGGAACAGGAAGCCGAGTCTGAAACATAGCCAGATGGCTCCTTTTCACTGTACGTACCTGCGTCTACTGTACGTTCATTATCTTGAGCTCAGTGCCAGTATGTTTAAATAACTGAACACAAATTGATTATTTTTTAGGATTTCTGTGTGTGGATAATAGATGGAACAGCGCATGGACACTTCCTGGTGCACAGCTCTGCTCCAACTCCCTGCCAGTCTTCCAGCAGAAGCCAATGAACATCAGCCGACTGGCCCCTCCTCTTTGACCAATACGCGGACAGAGGGAGTACAGAGGAGTGCTGGAATACTGTCTTTGTTGAGCAGGCAAATAAATCCAGAGACTGACATGATAGACTTGAAAGGTCACTGGACAGCAAACAGTGGACTTGAAAAAAGAATTAAGTTAAAAAAAACAAAACAAAAAAAACGATCAAGGACATTTGACTTGGGGAACTAGCAAAAGCCTTCATCTGTAGGTTATATTACACTGGAGTTTTTAAACTGGCCAGTTTGTGAATCCGTCTCTGTTTGGTTCTTCTTTCTTTCCTCATCGGGCCCCTGACCCCTGGGTGGAGTGTGTGACCCCTTTATTTGTCCTTTCCCTGATTGTAACTCCTTCAGTCTGATCAGGCCACATGAACTGTATTTTGAGTAAAATACAAAGTAAACTTGAAAATAAGTGGTGGTATATTTGATGACTTTTTCCACATTATTTATTATTTAAGATTATAATTGCTGGAATTTAGATTGGTCTCGCCACTGGACGCATCTGTTTTTCCTTGCAGATCACTATATTGAGTTTTTAACCATCATGGTGATTCCAAGATTTTCTTTAAAAATGTTCTGTATTAAAGCAAGGCACTACAGGCAAAAACATTGTCTTTCCATTCACTTATTTATTATGTTATATTTCAGACCAGTGAAAAGAAAACATCTGAAATATCCAGTGTTATTTTATTACACTTCATCTGTAGATTTCAATTACGATATACAAGGTGGTTTTCTCTCATGCACTGAGCTAGAAATCTCCACTTCCACAAACTTTCCAGTGTGTCCTGTTTATATTCTAAGGGTTTTTAGGGAGGAGTTTGTTTATATATCATTGGCCAGATTTTATGCAACATTTTATTTGAAAAAAAAAAAAGAAGAAAACTACAACAAAAAGTTTTTGTTCTGGCTGTTTTCTGATTTTCGGGGATGATATAAAGATATATCCAAAATTCTCTCTGTAAAAAACATTCTAATATGTCAACAAAATGAAAGAATTTTAAACCCGCTTTATTTCATGTTCAGATTTCTGTTGAGGAAATGCATGCAAGTTAATTCACATTTAAACATAATTTTTCATAAAGATTTGTGGATATAAATCAACTGTGAAGGTATGGTGACATCTATTACCTTTTTCCCTGGAATGCCTTGCCTTAAAATACCATGGGATTTGACTGTGATAATCGTTTACTATGATTGTATTACTATCTGCTACTGTCATTATGTCATGGTGACACTACAGTCATTTTTATGTGGCACATCACGCACAATTAGCAAACAAAACGAGGACATAGCATGAACTTTTATTGTTTTTATATACAGCTAGTTCTAAATACTACAACCCAATCCTAACCCACACCCTAACAGAAAATGTAATGCATTTCTACAAATGTAGACAAAACCTTTGTATTTATTATTTATTTCTGAATGTGCAAGTTCGAAAATGAGGTTTTAACACTTCTGAGAAAAATTTGTCTCCAGAATATGTTTCACATACATTTTTTTCCATCCGTTTACTCAGCAAACAATGCCTAAACATTAAATCTAACTAACATTGGGGTCACTAAACAAATGAAATAGAAAATGTGATGCTCAAATGTCAAAGATGCATCATATATACAACAATATATTCTTATGGAGCACCTGCTTTAGTAACAAAAGTACAGGTTGATCGTTCAAAATTCTTGTCAAATACTTTTGATTGATATGCATTACCCATTTCTAACTGGGCGAGCTAAACGTCAATGAAATCCAATCCTGTGTATTATTGGCTCGGCATATATTATTTTGAGTTCTTCACAACGCCCGACTTTCTCCTGAAAACTCGACAATCAATTGGCCAAAAATATATCCTTTATCTGTCAGAGTAATACTACCTTATCTCATTGGTCGGAACAAATGTCAATAAAACAAATGCCGTACTGTGATTGGTCAGGCTTGCGAGCTCGCGGTGATTGACAAGTACCCTGATTGGTCAGAGGTCGCGGGTGGGGCGGTAATCTCGTGTGGGCTCTTCAAGGCTTCACGGAGAGTGAATGTCGTCATGAGCGGTGGGTAGGAATTATAACGTTGGTGTTTATATTACTATGTTACTTTCTTAAACATTTTCTTGAGCGAGTGAACCGATATATATTTTATGTCGTAGCTAGCGCACACGAGTTTAAAAAAACATGCGTAGCACGGCGATTGTACCAAATGCACACTTCCGGAATCACGGTTCTTTTCCGCAGCGAAGAGTTTATCTGGCTAGTTAGCACTTTAGCATGCTAAGCCAGCAGTTTCCTCCTCCATCAGCGCACTCTCGAGTCTGTCTGTCCGCGGACAGAATAACATTTGAATAGCTTACTGCATGCTCGCAGAAAGACGTCAACGTGTAAACGGCTGGCTAATACACAGTATAATATGAGATCAAATAGATATTTTAAAGAATTCAGTTAGCATAGCTCAACCACTTGCAGGCATCTGACGTTTAGCCCGTTAGCGCTAGCCGCTGGTTCCAGCTTGCAGCTTTAACTAAGCTTTAGGATGCTTTTGTATAAGCTTAAAAACACCACTTCCTTCTCTCCCACAACGAATTTTGCTGTAAATACACAAGCCTTGTTTATCAGCCCCGATTTTTAACCAGATTTGCTTGTTGGGAGAACAAGTTATTCTTCATGTAAAGTTGCAAAGCCGTTAAATATGACGGCAGAAAGATCACTGTGGTGTAATTCATTTAGACTTACTATGATTTTGATCCCGTTCTAATAAATGTAAAAAAAAAAATTTTTATGACAGCCAATGTTTATTTGGTTTGGGATCTTAGATCTAAGTGCATGCGGGGTCAATGAGGTCAGTGCTGGGTGTTTACCATAGATGTGTATATATACTAGAGCAGCAGCTCTCAGTCCTAGTTCTAATGAAGCCCAGCACTTCAGCACCAGGATTGAGAACATCTTATGGTGTGCTATTAGTGGATTGAGTTTTAAACCCTGTCCCGCTGAATCACTCCTCTCCAGGGTTTAGATTATCACAGGTAACGCCTCCTTAGCTGCCCAGTCATAACTGAAAGTGCATGCCTTTCTGTTTTGTTTATTTAGCTTTAAACAGAACAATCTATTTGATTTGCTCAGTATTTCCAGCTTCTATGCAAACATTTGCTTTGGAAAATAAGGACACTGCAGGCATGCGCTGTCTTAAGCACAGAATTCATTTGACTGCATTTTCACTGTCAAATGGAAAGTGGAGAGCTGTGATGTTTTGTTTGCATTAATAGATTCATCTTCTTCTCATAGATCAAAAGGACAGTATGGCCACCACTGTCGCAGTCAGCCCCAGTGAATATCTTCAGCCCTCCACCACCACTTCTCAAGTAAGGTCCCATCTGTCTGTATTATTAGACTGTATCTTAGCGATGCAATGATAATAAAATGTTAAACGGATGAGGCAATAATTATTTTCAGGTTATCAAGTAATTTGAAATGCTTTATAAAAGGACTGTTACAGGTTATTCTGTTTTTATACGTTTCATATTAAGACATTCAGTATTTAGAAATACTGAGTAAAATCTTCCATTATGTGAGTTTTGCTATCGTTAGTGATACAATTCTCATTTTTACTAAATGAAAAAGAGGTAAATGTTAGAAATAACTTGAACAGTTGAAACTAAAACAATAACACAAAACTATATGTATTATTTTTATTGATTTCTTTAGTGTGAGAACTTTGAAGAATTGAATTGTTTGTGAATTCGCTCGTGAATAAGAAGTGTTTTCGTCAGATACAATGGGGTTCAGTTAAAAAATTCCTAAAATGATGACTGTTTATTAAGCTTAAGGAACCCTGGACCTGAGTTTTTGTGTGCTTGAGGAAATGTAAAAATAAGTAACATTAGTAATGTGGTATAGATTTACTCAAAATCAATATTCATTTTGATATTTAAAAAAAAAAGTAAAGAAAAAAGTTTAAGTAGGAGTTATAACAGCCAAATATTGTTGAAATGTAAAAACTTTTTTTTTTAAACCGTGGAACTCTGGAACACTTAACTCTGATTGGTTAATTGCTGAATTCCGTTTACACTAGTGTGTTTTTGTTGTAAAATGGCGTTTTAGAATAAAAACGATCTGCATTTACACTGCATTTCTGAAACAGTCTCTGTTTACACTACACAAACTAAAATGTCACACGACCATTCGTGCAGGTACAGCTATAGATATGCATTGGTAGAATCCCTATTATTTAAATCATGAGCAAAGACCCAGCATTTTCAAACTAAAACAGGGTCTGCAGCGGTTTTTAAAAGTCTCTCTTTTCGAGAGTGGAAAGCGATTGGCGTAACGAGAGCTTAGTTAGCTTTTCTACTTCAGAATTTCATGTGACTTGTTCAGTAAGATTTAGCAGAAAAGATTTTGTGTAGTTTTAAAAATGACATGATTTAACTGCTGTGTTTGCTTGATTTTATTTTGTGTTTATGCAACTCTACTGTTAATTTATTTTAATGTCATTATTCTTAACTGCTGACATGGCAATAAAAATATCTTCATCCAGTCATCAGAGATCAAACATGTCGAGCTGCTTTTAGAACAGGTTGTTTTCATTTGACATGCCGTTCATATTTTCAAAGTCATGTAATGTATTCTGGCCTTGCATTCTTACAAAAGCAGTTAGCCAAACTCTGTTAAATATTTCCTGCTGCTAATTGTGCATCAACACTCTCTCATGTAGGATACTCAGCCCTCCCCGTTGGCGCTTCTGGCGGCTACCTGCAGTAAGATCGGGCCTCCGGCCGCCCAGGCCCCAGTCAGCACACCACCGTCTCAGTCAACCACACGCCGCCTACATCCGATCAAACCCGCCCCTATTGCCCCAGCTCCACCCAAAAACCTCGGATTCCTCTCAACGAAGGGAAATGTTATCCAGCTGCCCGCGGGACTGGGTTCGTCAGGGGCCAGTCCTATTGTCTTCACTATTCAGAGCCCTTCACGTCCAGCAGGCACATCCACTGCCAACATCCAGTACCAAGTGATTCCTCAGTTCCAGGGCTCTCAGACCATTCAAATGATGCCTCAGGGAGGACAGATCCAGATCATCCCCGGAACCAACCAGGCCATTATCACCTCACCCGTCACAGTTCAGACTGCCACGCCTGCCCCGCCCCCTCTGGCCCCAGCCCCCCAGCAGAAGACGGTGGCCATCAAGCCGTCTTCTCAGAAGCGGCGGCAGAATAATGCCAGCGTAAACGCTAACGTTGTACGGCTCCCTGGTGGACTCACGCTCCCACTCAATGTTAGTACGAGTGAGCTGGGAGGAGCACAGGTTGTTACAGAGACTGCTGCTGCTCCAGTGAAGGGCAAGAGGGGGAGGAAGAGACAGGTGGCTATAGCCCCGCCCACCCCGACCCCTCAACCTGCCTCACCACCACCTGTAGCTGAACAGGTTGAAGCCTTGCTAATAGAGACCACAGCTGACAACATTATTCAGGTATGTGTGTTTTTGTACTTCTGTTTTGGCTTCCTGTTTAGCTTAACATTGTGACATTCTTTTCAATTGCTGGTTTCCTGGATGTTGTCTCATCTGACAGATTTCTACATCAAAATGACTTTTGGCTTACGCTGCTCTCGAGGGAAAATCAAGGGATATTTTTAGTTATTTTGTGTTAAAAACAGATCGAGAAGTGATAGTATGTAAACAATCTGCCATTTTTTTTGTATGTTTTGGATTGATATTATACATGGCAGCTACGTAAATGCCCAGTGCAAAATAATTCCTTCTCTGAATTAAAGTAATAAAAAAAGTAAATACATATACACCATATTTGTTTTCATGCTGGGTTTAAATAAAATCATTAAATTTTTTTTTATATTTGACTAAATATTTGTTAAAAAAATACTTAATACCATTCATTGTTCATTTAGTATTATTTAATTACTACTGATGTTTTTATGAGAATTATTTTATATGAGATAATTTTATTTGTTTATTACATGTTCAAGTAACTTCTTTTCATTTTGCTTTTAGTGCACGTTTAGTTTTAATTTATTACCATTTAGTATTTTTTTATGCTTCAAATGTAAAATTCCAGCTCTAAGGTAAACATTTTATTTGGGTTTTCATGTAATATTTATATTTTATTTCATAATTAATTTAAAGCAGTGCCAGTGTTATAATGGTATTATTTGTAGTCAATTATGAGAATGTAATGATGATGATCGCATTTGATATATATACACACATAATAAAAAATGTAATCAGAATTTGATGGTTTTTATTTTTCCATTTTAATTAGTTAATGAATTTTTCACCCGGATGTATGCAGGCAGCTGTTTTTGTCCCTAATAATGTCTTCCTGTCCCAGGCAGGAAATAATCTCCTGATCGTGCAGAGTCCAGGGGGGAGTCAGCCTGCTGTGGTGCAGCAGGTACAGTTGGTTCAGCAGAAATCAGATCAGCAGGTCGTTCAGATTCCCCCGCAGGCTCTAAAAGTTGTACAGGCTGCCTCTGCAACACTTCCCCCTGTACCACAGAGACAGACAGTAACGCCCAGTGTGCAGGTCCCCCCCCAAGAACCCACACAGGTACTTTAGAAAACCCCTTTTTTCCCACTTTATGGTTTAATTAACTAGGGCAATTAAAATTCCACTGCTAAGAGAAATCTAAAGACTTCATGCATGTGCTTTGCTCTCTCAGGTGCTGATTAAAACCGCCTCCGGTGAATGGCAGGCTGTACAGATACAGGAGACAACTGTTACCACGCCAACAACACCCACCAGCACACTCACTCCAGCCGTGGTCACTAAAAAGGCCCAAACAGGGACACGGAAAGAAAGGACTCTTCCTAAGATTGCCCCGGCTGGAGGAGGGCTTATAACGCTGAACGCAGCCCAGCTGGCTTCTGCTGCTCAGGCAGTTCAGACCATCAATATTAATGGTGTCCAGGTGCAGGGTGTTCCTGTGACAATCACCAATGCTGGGGGTGAGTAAGTGCTTCATTTCAACCGACGCTAGCTTGTGATGTGAGGTTAACATGATCTTGGGTGCTTTTCAACTGGTGTGTTTTAGGCCAGCAGCATCTCACAGTACAGACAGTTCCAGGTGCAGGTCTGCAGCTGGGCGGTGTGCAGACACAGACACAGACCATGCAGGTGGAACAGACACAGACACTCGCGCTGGAACTGCAGACTCAGCCAGGAGAAAAAAAGCGGCGCATGGCCTGCACCTGTCCGAACTGCAAAGACGCAGAAAAGAGGTGGGAAAGCTTCACATAGAAAGGTCTTTGCTTTCCCCATGTGATATTAATATTTATTACGATGGTAGTTTGATACCAGTAAAATTCACCCCAAAATAAATGTTTACTCTCAAGCCGATGAGTTTGTTTCTTGATCAGAACCAATGGATGCTTAGCGGTGAATGGGTGCCATCAGCACGAGAGTCTAAACAGATGATAAAAACATCACCATAATCCACACATCTCCAGTCCATCAGTTAACGTCTCCATAAGCTGCATGCTTGTAATAAACAAATTCACCATTAAGACGTTTTAACTTTAAACCATCACACAAAAAAGGTCCAAAGTAATGCTTCCCTCAGTGAAAAAGTAGTTTTCTCTCATTAAAATCCACTGACATATTTGTTTTGGTCTGTTTCCCTCATCAGAGGTGCTTGATCTGTTGATATTTCTCACTGACTCAGGAAGTAATATTATGGATTATGGTATTTTAGCCAGTAGCTATCGGATTTATTACAAACGTGCAGTTTTTTGTCACAGGATGCGTAGATTTGACGATAATCAAGTTTCACAATGGGCCACTGTCGATTGCTGTTTTATTGTGAATGGCTGTCATTACGTAAAATACTCAACGTGTCACTTTTTACGCGCTGCAGGCCGGGAGAGGTGGGGAAAAGAAAACACATCTGCCACATAGCAGGCTGTGAAAAGACCTTTCGGAAGACTTCGCTGCTGCGGGCCCATGTCCGACTGCACACGGGAGAGAGACCCTTTGTGTGCAGCTGGGTCTTCTGCGGAAAACGCTTCACACGCAGCGATGAGCTGCAGCGGCACGCCAGGACACACACGGGTATGCAAGCTTCAAATACACACGTGCACTAAATACAAGCATGATGCATAAGGGTTTAAACTCTCTTGCTTTTCTGTCTGTCTGCAGGAGACAAACGCTTTGAGTGCAATAAGTGTCAGAAACGTTTCATGCGGAGTGACCACCTCACAAAGCATTACAAAACACACATCAACACAAAGAGCCTGTGAGCACGGTCTTTCACAGGGTTTCAAGGACTTTGAGGGGGAAAAGAAAGGAAAACGCTGCTCCCAGGGCTTGTGAGATGGGAGGAAACAGAGGTCAACCCGCCCTCACGTGTACGACGTGGCCCTGGAAGATCGTTTTGACCAGCCGTTTCAGGGTAAACTACTCACGCCGACCTTTTTTTTTTTTTTTACTCACCCTCGTCAACAGAGGAACGTGAAGTGTGGCCCTCAACTGGGATTCATGAAGAACATGCATGCCAGCTGTGTTTTGGCAGATTCCTCTGTAATACGGAGCAAAACCAATAGACCAATCTCCAATCTCGGCACCAATAGACACTCCAGCCAAAAAAAACAAAACCGCTACCTTCCCCCCGCACTTACAACTTCTCACATTTTTAGTTGTTTTAGCTAAACCAAGCCCCCCCTCACATGAAGTGTAGCAGCTAATGGACAGTGTTTCCTGGCTTTTATTGTGTAAATGTTTGTTTTCATACATACAAACATACATTTGTACATACTATGGCAAATTTAAATACAAAAGCGACGCTTTGGACAAACTCTTTGACCCAGTTAAATTATATATTCAGTTGATCAATTTTTTGTTTGTTTTTAAAGTCTGCTTTGGAGTTTTAAACATAAGCTTGAAACTTTGTATTAACTTTGGTTGGTTGTTTTTAATATTAGTGGAGGTTTGGAATAGAAATATTTTGGCTTTTACATACTTGTCCATGTTAGACAATCATTTCTGATGTAGAGGAGATAAACAGGAGGGTAACTATCTTTGGACTTACTATATGTTGAAAGGTTGATCATCATCATAATGAATAATTTATATAAGAAGAAAAAAATCTGAAATGGTATTGAGTGTATGCAGGTTGTGTCTTTATCAAAAGATTACAAACGTGTCCATTTAAAAAACAATGTAGATAAAGATGATCTTGTGTTTATGTTCTCGTGTAAAGCAGAGTGAAATGTCACACAACAGGACACGATGTGATGAAAATGTGATTGTTGTTACATTACACCAATTGATATGTTTTATTTCATTGAAGGTACGTTAAATTCAGTCATTCCATTTAAGTTCATCCAAGTTTTTGTCCAAGCTCTCGAAAAGAGGCCTTAAGAAGAGAAAAAAATCTGTGCTTATGTATGTTTGTATAGTGTCTGAATTCACGCTGTTGTATTTGGGTGTAAAATGTAGGATAATTGTTACACAAACGTGTATTGGCTATTGTTGCCAAACATGAAATATGTGGACTCTGTACAGTGTAAATGAAAAGGAAAAAACAATGTTGTATAGTTTCATTCCTATAATATCTAAGACTAATAGATTACCCTTTTTATTGACTAAAAGTTGCCTTAGTCTGCAGCACCCCATATTTAAAAAGATTTGTCTTTTTCCAGGGAACTGCATTTGTAGACCTGCATTTTTCTTGTTTCTTTTTTTTTTTCTAACTTATGAAGTGTGAAGAAATGCCAATTTATGTGCACTGACCAAATTCAGGGTTTTCACTGAGTGGATAATTTAATTTTTTTGGTTCATGTACCTACATCTGATTTGACGGAATAAAAAAGTTCTTTATCTATCCTTGATAAACTCCACATTTAAAGAGCCCTGGCTTTGAAAATTGTTAGGTAACCCTGTGTTTGTATAACTTGTATTGAGGAGCCTAGACCAGAGAACTTGCTATCTTTTTCTACAGTCAGACCACCACTCCCACTCACCCAATAAAGCATAACACAAGACACTTGAGTGTTTCTGTTTTTCACTGGAATCGGTGCTTTCACACCCTCTCATGTTTAAACTCACGCATGACTTTTTATCAAGACTACATACTAACATCAACAGAAGAATCCACGGGCCATATTAGAGTTAAGAAATAATTTTGCAGTATACAACTTCTGGATGTAATGTTTTAAAACTCTGCTAAAAGTCAGCAATAGACTAGTACATTTATTAAGTGGAGACTAAGTCTTAAGTATTAAACATTTTGCACAATACACAAAGTCTGCAATTATTTGTTTCCATAACTTACTGTGGGATAAAGCGAAAGGAAGCACATGGAAGTTGTATATAAAACAAAGAATGTAGTATTTCTTTATCAGAAAAAACATACTTTAAAAGGTACTGTTAATTCAGAGCATTACTTTGTTTTTTGCAATGATTTGGAAATTTACTAGCAATGACTAACATTTATTTTTCTTGAGTGAAAATAACGATGTCATGGATATGAATATAGATCAATTAAACAATTTCTGCTACATTGATGAAGTTTCTTTATGCTAGTATTTCTTTTGAAAAATCCAGCTGATTACTGCTGGTCAAAGACTTGTTTTCAGTTAAATATAGTAGTGCAGAAACCTGAAACCTGGGTAAATTAGGACAGAATTATCATTTTTGGGTGAACCATACATTTAAAGTGACAGACACATTTTTGCTTCTAAAAGTATAGACCTATTGTTTTATCAAAGTTTGAATGGTCTGTTAATATAATATTGTATACATTATCAAGGCTTGGTAAACATAATTATTATATTTTTAGACATTAGTAGATAGGTGAATAAGCCCAATGCATTATAATTAATGTTAGTGACACTATTTATTAATTCAAAATTTATATTAAATGTAAATATATACATAATAAATGATCATATATGTATATACAATTTGGCATTTTAAAAAACGTTTAAAAAGGCATCATTATTTAGATATAATTTGGACAAATAAATAATTAAAATGGTCCTAATTACACAAATAATACAAATTCATGCCATCCAGGTAAAAGCTGCAGAACTATCAAAAAAACCAAAATAAAACGAATAATAATTCATAATTATAAATAATCACATTCAAAATAACAATATTACTGTGTTCTGTTGCAAGTTTACATACTTGAGCATATTTTTCTCATGGTTTAAATTCATGGCCCCAACCCTACTTTAGGCCTCAGCAAAATAAGCTAAAATAACTAAAAACCAAGACATACATTCCTTCTCTATTACTATTTATTATTATTATTGGCATTGCTTTAGCGTGAATTGTTTTACTAACACTACACTTTTTTGTCATTTCCTTGTTTGTGCTCGACAATCATTATGCACTTTACAGCCCAATCTTCCGGTTATATTAATTATATGAAAAATTCCGTATCTACTTTATTTAGGCTTTGTAAGAAGTTACGTAAATTATATAAAGATTATAATAATATTTGATGTGCGGAACGATACTGACTTTTATTTTGAAGGGGGGATACACTACCTTTTGAAGCGCACGCGCACTGTTTGGCTTCACACCGACGGGAAAGATGCCTGGAGAATAACAACACTGCCTATAAAGCACAGGTAAATCGCGAAATAAGCATAAACGTTAACAAAAACTTCCCATAAAATATAAGGTTGCAAAATTATGTGTTATGTAACCGAGAGAGTTAAACGAACTGACGTCTTGACAGAATACGTTACTTAAAAGATATTCTGACTGACGTGTCTTAAAACATGAGGAACTGCCAACCTGCGTTGCACAAAAGTGCTTTATAGGTAGGCTGCTCACTAAGCACACGCCTATTATTAATTTGATATGCAAACCCTTTTCCTTTCTCACAGGACCGTATTTCACCCCTGAGGGGTCTTCAGAAGACCATGAGGGGAAATACAGATGTGTTTGGAGCAGCTGAGTTCATATCAGAGCTCTGTCACACTAATGTGGACAATCCTTTTCCTGTGTGGCAGAATGGCTCCATCAGTCCTTGTGTCAACCAGCTTCTGCTGGGATCACTGTCACATGCTGTTATCGCAGTCACTAGTGCCTGTTACATTAGTGTGCCCAGGTGAGTGGAAATACAGTTCCATGAATTGTATTAAATTTATTTGGTTGTAAGTAAACAAATCATGTAACACACACAGCGTAACATAATAGGGTCTGTTTCTGTGTCATACATTTGAATATTCTATTCATCGAAGCATTTAAATAACTGCTTTTAACATTGATAATAATAATAATACATTTTTAAATATATTACAGTAGAGAACGTTTACGTTTATTCTTTTTACTGTATGTTTGAGCAAATAAATGTAGCCTTGGTGAGCATTCCCATCGAAAAGAAAATGCATTTTACTCTACACTTTTGAAAGGTAGTGTATGTATTAAATCTATAGGTATGGTTATAATGATTTTTCGTGAGTGAAATACTCATTCCAGTGGGAGGCCATGCAAAAGATTTTTTTTAATGGGTTCAAGTTGTTTACATGGATTCACTGTGATGACCAACAGCTGATTGTTTTAAAAAGTGAGCTGTGTTTTATTGGCAATAAACAATTAACCATATTTAATTCATGATCCAGTCGACATCGGTATATTGATTTTAGTTTGTGTTTAGTAAATGGGTTGCATATTGACTTTCTTGATGCTATAACACATTTAAAAAAAAATTGTTTTTTAATGATCCTTGTTTTGTTACCCACAGACTTACCCATATCGTATCCTCCCTTCCCATTGGCTGGGGGTTCAGGGCCACATCGACCTTGCTGATGGCTCTCTTGTTTATTGGAGACTTAGTTCTGGTTTTCGAGCTCCAGTCCACAGGCATATATCTGGACGTCTTAGCTGATGGATGTGGCATACTGGCTTGGTTGGTTCATTTTGGGGCCGTTTTGGCATTACAAAAGTCCATATACAGAAGAACTCGAGGTCCTGCTTTGCTTCCGGTGCTGCTTATTCTCTCCATCCCTAATCTAGCTTTTATCCTCACCGCTTATGTTCAAGAAATCAATCACCTTGGAGTCTCAGAGCCACTTCAGGTTGTTCGTCTAGCTCTGACGGTAACCAGGGCTGCTCTGGTGCTGGTCTACCTGCTGGGTTATATCTTTCCCTGTTACAGGACTCAAAGAGACCTTCTGTCCTGCAATGCAGAAGACGTAGCTCCATTAATCATCACCTTCGAGCCCGATGGAGGAGTGAATGTAGCAGAGGATGGATGCAGCTGGCTGTCCAGACTCCTCTACCTCTGGCTGAACCCTTTGCTGAGACGAGGTAAACGTGGAGAGCTGGAGAGGCCATGTGACGTCTTCCAGCTGCCACATCGGCTGAGTACCAAAGCTGTCACTCTCCGGTTCTACGACTGCTGGCAGAAATGCCTCCATCCGAAAGGTGTGGAGAGACCTGAGAGACAGGATCGGCTTCCGAGAGGAAACCTGCAGGACAACAATTGGAGCGAGGCCGAGTCAGAGAGGATGTGTGAAGGTGGAGCACAGCGTGAAGTCAAGCTCCTGCAGGTGTTGCACAAGGCCTTTGGTCTGCGCTACTACCTTCTAGGCGTGCTGAAGTTGATAGCAAGCATGCTAGCCTTTGCAGGACCCCTGCTTCTCGGTAGATTAGTAGGTTTTATGGAGACGGAGGGGGCGCCACTGAGCAAGGGTGCGTGGTGTGCCGTGGGGCTCTTTGCTAGTACCTTTCTTGCTGCTGTGCTGAGGAACGTCTTTGTTTATGAAGTATCAAAAGTTGCGCTGGAGGCCCGGGCTGCTGTGATTTCCACCATCTACAGCAAAGCCCTAAAAGTCAGCTCGGCTGCTCTGGCGCGGTTCAACATGGGCGAGGTGGTCAACTTCATGAGCACCGACACGGATCGGGTGGTGAATTTCTTCAACAGCTTCCATGAGGTTTGGAGTCTTCCCTTCCAGTTTGTCCTCGCACTTTACCTGCTTTACCTACAGGTGGGCGTAGCCTTTTTGGGGGGAGTGGCCGTGGCTGTGCTGCTCGTGCCTTTGAATAAAGTCCTGGCATCCCGAATTCTGGAAAACAATAAACATATGCTGCTACACAAGGATGGACGAGTGAAGGTTTGATCGCTTTGCATACGTTAATTCCACAATATAAAGTGTTTTCGTGTGCTGTTAACTCTTTTCATTTGGCTTTAAGTACAAGCACTGCTGTTTAAAACATTTTACTGTCATTTTAATCAAATAATATTTTCTTTTCACACTTTTCTTTCAGAAACAATTGAAAATTCAAACAAAAAGAAATCATACCAGACTCAATTTTTTGAACAGTAGTGTAGCTTCTGGGTAATTAAATATCTGATATCTTTTTGTTTTAAGCTAATGACGGAGATCCTCTTTGGGATTCGGGTCCTGAAGTACTATAATTGGGAGGAGCACTTCACTCAAAAGATTGCAGAGGCCCGAAAAAAAGAGCTACATCACCTGAAACTTCTGAAGTACCTGGATGCTGTGTGTGTGTATACTTGGGCTGCTCTTCCTGTGGTCATCTCTATTCTCACCTTCATCACGTACGTCTTGCTGGGAAACGACCTCACAGCTGCAAAGGTGTGTAGGTCGCTTTAAATGAATAAATCAGGGGAGCCTGGGGAAAAGGGAGCAGTGTTCACTCTGCGTGTAAATCTTGCTCTGGTGTATATTGGCAGGTGTTCAGTACTCTGGCATTGGTGGGGATGCTCATTCTGCCTCTCAACGCCTTCCCATGGGTGCTGAATGGAACCCTAGAAGCCAAAGTGTCTTTGGACCGTATTCAGCGCTTCCTCACACTACAGGATCAGGACCTCGCCGTCTATTACAGTCAAGGTACATGACTTATTTCTTGAAGTTTAAAACTAGTCCATACTTAAAAGAATAGTTCACCCAAAAATAAACATTTGCTGAAAATGTACTAAGCTGTAGATGTCTTTTCATGGGAGCAGATTAGGAGGAATTAAGCATTACGTCGTCACCAATAGATCCTTTGCAGTGAATGGGTGCCGTCAGAATGAAAGTCAAAGTTGCTAAAAACATCACAAATATCCACACCACTCCGATCCATCAGTTAACATCCGTTGAAATAAAAAGGGAAGCATAATCCATCATTGGTGTTCTTACTAAAAACTAAGTCTGACGGCACCCATTTGCTGCAGAGGATCCATTTGTGAGCCAATAATAAATTTCATTATCGGCAAGTATTCATTTTTGATGCAATTATTACTTTAAGCACAACCCAAAAGTCTGGTACTCTTTTACATTTCTCTCATTGCCTGTACTGTTTTTTATCTTTGCTTCTTTGGAATACTTTATTAATGAAACGTATTAATCGATCCATATGTGGTGTTTTGTGCCAACATTCTTGTTTAACAAGATTTAAATGTTTTATTTGTTTTCTTATTACTTGTTATTTAAACACAGTTATGAAATGCGTCCATTGGCAGATTGATTGAATGAATAATGTGCATAAAACTTGATTAATGCATTTAATCAGGGCATTTTATATCGGTCACGATTTTTCTGCAGTGTGTCCTGAGGACCCTTTGTCTGCTGTGGAGATGGACCAGGCGAGTTTTTCCTGGAAGCAGTCGGAAGAACTTGATTCTGTCAGTGCACCTGATGACAAGGCAGAGGATGGGTCACCCCCACACAGCTTTTATCTGCAGGCACTCAATCTCAGCATTAAAAGGGTGTGTGCTGCAGCATAAGCAATTAGCCATTTATTTGTGCTTAAGTGGACCATCACAAGATCAGTAGCTTCGTTTTCATTAATGTAAATATATTTGTCTCCTTTCAAATTAGTTTTCAGATGTGTCTTAGAAAATTTTTTCATCAGTTTGAATAATTAAAAATGTACAAGTTTGTAAATGTTTCTGATTTCTGGCTCTAGGGCGCTCTGGTGGCTGTGGTGGGAAAGGTTGGTTGTGGGAAAAGTTCCTTGTTGGCCGCCATAACAGGAGAGCTTACAAGGTACTGATTTAAAATACATGTAGTTACTTTTTTTAGGCAATTTAAAGAGAATGTATACATTTTAGTATTCTAAAATCTAGGATTCTGCTTGCATATAAAATATCTTTATTACCAACATGAAGGTCAAGTTACCAAAACACTGTAATTAATAAAGTAGTTTTTTATGTAAGCTGCAGTGTGCACAATTATTTTTCCTTTTTTCTACTAAATTAGAACTAAAGTAGCTTAAATGGCTGCATATTATCATTAGAAATGCAACAAAACTGAAATAATGTCAAATATTATTAAAATATTAAATAGCCTAAATAGAAAAACAGTAAAATAGTTTTGTATTTTATTTTATTTATTTTTTTATAAAATGTCATTTACTTTTGTGGTGTTCTATCAGAAATCATTCCAATATGCGGATCAAGTAACATTTCTTCTTATTAATGTTGAAAACAGCATTCTTTGATTAATAGAAAGTTCAAAAGAACAGAATTTATTTAAATAGAACATAGAATTTCTTTACGGTCACGTTTGATCATTTTAATGTGTCCCTGCTGAATAAAATGACTTTTGAATTGTGATGTTTTTTCTATATATATATGTGTGTGTGTGTGTATGCATTTTTTTTTTACGTTTCGTTTTTTGATGCAAGTTGCCACAGAAATTATGCACTTCACCTTTAAAGGTGTACATACTTGACGTTCTTCGTGATTTTTGTGTTTTGTCTCGTGTAGGAGTGGAGGGGAAGTATTTGTTCGGGGAAGAGAGCAGGGATTTGGACTGGCTGTTCAAGAGCCGTGGATCCAGCATGCAACAGTACAGGACAACATTCTTTTTGGCAGGGACTTTGACGGCACGTTCTATCAAGCTGTGATCGAGGCCTGTGCTCTTGCTGATGACCTAAATGTAGGTGTATATCTGGCTATCCTTGCATGCAGGTTTTCCCTTGATATTGTCTAAGAACTATAACTGACACTCACAAGTCATGCTATTTTGTTCAGATCTTGCCTGGTGGCGATCAGACAGAGGTTGGAGAGAATGGTGTCACTCTGAGCGGAGGACAGAAGAGCCGGCTTGCTTTGGCTCGGGCTGTTTATATGGTGCAAGGTTTTTTTTTAAATCTCAGATTAATGCTCAGACAGAAAGTTCATACAGGTTAGGGTCAAAATATGATGTGTGTTTTTATGGTGCATTCTCTCTCATATTTCAGGATAAAGAAATCTACTTGCTAGATGATCCTTTGGCAGCTGTGGATGCTGATGTTGCCCACCATCTCATGGAGAAATGCATCTTGGGGATCCTCAAGAACAAGACCAGAATTCTTTGCACTCATCGCATAGAGTTTGTGGAAAAGGCAGATGTGGTGGTGCTGATGGACAATGGGATGATTGTAAAAACAGGTACTAGCTTCACAAAGCATGCCCTCTTGGTTCTTTAGTGCCCCTATTATAGAAAATGAAAGGTTCATATTTTGCTTTTTGGAGTCCCACACAACAGGTTGACATGCATAAAAGGTCGAAAACACTTTCATTGTCTTATAATATGCATTTATTTATATGTTACGTGCTCAACATGAAACTGCTTGGGATTTGTTTTTAAAACGACTCATCGTAATGATTCAGAGTCGACTCTTTTATTTGAAGGAAAGTAACTTTATACACGGTGCACATACACAATTAAAATTTTAGCACAATGTTTTCCTTCACAAGAACTGCATAAATTTGTGTTACTGCATAAAAGTAAATTTTCCAAATCCATAATAGGGGCACTTTAAATAGAAACTTTCTGAGTTTACTAATGCATTGATTGCTATTTCTGATAATTATTATTACTTTTGTTTTGGTTAAGGGACGCCAAAGGAAGTTCTTTCTTTGGTAAAAGCTCCTAAAGACTGCAAGAACAACAGCAATGCTAAGGAGAAAGGTATGGATGCTTTTTAAATGAATGAGTGAACCGTATCCATTAACTCACGCAAATAAACCTTTTTTCTCAGATGCTATAGGCCGAGAGGAAGAGGAGACCAGTGAGCCGGAGCTACAGGCAGAGATTGAGATGTTTGGGGAGGAGCAGAAGCAAATGGGCAAGCTGTCCTGGGCTGTGTACCGCTCGTATTGGAGGGCAGTGGGTGGATGCATGGCTGTGGCTGTTCTGCTCTCACTTTTCCTAATGCAAGGTCATAGGAGCTATATCAATATCAGCTGTATGTATTATAAAATAACACTACGGCACTATAATAACTACTTGGATTTGTCCTACACAGCCTCCAAAAATGTGTCAGACTGGTGGCTTTCTCATTGGATTTCCCATTTGAAGGACAATACGACTGAGCTGGTGTCGCTGTCAGCTGATCCAGTCTTAACGCTGACCTTCCTCTCTCCTGAGAGATTCATGTGAGTTAGATCTTTCATTAAATGGTTTTAATTATATAATGAATTCATTTATTGATTAATTCTTCTATTATTATACTACCTTTAGAGAGTTTGGAGTATGTAAGATTTTTTTTTTAAGAATATAAGGCTGCATTTAGTTAAATAATAATGCAAAAAAAATAATAATATTGTGAAATATGAAATCGTTAAAAATATTTTTATGGAAGCCATAATACATTTTCTTCTGGATACTTCAATGAATAGAAAGTTCAAAAGAACAGCATTTATTTGAAATGGGCGTTATTATAATATCACTTTTCATCTATTTAATGCATCCATTTTGAATTACATGTTTAATTTCTTTTTAAAAAATCTTATAATGTATGAACAATAAAGTACCAGAAAACTAAAGATAAAATCATTGATTTGTAAATAAACAGAACATTATATACTTATGTATATATATTTATATACTTATAACTACTTATTATATAGTTTATTTGCAAAAACAGATAACTTTCAACAGTTCTTAAAAATCATGTTTTTTCATTTTGCATTCAAATTAATCTCAGTCAAACTGCAGTTGTTTTTTTAACTAGGTTCAAATAACTAAAAATCAAACAAAAAAGGCTAACTGACACGACAATCATTTATATCTATACCACAAATCTAACATTCTCTTTGAGGTAGATATTATGTAGAAATGTGCAGACGTTTTGTTGAGTAGCGACTCGTTTAACTTGTCTTATCAGGTTTCACGCACCTGGTTCAGAGACTTCGGGGAATGTAAGCTCAGATCTGAAGTTTTACATGACCGTGTATGGGTCTCTGGCGGCAGCAAACACCGTCTTTACCGCTGTCCGAGCCTTTCTCTTTGCTTATGGAGCAATCTGTGCTGCGACTGTCGTTCATCAGAGACTGCTGTCCAGTGTGCTAAAGGTAATGATCCCCAGCACCTTCAGCCACGATGGTTTAAAGCTATTGCTAAATTATAAAAAAACAAAGATGTGTAAGAACATAAACCTTTAATATAAAGTACATATGCCTCTTCCATTCTAGGCCACTATGACGTTTTTTGACACTACACCCTTGGGTCGCATCCTGAATCGTTTCTCTTCAGATATTTACAGCGTGGACGACTCTCTCCCCTTTGTCTTAAACATTCTCCTGGCCAATGTGTTTGGGCTGCTCGGGATGCTGCTTGTCATGACCTATGGGCTGCCTTGGGTGCTGCTTCCTTTGATTCCTCTGGGGGTGCTCTACTACCAAACTCAGTGTTTTTATCGCCACTCGTCCCGGGAGCTGAAACGTCTTTGCAGCCTCACACTCTCTCCAGTTTATTCACACTTCTCAGAAACGCTCAGCGGCCTGTCTACAGTACGGGCCAGTGGACACACTGCCAGGTTAAATTATTTCATTTCATTGATTCAGAAGTTATGTTTTTTTTAAAGAAATCTTTATTTCACTGCTAAAAGTTTATTAAATTAATAATTTGCATAAAGAAAATTAAGCTTTTTATGCTGCAATGTGACGTTATTTTTCTGAACAATTATTATTGTTTTTTTGTTTAGTTTTTTTTAACATGGATTAAAATGAGAATTTATTTTTGTATCTGTGGGAAAATTTCAGAAATAAGTTTTCTTTTTTTTTTCTTTAAATTTGAAGTTTAAAGTTTTCTTATTATATGTATCTACAAGTGTCAGTGACAGAAACTGAAACACTTTTTGGTAGGCTTTGGCAGTCTGCAGCAGAATAATAAATAAATAAATAAATAAATAAATAAATAAATATAAAAAGGCCATGTAAGACATATTTAAAAAACAGAAATCTTGCCAAGGAATACAATAAGATAACAGTAGAAGTAAAAATGAAAATAATAATAAAAAATAAAAAGTGTGCAGGTGCAAGGTTGAGGTGGAGACTTAGCTTGTATGTAATGTAAAGTAGTTGTGCAAAATTCAAAGGAAATAATGTTTTAAAGTCCTCTGATATGTGCAAGACTCAAAAGACATAATGTTTTATATTTTATGCAATTTTGCTATTTTTTCTTTTTTGAGTCTCGGGTCAAATTCGAGCTGAACATGTTACTGACATTGATACTGAATATTTTCTCAGTTTATCTCAATGCTAGAAGACAAACTTAGGTGTGGTTATTTTGGAATGAAGTTTGATAATTTCCTGACAGTGCCTGCAGTGTTTAATAAAACAGTATTTTGTGTGTTTGAGAGCAGATTTGAGGAGGAGAATGAGAGGCGTCTGGAACAGAATCAACGCTGTCTCTTTAACAGTAATGCTGCCATGCAGTGGCTGGACATTCGGCTGCAGATGATCGGTGTCACTGTAGTAACCGGCATCAGTGTGATCGCTGTGATCCAGCATCAGCTCAAATCCATTGACCCAGGTTAGCCTCTTAATGAGATAAGACTATCAATTCGGGGCATTTAGCAGGTGCTCTTTACCAGAAGCTTTAGCTTCATGTCAGACAGCCACGGCCAACAGAGCACTGAGAATATTAACCACTGGGCAAATTATACATTC
Organism: Enteromius trimaculatus; assembly: GCA_032361065.1. NCBI lineage: Eukaryota > Metazoa > Chordata > Actinopteri > Cypriniformes > Cyprinidae > Enteromius > Enteromius trimaculatus. The sequence continues at coordinate 16,127,926 of JAUMHP010000060.1, forward strand.
AAATATATAAATAGGTCTGTACAGAATTGGTAACTCTTTTTTTTATGTATCTTAACTTATTTTCAAAGCAACATCCTATTTGAAACATTTACCTTAGAAAATGTTACTCATCCCTACTGCACTATTGTCCAGTTTTGGAAAATCATGTTCAGTTCATCCATAAGACCTTTAAAATGGTTTAATGTGTGTGCTAAATTGTGCTTAAATCTCTTCTCTGTTCTGTCAGGGCTGGTGGGTCTGTCTCTGTCCTATGCACTGTCCATCACCAATCTGCTGTCAGGCCTGATTTTCAGCTTTGCGCAGACAGAGATGCAGTTAGTGAGCATTGAGCGTACTGAGGAGTACTCCACCAACATCCCGCAGGAGCCTCAAGAAGCCAGCACTGAGGTGTGATATATTTACCCTAAAAACTGAATCAGGGCCAAGTCTAATTAAATGTTTCACAACCGTTTTTGGCAGAATATTTTAAAGGAATAGCTCATCCCAAATGTTTTGTTTGCTGAAAATGTTCTTACCCTCAGCCTAACTCGATATGTAGATGAGTTTGTTTCTTCATTGGAACAGATTTAGAGAAATGTAGTTCACCAAAGGATCCTCTGTAGTGAATGGGTGCCGTCAGAATGAGAGTCCTACTGATAAAAACATCACATTAATTCAAAAGTAACCCACACCAGTCCATCAGTAAATGTCTTTTGAAGTGAAAAGCTGCATGTTTGTAAGAAACAAATCTATTATTAAGATGGTTTTAACTTCTGATCCTTTTGTGATAAAATATGTAATGAAGAAACAAACACATATACATCGTTTATTTTAAAATCTGTAGTATTGCTTGTATTTATATAGTATAGCAACCCCCAGGTTGTGAGACCTTGTATTTAAGCGTAACTCAAAAACGTATCGTGACACTCTACATCTGCAGGTTCAAGAATCATGGCCTGAAAAGGGCCGGGTTGAGTTTGTGGGTGCTGTATTGGTGTACCGGCCAGGCTTGCCTAACGCTCTTGATGGGGTCAGCCTGGAGGTTTTACCCGGTGAGAAGGTGGGCATTGTAGGGCGCACAGGCTCCGGGAAATCCTCATTGTTCCTTGCCCTATTTCGTATGGTGGAGCTGAACCAGGGTCAAATCCTGCTGGATGGAGTCGCCATCAGCTCGGTCAGACTTAGTAACCTGCGGTAAGGGTTAGGCCACTGTATGTTTTCTTAGTAAAATCAATGCATTTTTATTATTATAAATCATCATGGATGCAATGCATTTTTCAAAAGTGATGGTAAAGACATTTATAATGTTAATTATAAAATATCTATATCTATCCAGTAAATGATGTTCTATTGAACTTTCTATTTCGGAAAAAAATAAGTTTCCACAGAAATATTAAGGCCGCACAACTGTATTCAACATTGATAATAAACAGAAATAGAGAGAACCAAATTAGAGTGATTTCTGAAGGATCATCCGGGAACAAAGACTGGAGTAATGATGCTGAATATTTTAAGATCCTGTATATTCAACTGTATTTTGGATCAAATAATGCAGCCTTGGTCAGCATAAGAAACTTAAAAACATTAAAAGCATAAAAAAACAACAACAATGCAAACCTCTCCACCCCCTAGATGTGGATCCAACCATGCCCCCTGGATCTTGTGGGCTGCAGCAAGCCCTACTTGGTCCAGGGTCACATTTATGGGTTTTAATATTCCCCATTATGTAAAATCAGCAGAAGAACTACAAATATTTCTTACGACAAAGACTTATGTTTTTTTTTTTTATATGGTCCCTTCAAACAATAAGAATGTATGTTTGGGTTGCCCTCTATAGATCAAAGCTGGCCGTCATCCCTCAGGATCCCTTCCTGTTTTCCAGCACAGTGCGAGAGAACCTTGATCCTCACGGCCATCACCCAGACTTTCGGCTGCTAGATGCCCTTGAGCAATGCCACCTAGGAGATGTAGTACAGAGAATCGGTTAGAGTCAAACACTTCTGAGTCTTATAGAATTTATCTAGGGCATGAGAAAATGCTGTCTTCTAATATCCTTGTTTTGTTGTTGTTGCTTTGTCTGTGTCTCTCATTACAGGTGGCCTGGATTCGGAGGTTGGAGAAAGGGGAAAGTCTCTGTCTGTGGGCCAGAGGCAGCTTCTGTGTCTTGCCCGTGCTCTGCTTACAGAGGCTAATGTATAACTCACGTATGAAGAAAACATACACCATAAAACATGTCAAACAAACAATCTTAACTGTGTACTTTAATGTTATGGTTCAATAGATTTTATGCATTGATGAGGCCACAGCAAGCGTCGACCACAAGACTGACATGCTTCTGCAGAAAACTATCAGAGACAAATTCAAGGATAAAACTGTTCTTACCATCGCCCACAGGTATAAAATAGCTTGTATACTTGAAAACTTTGACTAAGGAATAAAAATTTTACGGGAAAAAAATCTAAAGTGCACAGTTCTATGAGGCATTTCTTAAATAAAACAAAGCAGATAGTTGTAAAAGTATTTTTTATGATTGTTAATCCCCTTTAATAACTATACTATCTCTGTCAACCTTTGTACTGTACAGTCACGCATACTAGCAAGCCATTTAGGTAACATCAACATTACTTGTATGTGCATGATTAGTTTTAAAGGAAGCTGCAAAAGAAAATGGTGAATTACTTAAAGGTTGATAAATTCAGATTGTTATTTTAGTTTTCAGGGTTTATTTAGTTATTGGGTGCCTTGTTGTCTGATTGATAGAAATAATAAAAATTAAAAAAAAACCTGGTAGTGACTAATTTTTGGATTAACATAGCCTTTAAAACACTTTTTTTAAGAACTATTTTGTTGCCATACAAACCCAACCAGTCTTTCTTATCCCACAGACTGAATACAATTATGGACTCAGACAGAGTGCTGGTGATGCATGCTGGGAAGGTGGTGGAGTTTGACAGCCCTGCTGCCCTGTGCCAAAGAGAAGACTCGGTTTTCCAGAAACTCTTACGTGGCGGTGAAGACCGAGATTAAAATACTGTATTTCCAGCTATGAATGCATGGCCACTGCATATGAGCAAAAATACCTGCAGTTTATCATGTTACACAATGTAAAAAAAATGAGAAACTCAGGGAAAATAGTTTGTTTGTGTTATAAACGGTCCCATTTGTATGGAATTGTTTTAGAATTAAATGTTGTTTTTTAAGTTATTGATCTGTTTTCAGATTTGCGTTTATTTTAATTATTGGGTCTTCACAACGATCTACTTAAAATACCTTTTCCCCCTTCAGAAAGTCAAAAAAGTGTCAACTAAGGTGTGAGAGTCCCACCGTGTTCTGATGTTTATTTCTGTGGTTTGAATGCATTCTCTCTACTGAGAATTCACAATGCTTAATTGGTTTCATTAGAGGTGTGAATGTTCCTAATAAGCCGTCTCCACCCAAAACAACCTGGCTAAGAGTGACTACGCCTTGTACAGGTGGACGTTTTCCAACTTGCATGAGTCACATGGGAGTACATGTGTGCATAGTTTTACCCTATTTTATTACCATTTCTTTTGATTTCCTCCCATCAGTCTAGAATTAGGGAGAGGTTTGTTTTTGTTATGTCACCCTGCCTTCAATGCAGAACAGGCAGTGATGCTGAAGCTTTATGAGGTATGCGTTTGCCCTGGTTAAACCAGTTGGTCCACTCTTCAAGTGTATTACCTGCTGCAGTGAGAATATCATAAACAGTGAGAAGAGGACAGAGGTAAACGCGGTCTCATCCAGTGAAAACTACAACAAGCATGGCACTTTATCTCTGCTGACACGAACAAGGATTGTTGCTCCTCGAAAACAAGGTAAGGATCTTTTCTATTCAAATTTACAACAGTACTTTGGACTGGAACTAGGTTGTGTAAAACTGAATGGTACTTAAAGTAAAGTTTGGTTGTTCAGCAAGCGCAGGTGTCCAGCTGTTTTTGTTATGAATGACTGCAGCACTCGCACAGGTTATGCTGATTTAATTGTTTTTTGTTTTTTTTACTTTACTGTAATTTAAGAGGGGTTTAGTGTATATTACAAACGGCGCTTGGGTTGTGCATTAAAGCACAGGGATGGTTGAAGTTGTGAATGAGTACATTAACATGACTTCTTTAAGGACCAGTTCTTCTAATATTGTTAGTGACTATTACTGTATATCAAAAACATATGTTTCTGCAAACCACTTTCGGGTCTTGTACCTTCAGTTAGTGTTTACTCTTAATATACAGGTTAATAAAAAGGTGTTGTGCATGTTAAATTGATCATATATTTTAGATAATGGTTAGTAATTTTTATGTTATTTGAAACCCGTTTCAATTAAACTAGACAATTAAATTTTTTTAATAAATAGTTGAGTAAATAATGAAAATATGTGCCTTTACAGATGAACATGGGAGCACCTGGTACCTTTATGATTACGCATGTTTAATACAGAGGGTGTGGTTAACAAGGTGAGGTCTGTTCACAGTTTCCTTTGTCTGGCCTAACCTGTTCCTAACGCCCTCGTTACACTATCCCTGAACAATTCCTTGAATACCTCACAGTTTCAGCTGTCTGCCAGTGGGGAAAATGCAGATGTTTTGTTAAGCATTAACGTCTTGAGTATGAATTGCACACCAAGATATATGTCCTTGTGTCAACTGGCAAAGGGTAAAGTTTAATTTAAATTGGTGTTGTTTGCTTAGTCTTGCTTCACTTTGAGGCAAGGGCTTTTTTCATTCAATGATGTTCATAGTTGTTCAGTGATGTGCGCAATTACATGTCAATAATAGTTAGAACTGACACGTGGGTGTCTCGTGCAGCTGAATCATTTCTTTTGCATCAACAGGTTTGAGATTGACTCTCTTTGCTGTAAATATATACCAGTGATATGGTATGACATCTTTTATCATTTTTTCTATACATGCCTTTAATTTTAAGAAAAATGAAAAAAAAAAACACCATTATATTATCTTGTAACTTGCAGGCGCTTCGAAGAAGCCTTTCTGACAGCTTGCTACTTGAAGATGACCGTGTGTCTGATGAGGGTTTGGAATACACAGACCTGCACTTTCATGAAGGTACAGGTTTTTTTTTTCTTTTTCATTGTGTATTAATTAAGCATTAGATTGGTGGTTCACTTTTACTGTGGAGATATTTATTGACATATAACATTGATGTTGTGGAAATTTAAGGACAACTGTTTATTATAGACTACATTTCATGTTACATTACATTTTCATTTAAGATGATGAAATTGTGGGTGCCAGTGGTCAGTTTGCACTTAAGAGGAATGAACTGAAGAAGAATGAAGCCGTGGACATTTTAAAGTTGATTGGTAATGACAAGGAGATAACGATTCATAGTTTGAAATCCAGCAAGAGTTTGGAAAGCCTGGATATCAAAGCTCCAAATGAGGTCTGTGCACATCAAATTTTTTTCTTCCTCATGAAACCCCCAAACAAATTAATTTACAGTTCAAATGTTTCAACAGGTGTGGAAAGATTCATATGATAGGCTCTTCAATGCTAAAGTCAAGAAATACATGAAAGGAAATAAAACTCTTAAGGAAAACAGACATGGCATACACAATGGTCCAGTGGCAACCCAGACACTTGACCGCAAAAGCGGGCAAGTAAATGTTTCGTCTTTACTTGAGAATGCAGATCGAATGCGTCTCACTACATATGGAACTGAATTTGGCGATCAAGCAGGGCCATTCATGGGCCATTATGATGTAAGGGATCCTACAGGTGAATATGACTCCGAAAAGTTGGTACAAGGATCTGACCTGCTGAGATCAGCAAAGATCAAAACCAGTATTTCAGGAGATGTTCCATCGCATCATTCCACAAAGAACTTGAGTACTGTTAATAAGGAAATCAACATACGTGGTGGAGCATATACAGATCCAAAAATAGATGTTGGTATTAATGCACCAGATTCAGATCTTACACTGTCAAATACCCATAGATCTCCTGTGATGCACCTCACAAAAGGACATTTCAAAGGCCCAAAAGCAGTGCTTAATTCTTCTGATATGGATATGGATGTACCATCGGTTAATGTCAAAAAGCCAAAATTTAAACTGCCAAGGTTTAGCCTCTCTGGAAACAAGAATACAGACCTCAATTATGATGAAAGTGTTAAGGGGTCATACCCTGAAGTAGCTACAGGTTCTAATATACAAATTGATGGACCAAAGGCTAATTTCAGAGGTCTAAAAACAGACCTTCCCGACATTGATTCACCAGATATCACAGCACCTGACATGGATGTTGATATTCCTGAAGGTACATTTAAAGGACCAAATTTCAAAAACTCCAATCTCGACTTGAATGCACCTGATCTTGGCATAAATGGTCCTTCTGGTAACCTTAAACTGCCAAAATTTGGCTTCTCTAGTAGCAAGCCAGAAGGACCTGATTTTAAAATTAAATCTCCAGACCTGAATCTCAAAAGTCCCAAAATTAAGGGAGGAATCAATACCCCAGACGTTGATCTGAATGTGCCTCAGTCTGATTTAAAAGGCCCGAGCCTAGATATCAAATCACCTGATATAGATTTTAATGGCCCTTCAGGTAAATTGAATATGCCAAAGCTAAAGAAACCCAATTTTGGCCTGTCAGGTATGAAGGAGTTACATATGAACATGGATGCTGACATTGATAAGCCAGACCTCAATCTAGGTGCATCAATTCCCAAACTAAATGCAGGGATAAACAGTCCTGATATTGACGTTCATGGACCTAATGTTGATCTCAAAGGTCCAAAAACAGATCTTACGTTTCCAGACCTGGATATGCCATCTGGAAAAATGAAAAGGCCAACTTTCAAGATGCCTGATTTTGATCTCTCAGGACCTAAAATGAAAAAGGCTGACTTTGATCTGATGACTCCTGACATGGATCTTTCAGCCCCAAAGTTAAAGGCAGATTTTAATTCACCAGATATCACGGCACCTGACATGAATGTTGATTTCCCTAAAGCTAAAATTCAAGGACCAAATTTGAAGACACCCAATATTGACATGAATACACCTGACCTTGACATAGATGCTCCTTCTGGTAAACTGAAGATGCCAAAATTTCCAGACCTGAATCTCAAAAGCCCCAAAATAAAGGGAGGAATCGATACCCCAAACATGGATCTGACTCTGCCTCAAACTGATTTAAGAGGCCCAAACCTAGATATGAACTCACCTGATATTGATGTCCATGGCCCTTCAGGTAAATTTAATATGCCAAAGCTAAAGATGCCCAATTTTGGCTTATCAGGTTTGAAAGGGCCACATACAAAGATTGATGCTGACATTGATAAGCCCGACCTTAATCTGAGTGCAACAACTCCCAAACTTAATGCTGGGATAAATGGCCCAGATTTTGATATTCATGGACCTGATGCTGATTTCAGTGGTCCTAAAACAGACCTCACACTTCCAGACATAGACATGCAATCTGGAAAAATGAAAATGCCCACTTTCAAGATGCCTGATTTTGGTCTCTCAGCACCAAAACTAAAGACACCTGAATATGATCTGAAGGCTCCTGAAATGGATCTGTCAGCTCCAAAGTTTAAGGCAGACTTTGATTCCCCAGATCTCAACATTAAAAGTCATAATCCAGGTATCATAGGACCTGACATGAATGTTAATTTCCCAAAAGGAAAAATTAAAGGACCAAATTTAAAAAAAAAAAATCTTGACATAAATGCACCTGATCTGAAGGGGAACATAAATTCCCCTTCAGCTAAACTGAAGCTACCAAAATTTGGCTTCTCAAGTAGCAAGCCAAAAGGACCTGATCTTAAAATCAAATCTCCAAAGCTGAATCTCAAAAGCCCCAAAATAAAGGGAGGAATCGGTACTCCAGATATGGATCTGGCTCTGCCTAAAACAGATTTAAAAAGCCCAAATGTTGACATCAAATCACCTGATATTGATGTTAATGGCCCTTCAGGTAAATTGAATATGCCAAAATTGAAGATGCCCCATTTTGGCCTATCAGGTTTGAATGGACCACATGTGAACATGGATGCTGACATTGACAAGCCTGACCTTAATCTAAGTGCATCAACTCCCAAACTAAATGCAGGGATAAATAGTCCTGAT
>JAUMHP010000060.1:16144569-16189543 GCA_032361065.1 Enteromius trimaculatus
TCGGGTTTGAAAGGGCCAAACATGAACATGGATGCTGACATTGATAAGCCAGACCTCAATCTGAGTGCATCAACTCCCAAAATACGTGCAGGGTTAAACAGTCCTGATATTGATGTACATGGACCTAATGTTGATCTCAAAGGTCCAAGAACAGACCTTCATCTTCCAGATGTTGATAAGCCTTCTGGAAAAATGAAAATGCCCACTTTAAAGATGCCTAAGTTTGGTGTCTCAGGACCAAAAATAAAGACACCTGATTATGATTTGAAGACCCCTGAAATGGATCTGTCAGCTCCAAAGTTTAAGGCAGACTTTGATTCTCCAGACCTGAATCTCAAAAGCCCCAAAATAAAGGGAGGAATCAATACCCCAGACATGGATCTGACTCTGCCTCAAACTGATTTGAAAGGCCCAAACCTAGATATCAATACACCTGATATTGATGTTAATGGCCCTTCAGGGAAATTGAATATGCCAAAAATCAAGTTGCCCAAATTTGGCCTGTCGGGTTTGAAAGGGCCAAACATGAACATGGATGCTGACATTGATAAGCCAGACCTCAATCTGAGTGCATCAACTCCAAAAGTACATGCAGGGATAAACAGTCCTGATATTGATGTACATGGACCTAATGTTGATCTCAAAGGTCCAAGAACAGACCTTCATCTTCCACATATTGACAAGCCTTCTGGAAAAATGAAAATGCCCACTTTAAAGATGCCTAAGTTTGGTGTATCAGGACCAAAAGTAAAGACACCTGATTATGATCTGAAGACTCCTGAAATGGATCTGTCAGCTCCAAAGTTTAAGACAGATTTTGATTCTCCAGACGTGAATTTGAAAAGCCCCAAAATAAAGGGAGGAATCAATATCCCAGACATGGATCTGAATCTGCCCTCATCTGATTTAAAAGGCCCGAACCTAGATATCAACTCACCTGATATTGATGTTAATGGCCCTTCCGGTAAATTTAATATGCCAAAAATGAAGATGCCCAAATTTGGCCTGTCAGGTTTAAAAGGGCCAAATATGAACGTGGATGCTGACATTGATAAGCCAGACCTCAATTTGAGCGCATCAACTCCAAAAGTACATGCAGGGATAAACCGTCCCGATATTGATGTTCATGGACCTAATGTTGATCTCAAAGGTCCAAGAACAGACCTTAATCTTCCAAATATTGACAAGCCTTCTGGAAAAATGAAAATGCCCACTTTAAAGATGCCTAAGTTTGGTGTCTCAGGACCAAAAATAAAGACACCTGACTATGATTTGAAGACTCCTGAAATGGATCTGTCAGCTCCAAAGTTTAAGGCAGACTTTGATTCCCCAGACCTCAACATTAAAGGTCATAAGCCAAATATCACAGGTCCAGACATGAATCTTGACTTACCTAAAGGTAAATTTACAGCACCAGACTTAAAGACACCCAATCTTGATATGAATGCACCTAGCCTTGACATCAATGCCCCTTCAGGTAAACTGAAGAAGCCGAAATTTGGGTTATCGGGTAGTAAGCCAAAAGGCCCAGATTTTAAAATTAAATATCCAAAGCTGCATTTCAAAAACCCCAAAATGAAAGGAGGAATAGATGCCCCAGACATGGACTTGACTCTGCCTCAAACTGATTTAAAAGGCCCAAACCTAGATATCCAATCACCTGATGTTGATATTAATGGCCCATCAGGTAAATTGAATATGCCAAAGCTAAAGATGCCAGGTTTTGGTCTGTCAGGTATGAAAGGGCCACATATGAATGTGGATGCTAATATTAATAAGCCTGACCTTAGTTTGAATGCATCAGCTCCTAAACTAAATGCAGGGTTAAATAGTCCTGATATTGACTTAAATGGACCAAATGCTGATTTCAAAGTCCCCAAAACAGACCTTAATCTTCCAGACATTGACAAGCCTTCTGGAAAAATGAAAATGCCCACTTTAAAGATGCCCAAGTTTGGTGCCTCTGTGCCAAAAACAAAGACACCAGACTATAATTTGAAGACCCCTGAAATTGATCTGTCAGCTCCAAAGTTTAATGCTGACATTGATTCCCCAGACCTGAAGATTAAAGGTCATAAACCAGATATTACAGGCCCAGACATGAATCTTGATTTTTCTAAAGGTAAATTTACAGCACCAGACTTGAAAACACCCAATTTTGACATGAATGCACCCGACCTTGACATAAAGGCCCCTTCAAGTAAATTTAAGCTGCCAAAAATTGGCTTCTCGGGCAGCAAACCAAAAGTTCCAGATCTTAAAGTCAAATCTCCAGACCTAAATCTTAAAAGCCCCCAAATTAAGGGAGGAATTAATACCCCAGACATGGATCTGACTCTGCCTCAAACTGATATAAAAGGCCCAAACCTAGATATCAATACACCTGATATTGATGTTAATGGCCCTTCAGGTAAATTTAATATGCCAAAGCTAAAGATGCCAAATTTGGGCTTGTCAGGTTTAAAAGGGCCACATATGAACATGGATGCTGACATTGATAAGCCAGACCTCAATCTGAGTGCAACAACTCCAAAACTACATGCAGGGATAGACAGTCCTGATATTGACATTCATGGACCTAATGTTGATCTCAAAGGTCCAAAAACCAATCTTGCATTTCCAGACATGGACATGCCATCTGGAAAACTGAAAATGCCCACCCTCAAGATGCCTGATGCTGGTTTTTCGGGGCCAAAACTCAAAACATCGGGTTATGATCTAAATACCCCTAAAATGGATCTGTCAGCTCCAAAGTTTAAGGCAGACTTTGATTCACCAGACCTCAGCATCAAAGGTCATAAGCCAGATATCACAACCCCAGACTTGAATGTTGATTTACCTAAAGGTAAAATTAAAGAGCCAAATTTCAAGAAACCCAATCTTGATTTAAACACTCCAGACTTTGACATTGATGCACCGTCAAGTAAATTTAAACTACCAAAGCTGGGCTTCTCACACAGTAAGCCTGAAGGACCTGATCTTAAAGTAAAATCACCAAAGCTGAATTTCAAAAGCCCCAAAATAAAGGGAGGAGTCGATACCCCAAACATGGATCTGAATCTGCCTCGGTCTGATTTGAAAGGCCCAAACTTAGATATCAAATCACCTGATATAGATTTTAATGGCCCTTCAGGTAAAATGAATATGCCAAAGTTAAAGATGCCCAGCATTGGCACGTCAGGTTTGAAGGGGCCACATATGAACATGGATGCTGACATTGATCAGCCCGAACTTAATCTGAGCACATCATCTCCCAAATTAAATGCTGGGTTTAATCCTGATTTCGACATTCATGGTCCTGATGTTAATCTTAAAGGTCCAAGAACAGACCTTACAACTCCAGACATAAACATGCCATCTGGTCAAGTTAAAATGCCTGCTTTTAAGATGCCTGATATTGGTTTCTCAGCACCCAAAGTAAAGACACCTGACTATGATCTCAAGACACCGAAAATGGACCTTTCGGCTCCAAAGATTAAGACCAGATCAGAGGAATTTGATTCCCCAGACTTCAGTATCAGAGGATATAAGCCAGATATCACAGCCCAAGATATGAATATTGATTTACATAAAGGCCAAATAAAAGGACTAAATTTCAAGAAACCCAATATTGATGTCAATGCACCAGACTTTGACATTGATGCTCCCTCTAGAAAAATGAAATTCTCAGGAAACATGCCAGAAGGAACAGATCTTAAATTCAGCTCTCCAGAAATGAATCTTAAAACCCCCCGAATTAAAGGAGGAATTGATAGCCCTGAGTTTTATGGGCTGGGGCCTGATGTTGATTTTGGTACCTATACACAAACGCATGCTAACAGCTTTGCAGTCCCAAGAGGTAAAACAAAGGCAACCAATACAAATGGTCTTTATTCTCCATCAAGAGACGTCAGAATACCGACTCATCAGAAATATAGTGCCCCAGAATTTAACTTGCAGGACCCCTATTATGACAAAGTTTCAGGAAAAGCTCAGTGGCCTACGATGCAAAAACATGTTTCTGGTCAGACCAGAATCTCTGGATTAGGTCCAACATCTTCAGATGTGTACTACAATGATATGTCTGGGGCATTAAGGTCAGGACATCATAAAACAAAAGCAAGTAATTTTGATATTGATGGCAACTGGAACAATACATCAGTGCCCAAACAAGTTTCAAGAAATAGAGAACATGCAGCTCTGAGAAATCCAAATATGGGAATGAATACTATGCAAAGATCAGGTGATAATGCTGGTGGTTATAGGAAGATGAATCCTAGTCATTATTACACTACTGATGATATATGCTACACTTACAAAGGGATGCCTAAAAGAGATGGACGCAGACAGACAATGAGACATCTGCAAATACATGCAATGGATCTGGAGGTTCCAGAAAGCACTTTGAAAGGGTCGAAATTTAACGTTCTTAAACTAATATAGTAGGGTCATTAAAAGAAAAGGATGTGGGAGACAAGAATGAGCTTGTCTATAGCAATCACATTTACAGGAGCGGATAAGAACTATAAAAACTTATATAAATATATATATATTTCAAAAATGTGCCATCTTTTTTGTACATTGCATAAACTTGCACTTATAGTATCATAGATCATTAGGTTATTAAAGGAGTTAATGTACTATATATATATATATATATATATATATATATATGACAAAATCTGTGACAATATTATGTGGATCTTGCCTGATTGAATATTGTAAATCATATATATTTTGTAAATTATGTAAAATGCTACAGTAATGTATAAATGCAGTGTGGATGAAATATACACATGTAAAAAGGTTTAGTCCGGAAAACTTTTCGTTTTTTTTTTTGGATAATATCTCATTCTTGCCATTTTTTTCAAACACATCTTTTGTGCTGTTGTGCTCATTGATACAGTAAGGTACAAAGGGGGATTTGTTTTTAAGGATGTATAAAAATAATTTGTGGGAAATATTCATACTGACATTGTTGCTTCACAAAAGCAGTTGTTGTTGTATAATACTTCAAATGTTATGCAGTTGAAATAAACATAAAAGTGTACCATTCTCTGTAGTGGTTATTTTGAGTATTTACCTTAATGCTACTTAAAAAAAAACTTGCTATATAAAGAGTATTTGCACATTATGATCTGCATATAAGATTATTTTGTAGTCAGTCATGATAATTTAAAGGCCAGCCTGGCAAAACTGTTTTGCATTTAGAAAGTGGACAGCAGTGTTGGTATTCTTTATAAACATTTTAGACCATGTGTTTCAGAACCGACCATAAAAGTAGCCTGTGACATGAAAATCTCAAAATATTCATATTTAACAAAATGTAAATGTTTGATTGTAATGATGTATTGATGTATGTTGATTGAAATGTATGATGAAAACTTTCCCATGGACATATTTGCATATTGTGGTTGGTCTTGTGTCTGTCGGAGGTATCTGCACCATTATTTTTGCTGAACACATTTTGCACTGTACTGTGTAGATTCTTGTGTGCTGCTGACTTGTCTGTTTTGGAGCTGTGGCCTGGAGGAGGGTGGAGCTTTATCAGGTGGTGTTGTGATAGTGGGCATAGTCTATGTGTTGGAGTTTCATAATGTGTTAGACCTGTTCTCTCCTTTACTGAAGCCTATATTTTACCTGACATACCAAATGGATAATTCTAACTTAGGCCTATATAAGTGTTGTTAAAAATAGTTGTTAGATAATAAGGGAAATGTACTTGTTAAAAAAGCGTCAAAACTCAGAATCAAAATAAGCCTATGTATATTGAGCCTAAATATGATACTTGTGCCTAAATGCGACTTTTATAGAACTTATTACTTGTTGAAAAGTTGATTTTAACTTTATATGGTTAATTTGACAAATTATTTGAAATAATTATAAGTTATTAGAAATACCATAATGTTCCTGCAGTCGCCGAATAAATAAATAAATAAAACAAGGTTAGTAACAATATACCACTGTTGAGATTTGGCAGATGCTACAATCTGATTACCACAGCAGCGTGACGCAAGGGGACAAGGTTAACGTAGCCGTGTAGTTGCAGGTCTTGCTTTCCGGATGCAATCGGATTTTTTCGGCCCTTGCCTCCATTTTGTACCGACTCGGTTATTTCCGGGATTTCGCAGAACTGGGTTCGCTAAAGCCCAGTGGTCCGCCGCTGGAAGAGTATCGCCCTCAAACACTGGGCAGCAATGTTAGTAGCAACAAGACATCCGGTTTTGTGAACCTTTGCCTTTCGTGCTTTCGTTTCACGCTGTGAACTGTTGGGAATAAGTTTACAGAGTTGGTACTAACCAGCCTTCAGTATGACAGCGGACCAATGTAAGCTTTCTTACGAATAGTTAACGTTACTTCGTTACCAGTTTTCTCGGTGGTCAGTCAGACTGCGGATCATCGGCGAAAGAGCAGCCGGTTACTGTTTAACATTAATGTTGATTGGAACAGGATCTCTCATCGACCGACAGGTAAGCTAACGTCTTAACAGCCGGAAGAGTAACAAGTTGACCTATTTGTTATTCACCGTTCTTATTACGTTTTTAATAAACCAACAAGTGACTTTGCGCAAAGTTTGTGCTCATATACTCTTTCACTGGGGTTGTTTTTATTAATCAGCGAGTCGTTTAGACCGGTTTTGTGAACCGGTTCAACCGATTCCTTACAAAGATTCGACTCATAAGAACCATTCTGTTACGAATCACCACCACTTGCGTTGTTCGCGACATCGTTATTTCAAAAGTTTCGGATTTACCTAATCCGTAGCTATACGTGCTTGAACCTGGATTACATTACTGGATTACTGTTCAGGATCTTTCATGGCATGACAGGTATAGTCACTTAGTCTGTGTGCACTGTTCAGGTATTTGTTGACTCAGGTATGCTTGATCATGTTAACCAACACATACACAACGCGTCATTTTCACAAACTGGTTGGGCTTCTTCCGTTATTAATTTCCTTCGTTTTGCTGTTAAATTACTCTCAGCGACACAGTTTAATTATATGAACATATTGCTCTTACATTGCAGCGGTGTATAACTGTTATGTGCTCATAATGTGGTGTTTGTATTATGCTTTTAGGGATAAATTAAAGTAGGCTATACATCGTGAGGTCTTACAGTGATTATTTTAAGTGTTGAAGCTTTAGACAGAATATTAAAAAAGTTTGCAAATATGTATAGTTTAGTATGACCATCAGATTTAATACATACAGTATGATATTGAAGAATGTGAAGAATACGGTTGATGAGGAAAACATAGCAATTTTATTAACAGACCCAGACTGAGCAAATATTTGGTGAATTTATTGATTTTTATATGTATTTTTTATAGCATAAAATGTAATATAAATATAGTTGCCACTCCATATCTTCTAATAATATGTCTTAAGATGATATTTTAGTTTTTCTTTAATGATCGAAGCTCTGTAGTTTTAATTATGGTCCACAAAACATGTAATACAATGTTATATAGCCTAATAATGATAATAGAGATAAACTTTTCCAAAAACCGGATGTGTCATATTTGATCAGTTTTTTTCTAAGACAAATATGTATGAGTAATCAAGTAAGACGCTTCAGTCCAGTAAGTGTACATCTTTAAAAATGATATGAAAATGAAAAAGGATATAAAAGTTATTCTGGTGTTTACTTTATTGGATGTTTTTAGAGTTATACTAAAAGGCCTTTTCCTTGAATTTAATTAAAATGATCCATCAGGCATGTGTGCAGCAGCATTTTCAGTAGCAAAAGTGCATTTTCTTACAAAATATTTGACAGCAGGCATTGGTTTTGTGGTCTTGATGTGAGTCTTGCTTTCTAGATCAAATGTAGCCAGCTGTGAGTTTAAGTGCAGAGTCTTTAAAGACTATTCTCCTGCTTCCTTATGTATTTTACATATGCTTTTATTCTTACCACAAAACAGACTCCTGCAACAGTTAGGTGTAATAAACAAGGCCCTAGTCAGATTTGTTAGGGCTGATTAGAGCTGAGATAGTTGTTTGCCTGTTTTGGCGTGTTATGCGACAATGTAAGGAATGTCAGGCTCATTTTTCTTATTTATTTCTTCGGCTGAACAGCGCAAGTATAATATCTTGTAGCCTACTTATATTTTCTGGTTACCGCTGTGGAAGCCAGTGCCGACCATGAACTCTTCAGTTATCAGCATTCTTCAAAATATCTTTTTTAATATTTAGCATAATAAAAAAAAAACCTCACACAGACCTCCAGAGACAACTGTAAATGATGACAGAATTTTTTTTTTCTACCCCCCATTTATGTTTCCATTGAGAGTTGTTTGCTTCTAAAAGGTCACTAGGTTTAAAAGTGGGTTGATGAGCTTCTTTGACAGAGGTGGGTTTATTTCTTTATTGTAGTGCTGATGATCACGTATAGACTTCAGGAAGCAAATAAGCCATATTTGTTTGGAGGTTTGTGTGGTGCTTTAGCAGTTTTTATTTATTAGATCTGCTCATTCAAGCAGCAACAGGCGTTTCGATTACAGCATACAATAGCTTGAATATAATGAAGATGAGCCATTCGGGTCACAAGCATACAGGTTTTATACAAGTTTTGCCATGCTTCACCCATTTTAATGCTCTCTCAATTCCATCAGCGGCAGATCCTGCTTCGTGACATTCCAGTTAGTCCTGCTGAAGTTTTGAATCGTTACACTTCATCTGTGGACATGTGAGCGAGCGCTTCTGTCTGAACCAGTGGGAAAACTTTTTGGAGTGCTTACAGGAAGTTTAACCTTTCAGTGGGGGGGGGGGGAACAAAACGAGGAATACAGGTTTTTCGTATGAGTATTTTTAACATTTTAGTTAGTATCTGGAGCTCGCCTGCTGCTGTGTAGTTCCTGGAAGAGTCAGGTAGTTTGGGAGGTACTGTGACGCCACGTTGGTGACGTTAATCACTATTTTGTCACTGTGATGCGTTACTGTTTTTGAAAGAATGTTTTAGTTACAACCACCTCCTGATTTGCCTGTGCATGGAAGTCTGAAGGCTGTAATTCTTCCACCTTGCAGAGTTTTTGTGAGAACCTCAGACCAAGCGCTGAAGATTGAGGTGACTGTCGACATCTTCGGTATTTGCCAAGATGCCTATTCCTCCACCTCCCCCTCCACCTGGACCTCCACCACCCCCCACCTTTAGCCAGGTCAGTGTAAAGCAATTTTCCCTCCCCGTTACTTCCTTTAATTCAACTCCCTGTATGCTTTTTTTTTTGACAAAAACTATATATCAGTAGTAATATTTATGTTTTATATACTTTGCAAGGTAATTTTTTGACCAAAAAGTTAACTAATTAATTTAGAAAGTATAGTTGTTTTTGGTTTACGTCCTAAAGTATAATTCATATAATATTTGATTTTATATTTTACTAAAAAAGAGTTAAATATCATTAGATTTTGGAGTTTGCAGAGGGACGTTACGTGTCGTAATTAAACAAACAAAAACTTAAGAGACTGAAAACTAAAAGTATATGGTTTCATATACCCCCCAAAAAAGTTTAAATGTAATTTTATTATGTTTTTAAAAATGTACTCAATTCTCCACAAAATCAAATTAAGAAAACATTTTTTTTTGTGACATTCAAGCCGATGAAATGCATTTTTAACTTTTAAGAAATGTGACATATTTGGTCAACAACAACAACAAAAAATTAAATAAATGAGTAGATCAGGTTTTTAACTTGTTTTGGCTTTCAGGCAAACACCACACCTCCAAAACTAAATCGAGATGAAGCTAAAGGAAGAGGAGCTCTACTGTCAGACATCTGTAAAGGCACCAAACTAAAGAAGACCAGTGCGGTCAATGACAGAAGTGCACCTGTACTTGAAAGTGCGTCCACTGTAAAGCACTGCTGCTGGAAATACAATTAATGTTTGACTTGACCCAGCTAACTGTGCATTGTTTGGGGTTTTCTTTTGGCAGAGGCTGGCGGTCGAGGTGGCAGTGGAGGAGGTGGAGGAGGTGGAGGAGGTGGAGGTGGTGGTGGTGGTGGTGGAGGAGGAGGAGGAGGAGGAGGATTTGGAGGTGGTTCTGGGCCAATGGCCATGGGAGGATTGTTCAGTGGAGGAGTACCTAAACTACGTCCAGTCGGAGGTATGTTTCACTTTCACAGTGGGTAGTGCAATGATGGATTTTTGTTAATACTATACAAAAAAAAAAACTTTTTCACCATTTTTAGAAATTAATTTGGTAACACTTTCTATTTATATTACATTATAAAGGTATTTTTAAGGCATTATAATGAATGCATTATACAAACCTTTTAATATGTTCAATAAGAAAAATTATAATACATTATAATTTGTACATATTTCTGACTGTAGATATATGTATATAATAAAAATATAAGAAAATAAATATATAAATGCATTTACATATAAATACATAAAAAATATATACTGTATGTGTGTGTTTTAATACATAATAAATAACCACGGTCCAAACACACATTGGATGTGATTAACCTTTACATTGTAGGTTAGGTAAAAGGTTTACATACTAGCTAAGTATCCTATACTCAGTATGTCTTAAGAGGAACCAGCAAAATGAAGAGTTAGCATATATTTAGCAGAAACACTACTGATACTCTAATGAAGGCTAGTTGACATGTGGTTACTTTTCAACAGCTGTCTAAAGGATACCATCAAAATAATCAAACTGATATTCTAAAAATAAACTAAATAAATGTTCAAAGCAATTGAGTCATGTTACACATTCTTATCTTATCTGATATTTTCTGTTTGAGAATTTTTGTTTATTATTATTACTTCTAAGTGGTATTTGTCCTCTTTAAGTAAAGGAGCATGAGTAAAATGGCGAAATATGAGGCATACTTCATTATAACTATGAGAAATTTAATCCATTGTAACTTAGGTTGATGAGTCATGTTCACTGTGTGTTATAAATTATTATACTGTTAAAAGCTATAGCCACAAAGTATAACAGATTAATACGGTTCTTGTGAACATTCATGAGATGATACAACATATTATAAAGTTATCTATAATGCATTTCTGCATTCATTCATTATAATGCTTTAAGAATATCCTTATAATGTATAATGGAAAGGTTTCCTTCATTTCAGTGTAGGCGCTAATTTATTTTTGTTTATATTTATATTTTGTTTGGCCCTGCCATACTAGCTTTAGAATGATTCATTCCTTACAGTTATGAAGTCAACTAACCAAAATATAATCCTTCACATCGCAATATGTATTACAGGAAAAAATATTGGAATATGACTTTTTCCCCCAGTATTGTGAAGCCATTATTATCTCTAATTGTTTGATTGTGTCCACACAGACAGCTCTGTAGGACGGTCAGCGCTGAGGCCGCCTGGGTCTCGTCCAGCAGTCCAACGTGTCTCGAGTCATTCTGAACAAGACGGCTCGGGTCGTGGTAATGGAGGCCGCTCCTCTCCTCCAGAACAGCCACGAAATCACCGTCCCTCCGTGCCAGACATCTCCAAATCTTCAAAACCCACCAGCTCCGCTCCGCCTCCACCACCTCCATTCAATCGTGGTGGCAACCGCGGGCCCTCCTCAGCCCAACAGGGATCTGGGGCACACAGTCGTGAGAAACCCCTTCCACCACCGCCCGCAAGCAAGGGACCTCCACCACCGCCATCTTCTTCTCGGGATGGGCATTCTAGACACCCCCCTCTTTCATCTCGCTCTTCTTCATCCTCCTCCACTTCCTCAAATGCACCTCCACCACCTCCTCCTTATCGCCAGCCGACTAATGCTGCAAATGGTGACCCGGCCCCCGAGCTGCCACAGAGACGAAACTCGCTGAATAAGAGAAGCCATGGCAATGCTAATGTCCGTAGCCAGGCTCCACCTCCCCCTGCCCAGCAGAACAGACGCCCCCCGCCGCCATCACGAGACCCAGGGGTGCGCAGCACAGGTAAAGCACAAACTGAAAACTCTCTTACTGCAGACCGTAGTCGGTTTCTGACAGCCTCAGTAGTTCACGTTGTGCATAGATGTAGGAATGTAGGAATTTGAAATGACACGGTTGCATTAACAAATGTGTTGAAATTGTTTACACTATTGGAATTAAATAGTGAATAGGAATAATTAAAAACTAAAAGCATTAAATGACCCAACTGCCAAAGTTATGAAACAAATTGGTTTTAAATGGGTTTTAAAACTAAATGATGACAATTTTTCATGAACTGTTCCTTGAAATCAAGGGTTTTCAAGTAAATGTAGGTCCCATTTAAAATGAAGTGTTGTTTCAGCTCCTCAGGTTCCTCCTCCTGCGAGTCGCAACGGGGTTCGGGAAACACCACCCCCTCCGCCTCCTTATCGCGGCGGGCCACAGACATCTTCTGAACCCCACAGTCGAGGGAAGCCCCCTCCTCTATCCTCTACTGGACGTCAGCACTCAGGACATGCACCTCCTCCTCCTCCACCTCTCCGCAACGGACATGCGTCATCTGCCTCCAGGTCTTTTAGTGGTGAGATGATGCAATCTTTTTTGGAACATCAGTTCAGTTTGTTCTCTTAGTTGCTAATTTGTTTGTTTGTGGGAAGTTCCCATCGATCAGAACTTTGATTTGCGAAGAGGATCTGTAGTCTACTGTGCAGCAGAACATGAAAATAACCCTGGAGTCAAATGAGCTCTCAGTAATTCAAATGCGGCCCGTTTATTTCCTCATTACAACCATTAACAAAGCCTTCTCAGAATGCGGAGATGAGTCGTTCTGAAAATACAGGTTTCTCAGACTTCATGAGGTTCATGCCTTACCAAAATGATAAAAATGTCACATTAAAATAAATAGAGCTGCAAAATTGAAATGATGATATAGTTTAATAGGATTATGAAATCACAAAAGGCTCTATTTTAATCTGTTGCATTAAATGCATTTACATGTGAGCAGCTCATGATGCAGTGTCCCATCCACCTCCTTCACAAACTCCATCTCTTAATGTTCTTTATAATGCGCATTTAAGAAATTTAAATTGCAATATGTGACAAAATATTGATTTATTTACATACACACACACACACACACATATATGTATATTTATTTTTTTTTATTTTTTTTTTATTATTAATTACAACATATTTTTTGACCAAATCATGCAGGCCTATCCTGTAAATGAATAATTTTAAAGTAAAAACCATTCAAATAAAAGTATTTGTTTACCTGCATATCATGCGACAATAAGGAACCCATGAACATGCAAATGTGTTGGTAAATTTTATATATATATATATATAATTAGTGGTGGGCATAGATTTTTTTTTTTTTAATCTAGATTAATTTTAATTAATTTTGAAATTAAAATAGCTCATTTAAATTCTGCCAAAGGCATTCAGAATATGCGTGCTACCTAAATAATGACTAAAAGTAAAGCCCGATTATATTTAGAATATCTGTGTGTCAGTACTGCCATCTTAAAGTAGGGGTGTGAATCTTGGTTTGACAATTCAATGCAATAAGATTATTATCATCAACACAATGGTCCAGTTTCACAAACATGGATTAGCTTAAGCCAGGACTAGGCCTTAGTTAAATTAAGATATTAATGCATCTTTAACAAAATGTTAAGATATTTTCAGTTGAAGCAGTTCAAACATGCATTTTAGTCTGTGACTAGATTAAGCCTTGTCTGTGAAACCAGGAGAATATCACATATCACAGGAGAATTCAACATTACTGCATATGGCTACATTTAAAATCACATTTATTTTGTGCAAAATATACATTTTTTTATCATTATATAAACGGGCTACTCTTTTAAAACTATTACTTATTTAAAAAAGTGTTCTTTGAGTATATGAAAGTGTACAGAAATAGTTTTGAAAAAGTTGGATTTTTCTTTTTTCCTTTGTATTATTGCCCCTTGATTATATCAGATGTTTTGCTCTGCTCTGAAAACATAACTGAAGGCGTGCACATCAGTTTTGTATAAAACAAACAGCTTAACGTGGTTTATCATACTTTAACAACAACCAGGGAAAACCAAACTTCAAGGTCTTTCTACATTTTGTTGTGTTTTTTAATGATTTAAATATTGCTGGGGGAACTTAATATGGATTGCAAATGGCCAAAGCTTACGTTTTTAAATATTTGCGCCGGTGAAACAAATGGAAAATTGACACCCTTGTGCTGCAGTTCTGTGGATGTTTTTTGTAACTAAAATCTTAAGATTTATTTGACATATTATGTAAAATGTCAATAATAATACTGTTTCTTTTGATAAACTAAATACGAGTAATGAATATCTTTACCATACTTGACCCAAACTTTTAAACAGCTGTTTATCACAGTTTCCACAAAATATTTTCAGTTTTAATAATAAATCATAGCCTATAATTATAATTAAAAATTAATTCTTTTTTAATTTAATATTACTTTTTTTTCTTTTTTTTCTTTTTACAAATAAAGTATTCAAAACAGTTTTTAGTGTGCACTAATATTGAATGTATATTATTTTTTCCCAAATTCAATTTAAAATTTCATGAGTTTCATATGAACTAGCAAAAACATTTATTCTGAATATACCAAATTACGTCAATGTGCTCATCTTGACTCTGCTAAGTAGTGAATAAAACAGAATGTTGTTTGTCTCTTCTCAGATGATTTTGAGTCCAAGTACGACTTCCACCCTATAGAGGACCTTCCCCCGCCTGAAGAATACAGATCCTTCCCAAAGACCTACCCCAGCCAAGGCAACAAGGGTAAAGACTTTATTTTTACCTTTGACCTATCATTCATAGATGGATAAACACGACTCCTCATGTCCTCTTTATCTCTTCAGGTTTAGTGAGAGGTGCTCCTCCACTGCCGCCTGTTGGAGGGAAGTGAACACTGTTCAGGGAAGAGAAGGACCAAGAAGAGATGACACAAACACATAAATATGTACATAGGCAGTATGTATTTATGTGTGTTTGCCACACAAACGTTAATTGCACCTACAAATACATTGAATATCATGCCATTTTTCATAGGACAACACTATATAATCACACCTACATGATCTCTGATCCAAACCCCTCCAGAATGCTGTACCTCTAGACTACGAAAACACTGTGCAATATTCCTGTGCTGCCTAGAAATGCACCTTTTAATATCGTGTAAGATGACAGCGGCGCAGCAATGTGAGAGCAGACAACTCCAGTTCACATGAAGCTAGATGTGTACATTCCAGCAGCCAAAGTTTTTTTTTTTTTCATTCAGTGGGAAAATGTGTAGCACTTGTGGATTAACGACGACTATGCATATCAGACACAAAGTCTGTATTTCTCTGGACAATCATGTAATTGTATGTATTTTTATTCTTTATTTCTTTCCAAATCAGTCAGGAATTAGTTAAATTCTGAAAGTGTTTGCGTACACTACAGAGGCCACGAAACAGCCTCGTTTCTTGTTCATTCCACAGATTCGTTTTCCTTGTGACACTACAAAAAACTACTACAGCCAAAATGGTCTCAAATCAGCTCCATGCTGAACTTAAACTTATGTTTTTACTGACCAAATATACACTAAGTGTCATCGAAGACTTGAAGGTCTTGCTGGAGATCTTTGTGTTTTGAAACAGTATACAGATAGTGCCATTTTCTGGCTCATCCGCACCCTTTCTCCTGCCGGGTACAAATGTTTCTGGGTCATTTACGCATTGCTTTTCACCCTTAGTGTTTTAAACCTAAACTGAATTTCAGGAAATAAATTTTAGAAGATTTTGTACAAAACACTAGAAGTTTTCTAAGCATATTTTAATTCTATGATGTTGTATTATATGTTATAAAGTGACCAAGTATGTTAATAACGCTCAGGCACTTCTGGCCATTAATATAGAAGCTATTAATTGGGTTTTGGTGACCAATCAGATTTGTAAATGACTTTTTTTTTTTTTTTTCTGTTTCTGAACGTGTTAAATGTGTCAATATAATTCTCCAATAAAAGGTGGGAATGGGAATTAATGTGCTTCTTTAGGATAATGGGACTATATTGTGTTGATCTTTGTTCATACAGTAATGTTGGAAGACATTTGACTTTATATTCCTTTATCATGACAAAATAAAACATAAGTAAATAAAAAATAATGGATAAGAATAACTACATCATGAAAAGGAATTTTCTTTTGATAGCTCGGTTGAATAATAACAGCCAAATCAAACACAATCCCAGTCAAAAAGGGATTCAAATCTGTGAATCATCAAGCCTACAAATGTCCATTAACAAAAACAGAAACTGCTATTGTCCAACATTAAATAATTTCACAGACAATCAATGAATTTAAAGTCAAATATTTGAATGAAATGTCAATATAAGACAATATTATGCATGATGTTTATTAATGAAATGTATGTTTCTACACAATTACGGCAATCCTCAACCCAGTTGATGGCACTGTTGTTACAGAAACGAAGACAGGCAGTTTTGTCCTGTAGATCTAAGGAAATTAAGCAACGAGAAGATAAAACAAGCTGTTTACAAATCGTTTATGACACTTTTTTATGAGACTTTATTCGCCACATATTCTTTATATTAGTATAGTACATTTGACCTGAAGAGTAAAAACTAGTTATTTAATGTATTCTAAAATATAATGCAATAACCTAACATATTTGGTCGTTTTGTACAACAGAACTACTCTAATAAGAAACGTGTAGCTCATTTATAGATGACCAAATACGATAAAAACAATACAATGACCATACAATTACCAAAACCTTTAAATAAATAAGAGCATATATACTTATAGATTGCAATAGACCAGGAAATCTAGAAATGAATGTGTTCAGGATATTACAGCATGTGTGCGCGAGGCAGAAATGAGCCTGACAATAGGTCAAGAGTGGATATTGTTTGCAGAACAACTTCCTCCAATTTATGCAACAACCATGCAGTTAAGTGAGGGGAAAAAATGTTCTTAATATTTCCCGGGAAATTCTTTCCGCCAAAATACCAACAAAGAATCACCCGCCTTTACAGTCAAGTCAATGGGGGAAGGGACTGGGAATCCTATTGGTTCCTTGACCTCCGACAGCCAATGGAATGCGTTCTCATGAGCCCCACGTCACACGCCAGCTAGTCAGCTGTTTAGAGGAGGACTGAGCTGCAGCACATTTGGCGCTAGTTTGACGGCGGGTGAGTGTAGTCAAGAGCGGACTCGGAGAGAGCTACATCTTGGCGTAATTACAACGATTGTCAACACAAATTCAGCTATAATCAGGTAAGACATTAAATGCATTAATTATGTCGTTTTAAAGAGATTGTTGTGTCTTGTTTTTTTTTTTAAGTAACGTTAAGAGTATTGTTATGCGTGGGAGCAAACAACTTGGCGCCAAATGACCCACAGCAGGAACTGCTCACTTTTCATTTGCAGTATTTGTTAGACATGAGTTTTAAATAAAATAAAGCCATTTATTTGTTAATGTAGTTATTTTTGTAGCGCTGTTGTGAAGTAAAACAGACAGAATTTACAAAACGATCAATCACAAAGTGCCTGAAGGTTCAGGCCGCCAAAATGAACAGGAATAACGTTACATTACTTGTGATCTTTGATCTGTGTGATTCTCCACAAAATGGCCACAAATGATTGTGTTTGTTGCAAGACTTGATTCTATTACACAACAACCAACCCCCAACAGGTTTTATTCTAGTATGGCTTTGTTAATGACTCGCACCTCAGGGGTCTACGCTAAAAACTAGTTACACCTACTTGCTAAATTCTAGATGAGTTTTTCTGTTTCTGCAATATTGATGATATAGATGTATTTAAGTAGATCTGACACAGAATATGTCGCAAGCCATTGTGCTTTGGAGGTCATTAATTTACAGTAAACAAGTCATCATTGTGTTTTTCCTTTCAGATCTGCTTCCTTTTTGTAACTAAAAATGCCCAGCACTCGCTCACAAAATCAGCCCACCCTTCAGTTCCCCCGAAGAAAGTCTTCTAGATTGGGTTCTCAGCCTAAAAGCTCCTCTGAGAATGTCCAGACCGCCCCTCTGTCCCCTAGAAAGTCAAACGTGGTCGATTCACTCAGCGTCTGTCTGTCTCCGAGGAAATCTGTGTTGAAGAACACCTCTTTGTCAGAAAGGCTGCCCTTGAGTCCCCGCAAACGTACAGGTGTGTTAATCATCACGGTTGCTGTGCTGTGGTAATGTAGCGTGGTTTACGTTTTGTTTGTTATTTTAGTGACATTGCTCTTGTTTTTCAGGAGACGAGAATGGCTGTAACCTCCCGCCCTCTATGCTTGGCTCTCCTCCGAAGCAGCGCTGCGCTCCTCCGTGCTCTCCTCGTAAACTGTCCTTCAACGAGAACACACCGGTCTTCTCACCTCCGCGTCCCACCCCGTCCTCACCCAAAATTCCCCTCTCTCCTATCTCGCGTCTATCGCCAAAGCGGCTGCAGGAGACCCCCTGCTCAAACCCGATCCCCCGTGCAGAGGGAAAGCTCCCTGTTACTCGACTCTTTCCTGTGAAAAGTATGTTTTGTTGATTGTCCATTAACTAATTTGCGTAGATGTATTAAAACGGCTTAATATTAAAGAAGTAATCTGTATCTGTTTTTTTTTGATTGCTCCAGAATCTGGCTATCAGAGTGTAAAGCAGGCTCTTCACACTGCGGTACCTGAACGGCTTCTCTCTCGCGAGACAGAGAGAGCTGACATCATCTCCTTCCTGAAGAACCATGTGGTGGCTGAAAAACCCTCTAGCCTCTATATTTCTGGTGCTCCTGGTACAGGCAAGACCGCCTGTCTGAACTGCGTCCTCCAGGAACAAAAGGTGAGCTCGAGAGAACATACGGGCGTCTAAACATCTAAAATCAAACAACTGTGAAAAAAAAAGCAACTGTGCTTATCTGTTGTCTTTGGTGTTCAGGCTCTGTTGAAAGGTGTTCAGACTGTGGTCATCAACTGTATGAATCTGCGTAGCTCACATGCCATCTTTCCCTTGCTGGGAGAGAGACTGGGGGTGTCAAAGGGCAACAGCGAGGCTCGGCTGGAGAAACTTCTGACCAGCTCTGGGCCCACTGTGTAAGTCAGCTCATGCTAATTTGCATGAACCATTTCAGGTTTTTAGCTCCTCATTTGCTGTGAGTCGACCGTCCTTGTTTGATTAGCTCTTCCTGTGGTGTTTTTGTGTGCAACAGCCTGTTGGTTCTCGATGAGATGGACCAGTTGGACAGCAAGTCTCAGGAGGTTCTCTACACGATCTTCGAGTGGCCTTACCTACCCAAATCTCGCGTTTGTCTCATTGGTAAGATATTCATTCATTCATCTCCCCCACATTTGTGTACTCTGTTAAAAATCTTTTAGACAAAGAGGGCCGTTTTGGACATGTGATCTTACCGGTGATCTTTGACCCCCTAGGTATTGCTAACGCATTGGACCTGACAGACCGTATTCTCCCCAGACTGCAGGCCAAACCTCACTGCCGACCCAAGCTGCTCAACTTTCCTCCCTACAGTCGTGAGGAGCTTAATGCAATCGTTCAAGACCGGCTCACACAAGTATGCCTGCTTTTCTATCTCCTGTTGTTCTGGTGTTGTTCACGTTCTGAGGTAATAATACACTGGCTTATTGGTGTTCGTTCAGGTGTCAGGTGAAGGTGTTTTGGACGCAGCAGCAGTTCAGTTCTGTGCCAGAAAAGTTTCAGCTGTGTCAGGAGATGCCCGAAAAGCGCTGGACATATGCAGGTAAGAACCAGCTTTAAAAGAAAAAAGCAATGACTGTTGGTTTTGTGCGGTTCTCACACATCTGTGTGTTTTTCCATCAGGAGGGCTGTGGAAATCATGGAAGCGGCTGACAGGTCTAAAACAGCACCCGAACCTGCAGCCAGCCCTAAAGGTAGGAATAACTTTATTCTGACATATTTTCCAGGAAATAAGAGTAATAAAATCTACAGGGGTGCATTAATTTTATCAAAAATACAGGGGGAAAATTTATATTGTGATGTTTGGGGTCAGACAATAATAAATATGTATTTAATAATCAAATATTATTTAATAATAATAGTAATGTATTTATTTTTGAAAGATATTGAAACTTTAATTCTGCATGGCTATGGTAATTTATAAGAAAGGATAGCATTTAGATTTTGATTGTTAGAAAATATTTTTTATTGTGAATAAATGCTTTTCTTAAACCTTTTTTTCAGTATTGCAGTTTCCCCCCCAAAAAAATTTGGCAGCACAACATTGATAATTCTGACAATAAATCAGCATATTAAAGTGATTTCATCATTCATGTGGCGTTTAAAACTGGAGTAATGACTTTGCATATCATAAATTACTTTTTTTTTTTTTTTTTTTTTTTAAGAAATTGAAATAAAACCTCATTTAAATTGTAATATTTCTGTGTTTTTGATCAAATTAATGCAGTCTCGATGAGCATAAGATAGTCATTTTAAAAAAAATCTTACAGATCCTACATTTTTGGTCTCTCATGCAAAATCTCCTGGCTAGTCATAATTCCAACTGAATGTGTACAGAGAGAATGTAATGAGGGATTTGTCTCTGCTTTCTTGTTGCAGTATCGCGGGTGAGTGTCCCTCAGGTGGCGCGTGTTTTATCAGAGGTGTATGGTGACCGTATGGCATCCAGCAGCGGGGACGGCGAGAGCTTTCCTCTGCAGCAGAAGCTTCTGGTCTGCTGTCTACTGCTTATCATCCGTAATGGCAAGAGCAAAGAGGTCCAGTTGGGCAAGGTGAGGCTAAATCTGATTTAACCCGAAGCTTGTTTCTAAACCCTGTAACTTAGAGGAAGTGAAGTGATTTTGAAGCTGATAACCCTATTTGTGTTCCCGCAGCTGTGTGAAGTGTACAGTAAGCTGTGTAAACAGAGGCAAGTGGGCGGCGTCGGACAGACCGAGTGTCTGTCTCTCTGCAGTCTGTTGGAGAGCAGAGGAATCTTCACACTCAAGAAGGCCAAGGAGGCTCGAATGACAAAAGTAAGAGCAGTTATGAATTCTCAATGTAGTGTTCACGAGCCTTAAGATTTTTATTGAATCGATATCTTAACTGTAATGAGGGGTTAATGTCAATATTTTCTTTCCTAGATCTCCCTGAAGATTGAAGAGCGAGATGTGGAGAATGCTTTGAAGGACCGAACTCTCCTTGGTAGCATATTAGCAGCTGGTCTGCCATAAATGACATCAGATTTTAATTTGTAATTTTTATTTTTTTCTACTTTTGTTCTCATTTATCAATATTTTAATGCTTTGATGTGAAAGTCTTGTTTAAAATGAGATGTGCTGTTTCAAAGAGTGATGATTTGATCCAGAAGGGTTGATTTCTCTATGTTTGTGTCAAACATTTGCCTGCCTTTTTAAGTGTAGGGTTTTTTAATTTTTTTTTTCCTTTTTATGTATTCTTAGATTCTTCTGTTTCAAAACAGAAGACATTGCCGTTTACTTTATTTTGTACATCAGCTTTGTAATGGATTTGGTGAGATGTACACTTTTAATAAAGCAATATGTACAGAATTTAAGATTGTTCCTGAGGTACTCGATTATCTGTTTAAAACAAGCCGATAGAAGTTCTGTATTTTGTGTGGCTTGCCAACCTTTGCATGTCAGTGTAGTTTGTACATATTAAAGGATTTCTTCTAATTCCACTTGTTACTACACTTGTATGTTGACAAACGGTTTGGCTTAATGCAAACCAAAAGCCGAAAGTAAAGGCCACCCTAGATGTAGATCTCAGGAACTAAATTCTGCAGAACACCGGCCCTCCAGGTTCAGGTTTGATGACCCCTGATGTAGATAATAAATAGAAGGGAACCCAAAATAGATCCCCGAGGGACCCCACAAGATAAAGGAGCACAAGAGGCCTTAATAATCCATAAATTCCTGGACCTCCAATGAAAAAGTCTTGTCTTCTCGCATCAAAATTCACTGCACATTTGTTTAGAACTGATCTAGACTGGTAAACAACACTTGATCAGTGCATGTTTCTCTCCTGACACAGAAAAGATGCCTTTCAGTGGAATCATGTGGATTATTGTGGTGTTCTTAGCTTTATGTGCTCTCATTCTGACGGCACCCATTCGCTGCAGTGTATCCATTGGTTTGCAAGTGATGTAATGCAAATTTTCAAAATCAGTTCCATCAAAGAAACAAAGTAAACTTTCATTTTTAAGTTAACTATTTCTTTATTGTATTTTTTGAACCGATTCAACCTAGTACTTGTCAAAAGGAAGCACTTCACAAAGTATTATTTAACATGATTTTATTTTTTTTGGACAAAGTGTGAAGTAAAAACGCTACAAAGAATCCCTTTGTCTGTTCTGCTTGCCTCCTAAGAGGAGTTAGTATTCAAACAAACGTGAAGCTAGTTTTTATAACTCAAGGTTTCATTGTTTGGTTAAACATTAGTCCCTTTCAATCAGCACAGCATTTATCACACAAATAAAAAAACTCCATACACATTGCAATGCAAAACAAACAAAATCAGTATATCCTTGTCTATACATTAAGACAATTTTAGCAAAACAAATATATGGAGTGAAAAAAAAAACAAGTGGGAAAAAGTTAACGTAAAACTCATTATTTGACAGTCTCAGCGAGGGAGGAAACAAGGAGATGCACTGTATTGAGTTCAAAGCGCTGCAGGAAATCAACATGCCGCTCGGCTCTGCTCACCTGTCTAAAACCACCGTGAACGAAGCTGTAAAGCTGACCTCAGGTCACTTATTGTGAGATCACAAGTCTAAATCATTGATCGCATTTTCCAAAATCTTAAAACTATAAAAAGCAACGTGATTATCATTATAAAATATTATAATAAAATCTCTTTGGCATAGTTAACCAGTCCTCTTACCAACAATGTATTAATGCACCCATAAGAAACACTAAAATATAACATTTTCTACAAAAAGACGTGTAAATTGCATCATGCTGTCATCCTTTTGTGAAGGCAGGTTAAAGCTGTGCTCGATTCTGCCTCTCCCAGCACAGTGAAAATTGCATATATTACAGCAGTGTCAGTGTGTGTTTCTGAGAAATGGACCACAGGTGTCCAGCGATGAAAAAAAAACTGACCAGGAGTGTCTGTCTTTTCTATTTTTCATATCTTCCTCTTTCAGCGGCATTATCAGGCTGTAAAATAAATACACAACACTCAGTTTAATGCGGACTTTAGAACATACAGCCAGTCCTATTTGAGGATTTAAAATGACAGCTAGTGTATTCGAGCAGTACTAACCTGTTAGTAATCATGGTAGCCTCTGGCCATGGAGTTGTAACCCATGCCTGGCATGTAATCGTCTTGCATCTCTGGATCTAGCGGTATGCCGTCCATTTGCATGTTTTCATTGTACCCTTGAAATCCTGCGGGGCCGTAGCCATCGAGCTCTGTGGGAGACAACATTACAGAAAGTTAGAGATCTGCATAATGTCATGGCCTCTGCAGACCATATAGTTGTTAGAGACCTAACGGGCAGCCATGGAGATAATTAGCTGCCAAATCATAGCGAGAGAGACGAAATACTAACCATCCTCTGGAAGGCCGGGTTCCATCATGCTGTTGTGTGCCTAAAATGCAACAAGGAAACGGTCAAGAAACCTGCACTCTCTGTATATATATATATATTTATCATTAATAACCTAATTTGCTGGGATACTTCAAACCGCAATTACTTTATCTTATAAAAGCTTCTTATAAAAATATCTTACCATAAATAATTTGTTTTAAGGATCAGATACAATAAAATGTCTGTATGTGATTTTATTGTTAAATACACTCACAATATGTCACATTATGGAGATAAGCGAAGCAATTTCATGTGCAATGTGTTCAAATAATGCGCTAAATAGCCTCCAGACCACCAGGGGGCAAACTCACCATCTCCCAAGCAGCAGGGTCGTGTTTGAAGAGCGAGTGTGTGAGCTCCACTGACACTCGTTTCTTATAGTCTGGGTTTTTGTCCTCAGAAATTCGGAAGAGAACAGCAGCAGCATAAGTGGCTGGAAGAAAGACAGCACCTTAGTTACGCGCTTAAGTTCAAATTATAGATCAGTGCTGATGTGAATGGGTAGCGTTTTTATACATCTGACAGAACACAGGCACACTGGAAAGTTTTATGCTTTGATTAGTGTCTATGCCAAGACAAATCGGCTTTATTCTAATGCTAACGCATTCAATGGCATCTTTTTGGGATATTGGGCTGCTTCTCTCTCACTCACCGATCCCTTCGTTGCTGGAGTGGAGGAGCTCCATGAGAGGAGCGCAGGCTCCTTCCGAATCAATGATCTCAGCCGACTGTTTGTCGAGAGCCAGTTCACACAGAACACCAGCTGCCACGCGCTTGACATTATCCACTGGAGAATACAACAGCTGCAGCGACAGAAAACACATGTCTTTTATACACTGACCATGTCAGATGCAGGGCAAAGACCGTACAGACCTTACATACACATTAAAAAACCACCCATAACACAGTGGAAAGATGTAAGAGTTACCTGAACAAACAGAGGAATGGTGTCCATGCTGGCGATGGTGGCTTTGTTAACCGGGTCTCTGGCCATGATATGAAGAGCACCAGTGCAGCCCTCCACGATCTCCTCCATTCTCACTCCATCCTGAGAGAGAGAGAAAACGTTTAGTCAATTCAGCATAAATAGTAGTCTGTTTGTTGTGTTCTGTGCGTATGAATAGGAATCGTAAAGAATTTAACAAGTCTGGTTTGCATTCCTCTCAATAGATTTAGTTACTTTGCAATTCTTTAACTGACTTCTTTAAGGAATAACAATATTATTTAAGACATACATAAAAAGTGTATCTACCGATTCAAGCCTCAGATGTTCATACCTGGTATGTTTGTTGAGTAGATGAACCATGTTTCTGTGCATCTTGATGAGCTTTTGTAAGCAAAGTGACCAGTTTGGGAATGGCTTCGGCATCTCTCAAAGGACCCTGATTGGCTGGACACAGTGCCAGATTACGGATCAGACCAACCACAGCCTGTGAGGAAGACAAACACGGGGTCAGCAATAATTATATTTCACATTATAGGAGAACTACTCATTCAGACAGAGACCACCTATGATATATCATCCTGGTCCTTGCGAATTTAAGCACCAACCATGTTGCAAAATTAATAAGCCTACTTTTTAATTTAGTCTATCTACTTCTTATTTTGTAATGCTTCCTCCACACCAGTAGGTGTCAGTATAAAGTCAAAAACCACTGTATAGCAAAATAAAAATAAATGTGAAAATTAGTGCCGTCAAACGATTAATTGCATCCAAAATATACATATAGTATGTATATAAAAACATATAATTCTTTGTGTATTTATTAAGAATATATATATGCATATAATTTATATTATATATAAATACATTTAATATTTAAACAAGATAAGACAAGATTTTTAAACTTACACTTAATAAATATACACAGTACACAAATGCGATTAATCGCCATTAATCATTTGACGGCACAAGTAAAAATCAAATTAAAAGTAAGTATTAATGCGTCTTAACTTTTTACGATAAAATATTATTTATAAAAATGTGAAAAAAACAACATAATTTTTAGCTAGTATACAAAGCACTCAATTACTCGCTAAGGCACTAATTTGTCAGTTCTCTCAGTTTTATTATTCACTTACCTTTACGACTGGCCAGTAGTAGGGCTGATTGAGCAATTTGACAATAGCCGGGATGCCATAATGCATTCGCACGGCATTCTGTGCGGACTCGGCATCCGGGTGCCGGCTGGTCAGGTGACGCAGGGCGCAGACGGCTGGCTCGATCACGTCTTGTTTTGAACCGGCCCTCAGGATGGTGTGAATCAGAGCCTCCACGCCGTTATTCTGGGTCACCTGTGTCTTGTTGCGTGTGTTGTTGCAGGTGAGGTTGGACAGGATGCCCGTGGCGCAGGTCAGCATGTTGATGTCATCAGAGGACAGCAGGCCAACCAACACTTGGAGCAGATTTTCCATTCCATCCTGCAGGAGGCGAGAGAGTGAGCATGTGTTTGCCTGATACATCTCACAAATACAAAGAATTCCTAGTGTTTGTGTTGAAATTAAGAAAAAAATATTGTTTTTAGGGGTTCTTTTTTTTTTATTAAACTTGGGTTGACACGATACATTAAATAGACGAAAATTGATTGATTTTTTCAGCATGTTAATTTAGAATTAAACAGCTTGACTTGAAAAAATGGAAATGAATGAAATGTTTATATATTAAGTGTCTGCATGAAAGACAGGTGGTGTTAGATGTATAAACTGACCTGTTTGGTTGCAGCATCTGACAAGTTTCTCAAGGTCCACAGGCAGTTTTGCATCAGACGTTGACTGGAGCCGGACAGATGTTTACCAAGAGCTTGCATTCCACCTGAGAGACAGGAAATGTTAAATACACTTATGATTAGTAGTGATATTATAGTTAAATAAAACCATAAAATGTTCATACATTCAGTACATTATAACAACAACAACAAAAAAAAGTATCTAAAAAAAAAAAAATAAATAAAATTATTATATATTTATTTAAACATTAATAAATGCCAAAGCAATTTTTACATTTTAATGTAAATCAAAACTAAAATTAAAATAATAATAATAAAAACTATAGATGTGCTATAAAAAAAAAAAGACAAACACAACAAAATTACAAAAACTTTTACTAAAATAAAAAAATAAAATATATACCTGGCAAAAAGCACACATTTAAAAAAAGGCACAAAAGTTCAGCTATCATAGATGGATGTCTTAGCCAGCCCAACTACTGAAGCACACTATTTACTACATTTAGAAGAAGAGTTCTAAACCTACCAGCATCCACAATAGCGGGTTTGTTACTAGGACAGACGGAGAGCACTTTAAGCACACGGCTAGTGGTCCAGAGCAGCTTCTCGTAGTTGTAGGTCCTCATGATGTTCACCAGACCCTCAGGGCCCCCGTTAGCCAGGATAATGAGCTGAGAGAGAATCACACTGATGTTAACACGTGACGCACCATCAAATTTTAAATAAACTTGATAAAGAAAATCTAAACAGGAAATCGACAACTAATACATTTATTTGTAATCCGAAGATATAACAACAAGCACCTTGCTCTCCTGGTTGCCGTAGGAAAGCAGCTGTAGGCAGTCTGTGGTGATGGCCAGAAACTTGGGGTTGCTTTTCTTCAGCAGGGGAACCATCCGCTGCAGACCGTCAGCCAGACGCACCGCCATCTTGGCTCCCTCCTGATGCAGAAGCAGATTGTGCAGGGTGGTGATGGCATAGAAAAGAACCGAATCCATCGGAGAGCTGCAAAAAGGGGTTATTTGTTCAGATCAGGTGATTTATCGCTAATTTCCTAATAAATGAAGAATATCTGTTTCGAATAATGTAAAAAAATAAAAATAAAATTGAAAAAAAAAATTTTTTTTTCATTTTTGGGTGAACTATCCCTTTAAGCTCTGTCTGCGATAATAAGAGTAAATCACAAATATGCAATAAAAGGCATGTAATCAAATGAAAGAAACCCGTTATGTGCAATAAGTGCATAAATTAATACAGCTTTAGTTTAGTCTGAAACGCGTCATGTGAACAGTTTATAAATCAGCTTTTCATGTAGTTTCCCACCCAAAATCATATTTTTGAGGTAACTGTCATTCAGATGACATGTGAGTGAAAAAATTACAACAATAGTCTAATTTTCAGGTGAACTAGTCCTTTACTTCAGTGTGGCTCTCACCTCAGCATGCGCACCAGAGCGGGAATGCCTCCTGATTTGAAGATGGCGAGCAGCCCCTCGCGCTGATGGGAAAGGTTGTGCAGGATGCTGGCTGTGGCGCGGGTCGTCTCCATGTCAGACGTGTTCTGCATGGCTCTCACTACAGCGGCCACCATCTGCGGGGACTGCATCAGAGCCCGGCGGGACGCCTCCTTGCGGGTCAGCTGGTTCACGATCATTGCCGCCTTATTCACCACGACCTGAAGCCACGAGAGATGGTCAGAGGACCGAAGATGCTATAGAAACAGCACAGACTGAATATCCCACACGAGCGGGTACCTGGTCCTCGTCGTTGAGGAGTTTGGTGAGCTCTGGAATGGCGCGGGTGGCGAGTTCGGCATCGTCCTGGTAGTTGATGAGGTGAATGATGGCCGCTTTGAGCTGCTGAGATGGTTCGGCCAGCTTCTGTACATTGGTTTGCTG
Organism: Enteromius trimaculatus; assembly: GCA_032361065.1. Classification (NCBI taxonomy): domain Eukaryota; kingdom Metazoa; phylum Chordata; class Actinopteri; order Cypriniformes; family Cyprinidae; genus Enteromius; species Enteromius trimaculatus. The sequence goes on from JAUMHP010000060.1 coordinate 16,172,676, forward strand.
GGACGGATCCATTTGCGTGGAAAGGACGGCCGTTCCCTCCATCACTGTCTCGGGAAACATGGCCGCTCTTATGCGCTGGGCCCGAGTCATATTATACTGAGACTCCACGTCTATAGGAGAGAGAGAGCCAAATATAGAACTATAAACTTACTTTTCTATGTTTGTTTTGCTGAAAGGGAATCAATCTGTAGTTCAACATACTCTGGATACAATTGATGGAGATGATAAAGGAACGCTAGATAATAGTTTTGATGTACATTATACAATAAACCATATTTTAATAATGATTAAACAATTTCTGCTTGATTTATTAAGCATAATTGTCTGTAATATTTGCTGATTATTTACACTAAATTGTTTTATTTTAATTTTTCCGCACAAGCTTTCATGGTTGCAGGTTGCCAGATGTCAAGTGTTAAAATCCCCCAATTAAAGCTTTTTTTTGTTTTAAAGGGTCAGTTCACCCAAAAATAAAATTCTGTCAATAGTTACTGACCCTAACTTTGTTTCGAAATCATAAGATGTTCTTACTACCTTTCTGGGCCTTGTACGTGGTAGTTGTGTAGTCTCTATAGAGGGTCAGAAGCTCTTGAATTTCATTAAAAATACCTTAATTTGTGTTCCAAAAATGAACTTATGGGTCTTATGGGTTTGAAACGACATGGGAGTGAGTAATTTATGACTGAATTCTCATTTTTAGGTGAACCATCCCCTTTAAACAAATGCATTTTGAGCTCAGTGGTTTACTTAATCTTTCCAACCTGGCAACACACGCTCAATGCATTACGGAAAAGGTGCTGATGAGCTGATAACACCACCAGACATTGAAGTAAAAGTTATATATCAGTTACTGATATGAAAGTGTTATATAGCCAGTGTGTTTATCTTAGATGAAAGTGTCACAATTCTAAGGAAATTTATTACATTTTAAATCATAATCATGCTTAATAATGGTGATGAACTGTGTGATGGGGTTTTCACCTGCAGGGTTCTCTGTGAATGTGGTGCTGTAGGTGAATTTCTTGGTGCTGTACTCTGTTCCATCTTCATCTGAGCGAACCGTAGTGGCTCCTGACTGGATGCCTGAATCTGTCCCGTAATACGACTGCTGCCACTCTGTGACTTTCACCGAGCCTGGGGCCTCTGCCACTGAAACACACATACACAACATGAGTTTGAATTGATCTATTGCCTCTTTTGTTCGATCAAAATCATACAAAAACACCCATTGAAGTTACTACTATAATAAATTGAAACCTGATGACAGATGACCTATTGAAGCTCTGAAGCTATTAAAAAAGAATAACACAGCACAGAACTCATAAAAAAATACCACTCAAGTAAAAAATAACTACTAAACTGACTGGGCATTTTATTAGGAATGCACAATATATAAGCTATATTTTTAGAGATTTTTTAATGAATCAGTATCAGTTAATATTGGATATTAAATATTTAGTTGTGCTTGCTCTTTTTTTTTTCTAAATTATTTTTTGACAATTTTACATCTTTTTTTATACTTAAAGCATTTAAAAAGTTTTTACATAAAATAATACATTAAAAAAGTCTGTGATTAACAGCAATAGCATAAAAATATTAATCTGGCTATGGGCATCACATAGAGGTATAATAATGAGGCAATAGCATCTACTTACTGTGCATTTCCATTTTGGCCTCTTGGACTCAAACCAAACAGTCCAAAAGTAAAACCTGCAAAACAAAACCAATCACAGATCAAACAAATATTAAAACCGACTTAGAACATAAGACCTCCTGCAATCTGTTCTTGACCAGCAGGACAAAACAGCTTTAGAATCTGAAGTTCGAACAAACACAAGCAACTGAAACTGGTGCGGAGGATCATGGGAGAAGAGGGCGGGCGGCTGTGATGGGGGAATGTCAGCGGTAGTTTTTGACCCTTGGCTTCTCAAACAAGGCGTGTGAGCTAATCCTTGATTGCAAGCACAACAACCTCACAAAACCAGCTCTGCGTGTTTGAACATTCACACACCCCTACACAACAAAGCCCTTCTCTTCTCCAGCTGCTTTAAACACATCGCTGCACTGTCCATTTCAGACAAAAGCTCAGTATTGGAGGGGCATGCTTCTTAAAATCCATATACAAGTTAAAACGAGGCTGTAATAAAACCTTGTCCTCAAAATAACAAGATAGACTGAATGCAATACGTTTTTTTCCTTTCACTTTTATCTGCACCTTGTACTCTCTTGGCTTCACTTGATCTCCTCCTCATCATATGTTATCAATTATTTCTCTCCGACCCTCCTTCAGATAGTCTACAGTACATCCTCCAGTTCTCTTGCTCTTTTTATAGCACATTCTGACTGTGTCTAACCAAACCTTTGAACCCCAGAGGAGAAGAAGAGCATTTATCAGAAAGGTTAGTATAGATTCTTGCATTTTTATTGAAAATGCTATACGATTTGGTATAGCCTAAACATTTAATCAACACTTAAAAAAAAGATATAAATCATCAGATTTATTTCTATTGCTCTGTTATATGCAAATCTCTGTTTGGGAGGAGTTAAATAATAATAAAAAAACAGATGCTGGTCAAGTCAAGTCTTGTGTGCACCTCAAACAACCTACTCAAGCAGTCTTAGATCTAGAATGAGTCTTGAAAGGCATTTGCATTCTTTTTTTTACATAACTGGATATGAACAAATGCATAAAATTACCAAATTTGAATAAATACAGCAGAGAAGACAGATATTCAACATATGTGATGTTGAACCAATAATTATTGTGATAATAAATTATTTCAGAATAACTGGATGGAAGCATTTAGCATTTAATAAAACCTATATAAAATTCTGTATTTATTTTAATATAGTTATATATTTATTTATAATCTATGTAGTAAATATGATTTATGAGGTTTATGATTTTTAAATTAAGCCAATCATTTATCTAAAACAAAAAAGTGCATTATTTCTGGTTAAATGGATTAAAAACATTATTGTACTGCTATTTTTATTCATAATCGTGTTTATTGTGTGATTACGTGAACTAAAAAGGCTAACTATATAACTAATATATATATATATATATATATATATATATATATACACACATATTAGTGCATTAATGTAAATTATATACACATATATATAAAATCATGCACTAATATATATATATAAATGCTATAAAATATCTAAAAAGTATACATGTATAAACAATATAACAATAATATGATTAATACAAAAAAACTTTTGTTTAAAGCAGCAGAACAATTTTAATAAAAAGTATGGCAAAGAAAAACAAAAGCACAAACACACAGACTTTTTTTTTTTATTGCTAATAAGCAAAAAAAGACCTGACCTAAGCAACTCAGCACATTATTCTGCTCATTATTCCTAAAAGAGGTGGGACGTATCAAGGACAGACCTCAGGAAAGAACATCCTGATTAGTTTATTAGAGCAGCCAATGAGCACCAGCAAATCCTTTGAATTATAAACATTAGGCTGAATTAACCAAGCACCTAAATGCACAGTGAAGTAGTTTTCATGGAGTCACTCCAATAAACTTTTCAAAATGCACATAATCAGTGGCTAGAGACTTTCCCCAACCAGCAGGAACGCCTGGCCACAGCCCTGCAAACAACCGGATCATAAAAATGAAAGTTAGATTTTAGACCGTCTCGGAAAAATACATAGGCCTGTTTTACAGAACATCATGAGACCAGGCTGAACACATATTTTGAATGCCTTGCATGTCGACACTCGAAGAGACTGTGCGCACACACACACACACACGTGCTGCGCTGCCACTAAGAACGGAGTTTGTCAGCAAACAGTTTCTCTAAACCACACAACAGAAATACTAAGCATATGTCAGATGGTTTGCAAAGCTTGTGGTTGTTTATTTGTGCCAAAATGTGCCTAGCGCTGACACAAATAGTCTTTTCGTGTGTTACTACACATCACTGAAACGCTTCTTTAGAGTTAGTTTTACTTATAAAAGTTGAACTCCCTTCACGTCAGGACACACCTAACTGGGTGTAACCAAGTCAAAACCTGTCAAAACATGTAAAACGCAACACGCAGCGACTCCTGCCAGCCCTGCAGGTGAACGCTAGCAAGTGTCTGTGTGAACACTGGGTGTGGGTGTTTTCTCAAGCTCCCGGTCTAGTGAGCTACAGAATCACGTTTACACACCCTTTTTAGTACGTTCATACACCGTGCTGCAATTTAAAACAAAAAAGAAGCAATAAAACTCAGCAGATTATGACAGATTAGGCGATATAGCATTCGAGGTCTTACAGATTTTCAATTCTAGTTGGTTTTACTAGTGCATACTTGCATGCAGACACTAGTTCTGTTTTAAAGGGTGAGGTCAATCACACAATTACAGTGACACGCCCAAATGATATTACATGAAAAATGAGCCCGAGAAATATCTAAGATCGGCAGTGGGCTCTTGACTTGAGGCAGGAAACAGATTTGGGACTTGGACTGCAGTTTATGTACGAACCTCACACATTTAGGACACCAAATTTGTGAGTGCAGAAAAATCCACCTCAAGTGTAACATGAAATAAAAAAATATATAGAAGTAAAAACAACGACGACAAAAAAAAAAAAAAGATTTCCCACACAAACTCAAATTACTAACTCCTTCAACACCTACTCAAGATGCCCGTAATCACTAGCAATTTTGAGTATTTTTTACAAAACTTTGCTTTGAAACAACAACGATAAAAGTATCACTATAGAGTTTATGCATGAGTGAACCAACCGCGCAGTCATCTTTAGAATTTTGTTTTTAAACTTCCATTTTCTGGTAGCTCTATAGCATTAAAGAAGAGGAATTGGCAAGTGAAGTTACTATTACAGAGTTAGCGGAAGTTATCATGAGCATTGTAATGTCATAAATTGAATGTCAAAGTGGATGTTATAAGAAATTAAGATTTTAAAACAAGCTATCCTTTCATAAATTTGTATGACCTTACGTTCGCGGTCTGGTGAAGAGCCTGCGCGCTCGAAAATGTCGTTTTATAAATACATTTTTAGTTACTTTTAGAGCTTTGGTTTTGCCGACTTTGTTCTTACCTTCACTGTGGAAATACAGGGCGGAGCTACATAAAGTCTACAGCTGCATGCATTCTCTTTGTTTAAGTTTAACAAAAGGCCATTTTTCGAATAAAAAACTGAGAAAAATTGCGTTTTGGAAAAAAAACTATCGGATTCACAGCTGTGATTTTTGCCTATGCGTCTGCTCACATGTCCGTTTTTTTATGCTTCTTCACTGTTTTGATCCAATGATGGATTACTACTGAACATGTGTAACAGCGCCCCCTACATGGAAAGCTGGGAAATTCTGTCAATACCAGGGAAAGGGTTAATGACTTGAGCCCAACACACACACACTTATATATACGTCCATGTATGTTACTTTTAAAGATACAACAGTGTGCAGCATGAGGGGGAAATGATTGTTGAACCACTGATAGATACACTGCTGATATGAGGTGTGTACTGTAGACTTTGGAATTCACACACAGCTGGGATGATGAGTAGTTAATGAGTACAAGTTTATTACTGTACATTCGATTTCACACTGAGAAAAGCAAGCAACGAATGTCACACGCCCTTCAGAATCACCACCCTCCCCCACCTGCCCTGCTCCACCCACCATCCCTGCCTAACAGACCCAGAGCCTCCGACAGCTTACGAGGCTGGGATGCGTTTGACTCACGCAGAGAGGAATCAGAGCAGGTTGTGGATATGACACATCCCAGAGCTGATTCCCAAAACTCTAATCCTGGTGTGACATTCCACAATAGCCCTACAGTACTCTCCCAAACACTTTCTCTTATACACACCCTGCCAATGTCACGTACTGACATATATTTACTAAATCATGGCCAACATTCATCACGTCAACACTGATGTATTTCTTCCATTAGTCAGCTTCAGTAACCTTTTTATGTTATTATTAAAATATAAAAAATATGTACATATAATTATATATAATATACATTAATGTGTGTATGTATGCATGTACAGTATGTGTGTGTCGATATACATTATATATATATATTAAAAAATTTAACTTTGGTTCAAAAATAAAAAATAAAATAAAATACAACAAAACGGCATCTTAATTTCTGTGGTGCTGACGTTGCAAATGAAATAAATTGAAATTGAAATATATAAAAATTTTGTGCAAGTACAATAAGTTGAAAGCTATCTTCATTTTGTGGCGGGTAATAAACCATTTTAATGATATACAAAAAATATATACCATACATTAATAACAAACCAGCTGTTAATAAAATAAAATGTTTTAAAATATAAAGAGGTATATAGGGGTAAAAAATTAGATATCCAAAAATAACAAATAACCATTATTTTACCAATATGTCTTGCATCCACATTAGAAATGAATTTAAGTAAAAAATCTGCTCATTCAAATGCAAATTCAGATTATTGTTTGTACAATGCTGCAGTCTTCACTAAAGGTTACGAAGCAGTAAAGTGTAAACTTCAAAAATAATTGCAAAGAAATAGCAAGTAACACATTGGATTAAACGTAAACATTTTAAGAAAAAAAGAAGAAATATTATTTCATGTTAAACTTATGCCAAATATCTTCAAAAATATATATCGTTAAAAGTAATTTCGGTGCGTATGTTTGGTGACTTGTGTAAAATAATAAATAAATAAAAGGAAAAGCAGTAACTGGCCAAATTCAGAACCATCCTTTTTAGCTCGTGTACACAAAATCACTCGGTTTTACTCAATCAGTCACATTTCTCGCTCTCACATGACCTGACAGCTAAAGAATGTCAGAATCAGATGTGCTGATGGTGCTCGTTCACAGAACAATACTGAGGACTGATCTGGCTCTCACTGCCCTGCCCTCGGGACAGAGACAGACAGGGAGTTGGCTGATATGACTCAGGTGTGTGTGGTCTTCTGCTCCGAGGAAATCTGAAGATTTCCAATAGTGTCGCAGAACTGATAACGTGTGCGACAATGATATGATGCTTATTTCTTTGTCTTATATATTGTGCATTCTAAAATAAATTTAAATCTTTGCAAATTGCTTTTCAATTTCTGAATTTCTATACTAATATAATTAATATACATGCATTTTAGGATTTTATCTTCGTTTATTGTATGTTATAAAATAGATGTAATTTTGAACCTTTTTTGTTCATTTAATAATGATATTTGGTCTTTATTGTAAAGCTTCTTGTTGCAAAGGTGTTATAAAATAAATATTTTTAATTTTAATATGCGTGTGATGTAAATGTACTTTTAACAACACTTTTTAAAATTAATAAAAAAAAATTATTTCATTTTTATTAATACATTATTAATAAAAATGACAAATACATAGACAGATAGAAATATATAAACCTATATAGAGAGAGAGAGAGAGAGAGAGAGAGAGAGAGAGAGAGAAAGAGAGAGAGAGAGAGAGAGAGAGACAGAGAGAGAGATTTTTTTGTATTATACTATAAGCCTATACTGTGCATTAAAACAATACTATTGTTATTACTATTATATTATTATTTCTTAAAAATAATTTACCTAAACTGCTTCTCTGCTTGAATAAAAGTTTTTCAAAATCCTAGGAAACCAACATTATTATTTTGCTTCATTCCAAAAACAAACATCCACGACGGATATAACATTTATCATAATATCACAGTATACTCAGGCTCTGGGCAGGCTTTATTTTTACAGTGACCATAATGAGCCATTACCACATTTACATCTGAATTACTGCCAGAAAACAGCCATTTTGGTTGAAGAGTCATTCTCCAGAGATTACACAGCTTCTATGTCTCATAGCTTTAATTCAGTAGCATGAAATCCAAAGCCACCCACACAGTGGAAGACACACACACACACACACACACTGTTAATGACTTTGTGACCTGGCTGCTACCGGCTGAGCCCATACTGCTAAGAGCCTGCTGTGTCTGAGAACTCCCCAGACACTTAGCTTGCTTCCGCCGAGGACAGAAAGTGGGCGAGCAGGTGGTCTGCACTGGCTCAGGTCCGCAGCTTTCTTTAACCCCAGATGAAAAGCACACACAGGCCTCTTAAAATGTAGACACATCCAATTACACAATTATCATAGGAGGTCAAATGATCAAATGAACTCAGCGAGTTATAATGTACATATCTGACTGCAGCTGCACACCCTCAGAATAATGGATAGCTATTAGAGAGGACAATTTGCAAGGCCTATGATGAAATCGAAAAATGTGTTCAACATTAGAGGTTTTCATTCACCCTACTACAGAAATTTACGGCCCAATAATACAGCTAGCTTTTCTAATGCAATGCATGGGCGATATACCAGCTTCTTGGCGGACTTGACATACAACATAAAATATGAGTAAAATATACCATAAATCAAATTTTTAGGTGAGCTAATCCTTTCAGCCACTGAAACTCAATCAGCAACGACAAATAACTCATTTCGATATATGTTTCTGAGAGCTGTCAGAGTTCATTTTGCCCTTTTTATAAGCCTCGAACAGAAATACACACACGTCAAAATGTGCGCCTTTGCAAGTATACTCATAAACACTTAAGTGAAAGCAAAGAGCTGAGAAAGAAAACATGTACATTGGATTCGGGCAGCTCTTAAAGTGACAGTAGTCTAATATTCCTATTCACATTAATCAAACGACAATAGATAGAAAATCTCTCAATGTTTTTAACTAAATAAATCTTGCAACTTTAATATGCAGTATTTTTGTCCTGTTGCTTGTAAGTATTAATTTCTCATTCCTGTTTATTTAATGACTATTTACTTGTCTTCAGTGAACAAAAATTGATATCATAAAGACCTTATTTGAAGCAAAAATTACGATATTGTAAAATAGATTGTTTCTATAAAATAAAATTATTCGTATTGTCGCATAAGATTTTGGTTGTAGTGCCCACCCAATGCAAAGTCTCATGAAATCAAAATAAATATTTCTTTTACATTACATATCACTTCATATTCCTAAAGCAAATGCCCTGAAATTGCCCATTTATCCAACCTCAAATAATTGATATGCAAAATTCAGTACAACCACTTTTTCATCTTGTGGCCAATCGACACAAAACCATATATATATTCAGATCATGTTGCACAGCACTGCAGTAAAACACATATCACATTATGAGATAAACACATAGACACGATTAGTTGGCAGCAGTAGGTAAACTGCTGAACACCAAAGTGAGATATCCAAGCATGTATGAACAGGCTGCAGTATTTTCCTCCTCAAGCTAAACCATTAGCACCATTAAAATCACACGCACTTCTATGAAAGCCAATGATAACGACTAACATGTATATTAGAAATACGCTTAACTGCACATTTTCAAAGCTACTTGTCGTGGTCTTTAGGACCAACTGCATTTTAAGGGCGCTTTCTTTCTCGAAAAGAATAAAGGAACGAAACAGAATATAAGGATCTAGAGATATGTTATAAAAGGGCGTTCACACGATAGCTTTATCAGCGTCCACATCAACTGATGAGAAAAGTTCTGTTTTTAGTTTGCAAGAACAGCAGTTTGCGTTCAGTTTTAAATGCTGGTCCCAAATTATGGAACACTGCCTATTAAAACTAACCCTGTTGAAAAAAAAAACATGCTGGTTAGGTAGGTTTTGAAGCTGGCATGCTGGTTTAAGCTGGTCCTTTGGTGGTTTATGCTGTTCCCTTGCCAGCATATGTTTCAACAGGGAAATCTATTAAAACTGCATCTACAGTGCCTAAATTGCAACGCGTGTTAAAAAAATGTGTCTCTTTTAATTGTTAGGTGATTGGGTGTTTTTAGGTAATATGTTTTTTTCCATGTAAGTCTATGCAATACTAAAGAAGCAATTAGGTTGGTCCTTTTAAATGCTGTTACTAGAGCCCGACCGATATATCGGCAGGCCGATAAATGAATATTTCAAAAATATATGTTGTGACAATAAATCTGAAATTTACAAAAAATAAAAAATATATATCGGCTGATATATTGTAATATCGGATTTTAAAACCAACAAATATTTGTATCGGTATCGGCCTTCAAAATCCTTTATCGGTCGGGCTCTAGCTGTAACTAGGTTTATGTTTATGTGCAGCACTTAGGTCAACTAAAGTTGTTTTAAATGTGACTTATAAACTAATCAAACATTGAACACTAAATGCTCTAGCTCTTTAAAATCATTTGAAATAGTTGAAGTTATGGTAATCAAAGTATTGTGGCTAAATTGTAAAACTAAAAGATCTAATTAGTTGGCTGTCGGTTGCAAAAAATTCCTAATGCATAAATGCATGAAGAAATTTAATGGACAATTAGCACGTTTAAACAATCCGGTTTTGCCACAGACAACCTGCAAATCTGTGCTAATGATGTTGCAGTGCTGCAGATGCTCTATACTGTTGCACTTACATTGTTTAAAAGCTAAATGGTGGGCATTTGGTCATGAGTGTCACTTGCAATAAGTGCTTAGATTAACACAGACAGGAAGAGACAGGGCATTAGCAAATGCTGTCTTTCTGCTCGCTGCATCCACGCATCTCCATTCAGTTTGATGTGATGGACTGAGAGATAAGCGAGTACGTCTAACTTCCACTATCATGTACATAATCAAATAGCCACTATCCCATAATCCCGCTTCTGTTTTAGGCCGGTTGAGATGAAAGAGGTCATTCCATCTGAATGGAGCGCTTGACTGAATGTGGGCAGCTGTGTGACTGCCTGTGGCTAGATGGACCATCGGTAACAATTCGTGTTATTGTAAGACGCTTCTCGCTTGAGTCATTAGCAAAGGCACTTAACAGTAAGTGGGGTGTTATCGGAGTTTGACATTTTACCAGCATTCTGAGGGCTAGGTTTCAACATCTGCCACTCCTGGTTTTTGAGAAGCATCATTTTAATCGTAAGAAAGGCAATTCATCGATGCATCTGCTGTTCTCATACATGTGGTAATTTGAGCCTATTGTGCCATTCCTTCCCCAGAAAGGAGGGAAGATATTTTATCATAGGTACGCATGAGTATGTGGAGCACAGCTGAGCCAGTGCGACAGTTGTTGAATATTTCATCGATCGGAGATGTCCTGAGGGAAACCTTGCTGCTTCTGCATAAATCTGAACACCACACAGAATTCTAGAGCAAGTAACTCAGGAATTTAACCTGGTTAAAGTTTGACAGGAGAAGAGACTGAATTAGGTCTACTTCTTTATGAAGACTTACATGAATAGGCTTGAGCTAGAAAAGAAAGAGAAACTATATACAGAAATGCTAAATACAACTGTACCTTATTGGTTACTACTTAATAGTTATTTATTATTTTTGAATTTAGCTCTAAATTATTCATATTAAAAATATCAAGTGTCACCTGTAAAATATATGTGTGTGTGTACTTTATAATAGATATCTGTAAAATAATCGCAAATAATGGCTAAAATGTGTTTATATAAATACATATAACCATGTGCATGTATATATTGCAGAAAAATATGTTACGTTTATATATTAAATACATTTGTATATAAAATACAGTATATATTTTGAAAATATTTTCATGTATGTATGTGTTTTTATATACAGTATACACAGACTACTATCAAATTTGATCATGTAAATAAATTTTTTAAGAATGTACATTATAATGTTGTGGTGCATATATTCTTTTTCATTTAAATGAATTGATTTATAGTTACAGTGAGGATTTTTTGCATGACACAATTTAAGTGCACATAAAATATTTTAATCAACATTTTAACTAATCATTGTCAACCACTGATTAGTTTTTGGCTATGATACTTAATCAGCTTTTTTTGTATCAGCCCCAATTTGTAAAGCAGTTTGTCCATAATTATAATGAATTACGGGCTTGAAAGGGTCGTTGCATCTTTCATTTAAGTTGCCTATAGGGATCAGATACACTACGCAAAAAAACTATGGGAATGTTCTACACTATACTACCAAACAGAATTAAAACGGAGGCCCTTTTAAAGTGATTATTTATCACCCTGAGATTGTCTGTCGCTGGTGTGTGTGAATATTCCCTGAATGGCCCCTTTCTCCGCCTCTCCCTGGTTACTCTACACCTCCCTAGCCCTGATTTAAGGAGTGGAGCTGTTCTGTCCTGATGATACATGCCCGGACCCTCCCACAACGTTTGACTCATGTTGAGCAAAGCTACTCCCTCCTTCACAGGAACAGTGGTCTTGATACAGAATCGTGTAACATGTTATTTTTGATATCACACCCAGAACATCACCCAAATCATTTGTTAAGCCGAATCAATTTGTTATTCAATTATTCATGTTAGGCAGAGTTAAACTCACTCTGTCTGTCCGGATACGAGGGTCTGAGGTTAGTTTTATATTGAGTGGAATTTGACTCCTTAAAATTCCACTCTCCACTTTATAAAAAACAAAAAGGGGAGGGGATAGAGGGTCTATTATGCTCCTTTGTGACTGCTCAGTGTTAATTCAGTAGGTCTGCGCTGGTGTCGGACTGACATCTGAGGAGAGCTTTGTTAATATTGCATGAGAGCTGAGCTGACCGCACAGAGTATGGAAAAGATAGCAGTGTGTAAAAAGATCTTAGAAAAGTAATTAAGTTCAAAACATTCTTGAGGTATACCAGTGCTACTCAATGATCAAGGGAAAGTATTAAGACCTTTTCACAACAAGAACAATGCCACTAAGGATAACTATATTAGTGTCTCCACATGATAACATTCTGTGCATCATAAGCACAGGCTGCAGTTTAGTCCTTTAAATTCAGAAGGAAGTGTTTCTGTGTCGTCATCTGTATAGTTGTGTGGTGGTCGTCCCAATTTTTATACAATTACGGTTATTAAAACTTCAAAGAGCCCTGCAGGCATAACATCTTTTATTGGCCAAACCCCAGGAGCAAGTTTTAGCACATCCGGTTGCATTGTCCTCAAATCAATGTTTTTTTTTTGTGTGTTAAATACATGAAATAAGGTCTGTGGTAACACAAGCTCAAGATTTTATTCCACTACTAAATATATATTTTACTCCAGAAAAAAGGCGGTTCCTAACAAGTGACTAAATAGGAGTCAGTGGCATTAATCATAACAGCTAAACTCATTTACAAATGAGTCTACTTTTATAGCACTATTGTGTTCGTGCAATCTCTTCTAATGAAAACGTTCTGTGAAAATGACCGGAAGGTCATGTCATGCGTTTTGTTTACAGTCTAAGGTCGTATTTTGTTTCGTAAAGGTGTGCAAATCATAAACATTTAGCTTTTTTTCAGCAATATGCTAAATTCCAGGTTGGCTATTAAAAGTACGTCATCACAGCCGCACTCTATCGTTATCGCCTTTGGTGTGAGCTTCAGCAGGCTTCATGTTTATAACACAATTAACCTCAAAAAGTCCTGAAGAACAACTGGCTTGGCCCTGTACAGATTATGAAACCATCAGACCATCTTATCCATCTCAGCCAGCTGGTCGTTCACCGCGGAGTTCATATAGCTACAGATCTCACCCCACGTTCATTAAAGATACATGACACATTAGGGAATATAGAGAGAGCAACACTCTGTGACGCAAAACGCTAAGAAAGAGAGATAAAGACGCTAACTGATCTAACAATACTGTACAATACAAGGAAATAGACATCTTGAGCAATGGTGCTCACGGGTAATCTCCTTTGCCCCCCTCTGAAAGTGTATTTATGAAGAGGGGATCACGCTGCCCCTCGCTGTCCTAATGTAGGACAATATCAGGGATTTGTGCCTGTAGGGAGATTAACGGCTATGTGTGAGCCCAAATGCTGTAAATCTCATCCTAAAACCAACGCCAGTCAGTCGGTAAAGCAACCAGCTGGCCTCTGACTGCACTACTAATGCGAACAACACAGGAACTCCAACAAAGAGCAAATGCCACATCCTGTCTGTGTTAATATCTACTACAACTGACCCATAAAAACATATAAATAGACCGTCATACGGTCCTTCGTCCGGCTGTATTTCTTTCAGATTCCGTAAGTGAGAAAGCCTCACAATCATCCTTTTACCGCGTGCCAGCAGGGCATGTTGATGCCATCCAAAATCCAAATGAAAATCAACTGCCCCAAAGCGGCTCGCTAAATCCATGTCATTAAATTTAAGAGATAAAGCACTCACAGAGGACACAACTTTTTGCTTCCTTGCTAACCAGACAAACAGGAAAGGGTGTACCGTAAGGAGCGTTGCTTCCTCTGAGGCAGATTAAGCACATAATTTCTTTGACACTTTGTAAACACTCAAAATTACTTAAGTAGGAACGTAATTATGAGACACATCTGATTGTGTTTACGGTATTACTTCAGAATGAAAGCACTAGATAAGACAAGTCAGCTATTCAGTTGTGCTCACAGTTGGGAAGTAAATAAAACATGGCACAGCCCCACCCAGACATATGCACTCACGTAAGACCCTGACTAACAATGTAAAAGACAGAGGCATGAATAACTTATACACATGTTAAAGCAACTAGTTCGGTTTACATATTTCTTTACATTTGACAACAGCAGGCTCTATAACTTTAGTTAAATTCACTATATTCACTAAACAACCTGCAAAGTGTTACAGGTGTGGCAACAAACCAGCATAGCATTCAAAACAAGCTGGTTTTTATTTTTATTTTTTCCAAAACTAGTGATTATATAGCAACTGTTCACATCAGAATCAAAATGTTTTGCTTATTTTAATAAATAATTAAATAATCAGACAAGATCCCGTAAGAGAAACAATCACTTAAAGGGATAGCTCTCCCATAGTTTATATAATTTGAACCGTAGGTGTAGTTAGTTTTAACAATATGCTAATTAATTGTAAATGTAAAAGATTAAACGCGAACAGATTTCGTCTTTGGACGAAGTAAACAGCAACAGCTGCTCTATCGCGTATTGGTCAACCATTGGTAAAATGTATGTACTACTGTTATTTTTTTAATTAAGTAATCATATATTTAATACTTAAAAGGCGTGTAGGATCGTTGACACGCTAGAGGCGCTAAAAGACCATTTGTGTTTGACAAAGCCACAGAGAATGGAATATTATTTTGATTTCTTTTTTTTTAATTCTGACCCCCCACGTTAAAATTCACACACTGCTTGCAGCCTCCGTCTCCTTAAGTACTCATTTCATATTTTGTCCATACAGTAGTACTGAGATTGTCATCTCCCTTTGTTTTCCACATAGGAAAGAAAGTCCTAAGTTACAGGTTTGAAGCATGAGGATGAGTAAATAATGACAGAAACTCTAACCCCTGTATGAACTATTACTTTAAGTATATTGCACGTAACGTTACATATATTTTTTAATACTTACAGGCCTTATTGCGTATGTTTAATGGCAACAGTTGACATTTGCGAATGTGCGGGGGTTATTGCTTGGGTTTCTTTGTTGGGTATAAACACGCCCGCCTAACTCATAACGTTAGCTGAGTGTTTATACAAACTACGACTAAAGTACGATAATGCAGCTTAATAAATGCATTTAAAGTTGGGATCAGCTGAAACCGGACACACGGAAGTGAGCGCGAGCGTCGCACAGGTAGGTAAACCAACACCACCGACAACCCCGAGCACCACAATACGACACTTCCCCAAGAGATCTATCCGAGGATTTTAATGGCTGCTTTTTTAGGGTCGAAGTTGGATTAAAAAAAAACAGATAACATTTAACTAAGGCACAAAAACACAACAAAACACACTTCTGGCTTAGTTAATATAGAGATATACAATCAGACTGGAGTTTACCTTTAAACGCTCGCCTCCAAACACTGCTGCTGACAGCGATCCGAGAGCCTTTTAGTTTCCCCCAGCGCACAAACTTCCAGAGAGAGCGACACTTTCTCTCGCATTCAGATGAGGGTGAACAATGTGCGCTGGGGAGAGAGGGCAAAGTCTCCTCCAGAGCTCCGCCCCCGATACTATCCGAGTCCCGCACCACACCCAGCCCCACACCTCCGCACTCTCGCTGACACTCAGCCAGAAACACACAGAAATGCTTAGTGGGAATCTGATTTTATTAGTTGCTCATCATGGCACATCATTTAAATGAGTTTTAAAACATGCATAATATAAAAAATCTATTCATACACTATACACTACCGTTCAAAAATTTGGGGTCAGTAAAATATTTAATGTTTTTTAAAGATGTTTCTTATACCCATTAAGGCTGCATTTATCAGATTAAAAATCCAGAAAAAACTGTAATATTGTGAAATATTATTTCAATTTAAAATAACTGTTTTCTGTGTAAATATATATTAAAATGTAATTTATTCCTGTGATACAAACATCATTAATCCCGTGTCACATGATCCTTTCAGAAATCATTCTAATATGTAGATTTTTTTAGTATCAGTGTTCGAAACAGCACTGAGGCTTACTACTTCCTGTGTATGAAATGCTGGCCTGTGTCTGTCATTTCTTGTCTATGATCACTGATAAGGGTTCGTCTGCTGTTTTGCTTCTGATGATTCAGAGATATCTTTCCAAATCATATTTTGCCGTAAACCTATGCTTCTCAAAGGCAGTGAGATCTTCTGCCTTTAGGGCATATTCCCATGTCATCGGGCGGCCACACCTTTTTCAGGTATTACAACATACAAGGCGCTGCGTCATGACTCACGTAATTATCAGACAGTGCAATATGATGACTTCTCTTTTTAATCACCTCTGAAACTATACACTTATCCAGTTTACTTAAACAGCTTTTATTTGAAAATCACACTTCTTAGGGTTCAACAAATTTCACATGCTAGACACACTACACAAAATTCTTTATATCATAATAATATATATATATATATATATATATATATATATTAACCTGGAGTTTATTTACAGTTATTATAAATCCA
>JAUMHP010000060.1:16232017-16248316 GCA_032361065.1 Enteromius trimaculatus
CTGTAACACATCAGATGTAAATTCAGTCTGGAGAATACAGATGTGAATTCCTTCTGGGGAATTCACATAATCTTTCACTGTTAATGGCATATTGAGTAATCACATATTAAGCAATAAGAACCGCTTAAGAAGCCGAGCTTGACTAATGCATATTTGTCCTAAACATTTTTATAATTTGTTTTTCTTAAACTACAACACAAATCCAAAGTAAGCCCAAAGGATAATACAATGTTAAATGGATTGACTGATGGTTAAATGATGTTTAAAAGTTGTTGTTAAAATAGAATATTGTAGACAATATTTCTAGATGCGTGATCAAGCTGAACCAGGTTTCCACACTGTAAAAAATGGCTACGATTTTAACAGTAAAAAACTGTGAAAATGCTATGGGAAAAAACTGTTAAATGGTTAACGGTAAATTCCTGTAAAATCCTGAATCCTGAATTCCCATTCTCATTGCATTTCAAATTTTGTTTGAATTTGATGTTTTTTCTTTGAAATAATTATCTCATCAGTTATGTTTATTAGGGTTGTGTGTCACATTTAATGTTTTTAAATGAATGTTTATTGTATATTTCACCATGATGGTGTTTAGTGTTTGTGTGAATGACACAGAGCACCTTCTATATACTGTAAAACCTAAAACGTTGTTAACATATTTTTTATGGTTACATTCCAGCAACCACAGATGGCAGTTTTTTACGGTAATTTTTATGGATTTATTTACAGTGCAGGTCTGAATTCAGGCGAAATACAGAATTAGACTGAAAAACAAAAAAGTATATATGCCTGTTACATTCTTGCAAAAATGAAATAAGAACACTGTTTCCTTTACTCTGTATATCTTGTGTACTTTATTGCTAACTTGGTTTGAAACAAAACAGGAATCTAAATCTTTTTGTACAATGATGAAGGCGGGTGATATTCTAATCAATAGTTTCTAAAATTCATAAAGACTTTACAGCTTCTTGATATAGAAGATCGTTTGTGCTCAAAGCCCCACTGAAGTTTTAAAATGTTTTACATTTTGAGAATGTTCTTAAAAACTACTTAGGTTAAATGATTGTGTTTTTTTTTCTCAAGCAGAGAGAGAATGCTACAGAGCATGTGCAGATTCAATCTCATCACTCGTTATACAAAATGTTAGTCTGCAATTTTTTGCAACAGAAGGCTTGCATGAAGGTGCTAGATTGAATAAGTTACGTTTTTGAGTTCCAATCGCAAGTGCTGTTTGGCCCAATGCAATGGGTAGCCTAGATAAGATAGATAAAATAGATTTTCAGCGTGAGAAATTGGAGGTATGGCGTGAGTGCGTGTGAAGACTCAAATGCCTGTGTCTCACACTCATTGCGTGAGAGTTGGCAGCCCTGTAAACATAACACCATGTCTGCATTCGTTATTCAAGAAAGGACAAGCAAAAAAATTACAGTAATAGCAAGAAGCAGGTTCTTTTAATAAGAAAACGTACTCAAGGTTTGGAGTCAGAAGCGCCAGACTGCCCTTGCAGAGGTAGAATTGCTCCACTTTATAGTCTCTGTGCACATCCAGCATAGACTAATTTTTATGTTTTAGGAGTCTCTCCTCTGTAAATGTTCTGAACACACTCTAATATTTGAGTTGAATTGTCCTGTTGTCAATACAACTTTTTAACCACTGATTTCTAGTTATGTCCTCTTTTTGAAGCAAAAACAAAGTAGTTACCCTTTCAGTTGAATCACTTTAACATTACATATGGGAACTAGCCAGAGAGACCAATTGCCTTTGAGCTTTATAGGCTTTATATTGGCGTGCATTTGAGTGCATTTAGGTGCACCTCATCACTGCGTAAGTATAAGAGGGCACGAGCGGAATGCACATGCAGATTTTTGCTTCAGAGCCTTTGCCATTCTGGGCTACTACAGGAGACCCCCTCTGTGAGTTCTGGAGAACAATCGAGAGTTCTTGCTATCCTGCTCTCTCGTCTGAGGGCGTTTTATCTGGGGCGGCTGTCAGCGGATCCTGCAGGCTAGTGGCCTTTTTTAAGGCCAATATTCTTGCATATCCAGCGAGAAAAGACCACTGAGTGCACAGAGTTACCGTGTTAGGTCTTCCCTGGGCAACTGGGAGAAAGCAAATTTTCCCACGGTTGGTGAAACGTTCTCTGGAATGTTGAACCGACCGTGCAATTCTGGGTGCGGTAGTTTCCTCACCTCTTCGGACGGACATGATCGCTGCCTCATGTGTCTGGGCAAAGTACAGACTCAGGCAGCTTTTGAGGATGGTCAATGCGTTCATTGCAAGCGTATGACCATGGCTACGTTGAGTTCCCGCCTCTTGTTCGCGAGACGGCTCCCCGGAAGGAATCGGTCCGGAGGTGCCGCGTGTGCCTTCAGCCGACCCTACGCGGCTGGATGATCAGAAATGCGGTCCTTCTGCAGATGTCTCCCAGTGCCATTCTTCCCGGAGCTGCACGAAGAGCTTACCAGTTTGTGGCGAGCCCCTTACTCGTCACGCCTGCGCCCAGGCTCTTTGCCCATCGCTACTCTCAATGGCGCCGCCTGCTGCTCAAGGACCGACCTATAACACCCGGAGGGGCGGGAAGCGTTCCTGACACATGCAGCCCAGAGGTGATGAGGACTGCTCTTCGGGTGACGACGAGGACATCTCCGCCCCCGCTCCCGGAGGAGGGCGTGGAGCTTCTGTACACACAGAAAAAGCAAGCAGGATCCAGGGAGGCAGGTAAGCGCTGCTCAAGGCAGCCAGACTCACAGTCCCTGCCCCTGCCCCTGTTCCCCTACAGGCTGCCCCACTGCTGGCACAGCGGTCAACATTCCCTTGATTCCCCTAGCAACTCGGCTGGGAGCCTGGATAGCACTTCCCAGTCCCTCGTGGTGGTTGATGTGGATGGTATGCCTCGGCTATGTGATTCAGTTTGCCAGGCGCCCGGCCAGGTATACCGCGGCATCCTCTATACCTCTGTCCACTCAGAGAGCGATTCTGCGATTCTGCCATCCTGCGTGCGGAGGTTGCTGTCCTACTAGCGAAGGAAGCAATCGAGCCTGTCCCTCCAGCCGAAATGAAGTCTGGGTTTTACGGTGCATTCACAAGGGGCGTCAGAGTCAATGCTTGACGGAAGGCGTGGCTGAAGTTTGGCACTGACGCCATGGTCATAGCCAATGAAATTAAACAGGAACTCAACACGGATACAGCTTTGTCATTCAACATTGACGCAAATGTGGTTGCATTAGCGACAGCTAGTGTGGTTATTGTGAACGTTCAACGCAAGTTGAAACGACGTGGTACAAGGCGCTTCTGGGTACATCCTATTCTCAGAAAGCGAAAACAACAGGGAGAGTATCACGGATTTGCCTGGGAGCTGCGTCTGGATGAGGTACTATTTGAGCTGTACTTCAGGATGTTCCCGGACACCTTCGACGAGTTGCTGGCAGGGTGGGACCGCTGATCACAAGAGTTGATTCCGTGATAAGGAAGGCTCGCTATCTGTCTTCAGTAAGAATAACTTTATATTACTGCGTATTCTTTATATATTATATACGACTGATTGTCTGCGTATTAAAAAGTGTGTGTGTGTATGTATATATTACCGCTGTCAAATGATTAATCATGATTAATGACATCCAAAATAAAAGGTTTTATTTACATAATATACTTACTCTCTTATATTTGATATTACATCTAAATATATTTAATATATAAATGTCACATATTTTCATGGAATATATACATGCATGAGTTTGTATTTATAAAGACTTAATAAATATACACAGTAATGTTACATACAAATATATGAAAGCTTTTATTCTGATTTGATTATTAATCCTTTGGACAGCAGTAATACACACACACACACACACACACACACACACATATATATATATATATATATATATATATGTATATATATAAAATGTATAGATTGCAGTGTCTTTACTGTATAATGCGTCTTGTCCCCCAGGTACTTGGCAACTGGAGACTCATTTAGAACTATTGCCTTCAGTTACCGAGTGAGGCATTCTACTGTCGCAGGCATTGTGCAGGATGTGGCCAGTGCAATCTGGAAGGCTCTGATGGAGGACACCATGAAAGTTCCAAAAAAGGAAGGCTGGAGGGCAATAGCTGACCAGTTTTATGCACGCTGGAACTTTCCCAATTGTCTCAGAGCAATCGATGGGAAACGTCTCCTCTTGCAAGAACCAGCAAATTCAGGGTCCTTGTTCTTCAGTCATAAGTCAAGCTATTCGCTGGTGCTCCTGGCTGTTGTGGATGCCAACTATATCTTCCGTGTGGTGGATGTTGGTGGCTATGACAGGACCAGTGACAGTGGGATACTCCGGAATTCTGCGTTTGGAGAGAGTCTGAGAGATGGTACGCTGGACTTACCACCAGATGCTGCTATCCCTGGAGCAGAGCATCGTGAGCCCCTTCCCTTTGTCTTTGTGGGAGATGAGGCCTTCCCGCTCACTACAAACCTCCTGCGGCCATACCCTGGACATCACGTCCCACCAGAGAGAAGGGCATTCAACTACCGCCTCAGCCATGCTAGATTGGTAGTTGAGTGTGCCTTAGGCATCCTCTCTGCTCGCTGGCGGATGTATCGTTGTGTCATCGCGTCTAGTCCAAAGGTTGCTGAGGCATGTGTGCTTGCCACATGTGTGTTGCACAACTTCCACCGAAAGAAAATGCTGGAAGGTGAAAGATGCAAGCCCACAGCTGCACGTGCCAATGAAGCACCTTCTGCTCCAGAGGGCCTGAGAGATGCATCAAGGACGGGCTCCAACAATGCAAGCCATAGAGCCATCCAACTCCGGGACACATACTGCGCCTATTTCAGCCAGGAGGGTGCAGTGCCATGGCAGCCGAGTGCATAGAGGACTCCAAAGGCTCTTTTCAGAGCCCACCAACAGTTCTTTTAAGAGGTACCTACACTGTGTGTGAAAAAAGCACAGTTCAATTATGTATTACATGCATATTCTGTTTTGCATTCCATTGCCTTGTATGACATATCTATTTTATGTTTGCATTTTCAGGTGTTTAATCATGATTTGTCCAGATTTCTGGAGAGAACATACAAAGGTCTGCATCTGTTAGTACTGCTTTTTTGAGGTAGTAGAAGTAAGAGTTTTAGAAGTAAAAATGGCATATACTGTATATGCACATACATAGACAGCTACACACACATATACACACATGTACACATGCACATATATGTGTGTGTGTTTGTGTATATATATGTTTATATATGTATACATGTTTTGTGACAGAAAACACAGCACAAGCAGTTCATTGTAATTGGTTTATTTATGTAGGTTGAAATGTGTGTGAATGTGTGGAAAAAATAATTGTGAATTATGATTATGATTTATAGTATTTATGTAGTTTAATTATTTTACTGCAGGACCACTTCGGTAGCCTCCATTTCTGCCTGGTAAACAAGTTGGTGGATCTCAAAACGCAGCCTTGGTCTTCTCGTCAGAGGAACTCTACGAATAGATGGTAAGAGGCTTTTCAAGAACATTTCATCTTCATCCTCTGGAGATGTTTGAGGCAGTGGGAGACGTGGCTGTGAAGCCATCTGTGTCAGGGGCTGGATTACTGATAGCATTTTCCTTTTAAAAGCAGACATTTCATGTCCCTTTTCTTTTCCTTCCTTTGTTGCCAACCCTGGTTTTCTCCTGCTCCGTTTGCCTTCCTGCCATGGCCTGTTTGCCTGCCTCTGTCTGCCTGACTTTCTTCCTCATTCCCTGTCTCGTCTCTGCCTGTAGGTGCTTGCTGGGAAGTGCTTTGGCTGCTTCCCTCGGCCTGGCTGTCCTCTGGATCTGGACTGAGGGATGCTCGGACAGACTATGAGCTAGGTAAAAGGGATGGAGGCCTCTGGACATTAGTGGATGTCTCCCTATCAGTAATAAATGGCGTGAGAAACCCCATCACCGCCATGAATCGTCAAGGCTGTGTGACCACGGACCACGGACCACGGACCACGGACCCTGCTCCACTCCTTCTCATCTCCCTTTCTTTGTTCCACCTGGTTTTGCATATGTCATCTGAGATGCAAAAAAGAGAAATAAACATTCCCTTCATAGACATGTGTTTGTCAGTTATTTATAAAATGTGTAGTTCTGAACACATTAAGATAATTGGGGAAAAGAACACTTTAATAATGTTAATAATATAAGAACCCTGTATATATTTGTATATGTATTATATATCATAAACAGTAAAAAATCACCCACCACTCTGATCATGTATATGTTTGATATGAAGTGTAACCTAAATTTCTGATGGCTCATGGCTATTCTTGACCATACATTCTATGTATGGTAGTTGTCATTCACGGGTCCAATACACACCAGATTCACCAACAGCCTCTGCCACCTCTTTCCAGGTCTGGTCTCTCCGGTATGAATCCCGGTAAATGAAAAGGGATTGGTCATAAAGGACTGGTTGATTGCCCACCGCAATAATTAGTTTGTCCTCCATTTTCAATTTTTTCCTCAGCTTGCCGCTTGTGAACCGGATGAACGTGATTGGCTGCCGCCTGGCTGCTGTATTTGCATAGAGCGATAGTTGCTTGCGGCAGAAGTTGAATAATTCCTTTCGGCAATGCTTGACGTCACCCATTCAAAAAGTCAACAGGAAGCGTTGACGCTGACGCCCCATGTGAATGCACCGTTACAGTCCTTACTTCATCGGGTCCAAAGGAGCGGTGGGTTGAGACCCATCCTGGATCTGAAAGCTTTGAATCGGTCCCATCTCAGGCTGCTGTTCAAACTGCTCACTCCGAAGCGCATACTAACATGCATTCGGAGCCAGGATTGGTTCGCAGCCATCAACCTAAAGGAACTTTCATGTTTCAATTCTGCCTCGACACAGACCCCTTCTTCGGTTTGCGTTCGAGGGTCGAGCTTATCAATACAGAGTCTTACCCTTTGGCCTGTCTCTCTCTCCCCACATCTTTCGCAGCGATGAGAGGGAAATCGCATCACATGACCCATGACGCTATGGCTAACTTGCTCATGTGATTTTATTATGGAAGTTTAAAAAACTTTTCATTCATGTTTGGTTTAAGATCGTTCTTGACTCCTTAGCTGATTAATGTACTGTATCTTAGTAAAATATGGGCTGAATATAGTTTTCTGCAAAAATAAGAATAGACATTTGCTTTTTGAATACATATGATGCATGCCATCGAAAATAATTGGAACTACAGCAACAACAAAAAAAGTTGTAAGTAACAGAGATATATGTAAATTGTATTATTAATTAGTGCACATACATATGTTTCTTGTATCAAAAAATGACTAATGTGAGTCAATGTAGTATTTGACTTATGCCCTACTTTTTATTTTCCTGCATGTCATTTAGAGGGCTCCATACTTGTGACTATTATTTAACTGACATGTGTGTATAACTTACTGATTTATACCTTTATAAACATCACAGAGTATCTTAAAAGCATATTTTGGGCATGTTTGGCCCTGGCCTTCTTTATTTTGTTATATAATCTGGGTGTAGACAGATATCAGAGGCAAGATGTCTAAGTCCCTTCCGTTTTTTTTCTCTCTTTCACATTGAACTGAATGGATGACAAAAAGAATAAAGTCATAAGGTTAACATTTTGAAAAGGCCTCAGTTATTTATTTGAATTACTTAACAAACATAATTAAGAGCACAGATTCACTATTTTCAAGCCCCTGGCTAAAAAGCTCTGAGATGGCATCAGATTAATTAATGAGTAACCAGTGAAAACTAGTTTTGTCAAGCTTATTCACGATCTCACACCCATGACAGATCCACTATCAACACAGCTGCTCTGTCTCACACAAACCAACATGATCTATGCAGTCAAGGAATTTTCTCATAGCTCTCAAAGATCACTCAGTTCAGAAAGAAAATCAATCAGTATGGTTCTGTAAATCTATATTTGTGTAGGTAATACCTTAGAATAAACAGTATTTACAGAATGCTTAGCGCAGGACTGGGCAATGTTCCAGCAGTTTATATAGACATATCTCCGATCACTTTTTCTCTCTCTCTCTTTTTCTCTTATTCTCCATTACACTGCTGGTATTATATTTTCTGAGGAAACTTTGAGTCTTATCAATATAGTTATATTTGTGATGATTATACACTAAACGTTAGAAGTTGAATAATTATGATTTTTCTTAAAAAGAAGGCTGCATTTATTTTATTGAAAAAAAAAATAAGAATTTTTTTATTTTAATACATTTTAAGATGTAATTTTTTTGTGATGGTAAAGCTGAATTTTCCTCATTATTCACTCTTCAGTGTAACAAGATTCTTCAAAATCAATTTTAATATAATTTGGAGTCAAGAAATATGTTTTATATTATGAATGGTGAAGGTTTTACTGATTCATATTTTTGTAGAAACAATGCTACACTTTTTAGGATCAAAAGAACAGCATATATTCAATATTTTAAATATATTTATTGTATTTAATGCATTTATTGTATAGAAATAGTTAAATTATAAAATCTTTATTAATTCGATTTAATCATTTTTGCAGCTATGTTTTCACTATAATATTTACATTAAGATCCATGCTGTCATTTTTAGTCACTGACAGTTTAATCTAATTTGATTTCTTAAATCATGCTGAATATTTCCTTTATTCTTTCATTTCTTTTTTGTCACTGTATGTATTTATCTTACCTAATTTGGGGGCCCCATAAAACTGGAAAAGTAACACATTTTGAGTAAACTTGTTATAATCATAAGCTCTTCAATCATGTTTCTGAATGGATAATCCTTTTAACAACAGATTGGAGAATCCACCCATGATTTTAGCATGAGCTGTGCTTCTGCATGACAGGTTAAATCCTTGACAAAACATGGCCAGATCATGAGTTTAAATTTAAAGTCTGAGACCAATTATCACAGAAGGTGTGTAAAACCATGTCTTTATTTTGCATTTGACCTACCTATTTTGTGAACACCCCCTTTTAATTAACCGTATGATTTACGCTTTTAATTCAAGGGAAAACAAATCTTAATAGAAAAAATACAGTGTCATTCAGTGCTTCCGACTATCAATATTCACAAAGCAATATCTCTCAAGTCAAGAAGAGCTTTTCCACCAGCCCAAATTTCACCCCACACCTAAACCACATTGATCACCTTTGGAATGAAATTGAGCATTGACTGTGAGCCAGATGCTGTTAACTAAAACAGCCTTACAAAAACCAGTGCCTGACTTCTAGTGTCTAAAACAAAGCAAATATGGCAAACTGTTTTAACATTAGTCTATAAACAGTATTACTTTAATATCTATTTTCATGCTATTAGTACTTATGTTTTAGATACTAGTATCATTTGCATTAAGTACTAATATTTGTTCATTAGTTACTAGTGTATATTCTTTAGGTACTAGTACCTGTTTTAAAATGGCTATGACATGGATTTCTTTTTAAATTATTTTTAATATGTTCATTAATATTTTCCTATAATGTTAAAGGGTTACTCCACCCTAAAATAGTTTTGTCATTAATTAATTACCCCGTGTTGTTCCAAACCCATAAAAGCTTTGCTTATCTTCAGAACACAGTTTAAGATATTTTAGACGAAAGAAATATTCCTTCTGCCATCAGTGGTTCAATCTGAACTTCATGAAGCGACGAGAATACTTTTTGTATGCAAAGAAAATAAAAATAATGACTTTAATTCAACAGTTCATCTCCTCTGTGTCTCTCTGCATATGCTATTTACGTCCAGCAGATATTCTCCAAAGATGAATTGTTGAATTAAAGTTGTTCTTTTTTATTTTCTTTGCATACAAAAAATATTCTTGTCACTTCATAAAATACAGATTAAACCACTTTGACAATGTCTTTTATACTTCTCTGGGCCTTGACAGTGTTCATTACGTGGCAGGTAACGGGACAGTCAGTTTGGAGCGACATGGGGTAAGTGAGTAATAACGAAATTTTAATTTTGAGGAGGAGTACACCTGAAGATATTTTTCACACACACAAAAAACATAAATATGTGGAAAATTATTCTCAACTTTCACTCTGAACCTCTCTAAAAGTGTCTGTTTTTAAGGGGCAGGTTCTTTAAGGCTTGGCAGTAATTGGCCACTGTTAAGATAGGCTAACGTCATTGCATATGAAACAGTATCAGTGCCCCCTCGTTACTGCATGTGTTTTGACAACATGATCAAAATAAAATGTTTTTTTTTCCAGGCAAAGCATTATGAAATCATTTACTCACAATGTAATGCTGTTCACATCAGATCTTTCAACATAATTCAGATCATCTTTCAACAAAGGTTTCTTTGTGAACTCTCCATTTACAAAACAAAATGTTCTGATCAATCCTCAGACAAGATTCGTGATAAAAGTAGACTATCCACTTCCTCCTTATGCTGGAATCACTCCAACCTGTCCTCCAACCAATAAGCCTGTATAGGTCATTTGTCCAAATCCCTGAAATACAACCCATCAGCGGCGTATACTACAATTGGGCCGACAGCAAACAAGCCGAGCGCCGAACCCTCACCCTCGCTAGGGTTCTATTCCCTAGGGCTCGGAGTCCGCCGTTCTCTGGGCTCGCTCCCCAGACAGCTCGCCAAATTTGCGCTTTGTTTTATTACCAGGAAATGTGAACTCTTGAAATGAGGATGTTTTAGGCTATGAAACTTGCAGGACATTTTAATGACCTCCTATAACATACAAAGACCTATTTTTTATAGTACTTATTTGTTAGATACTGGTATACTTCCCTGCTGAAAAAACAGCATACACTGGTAAGGTATGTTTTGAAGCTAGGATGCTGGTTTATGCTGGTCATGTGCTGGTTTATGCCAGCCCAGTCGCACTTTTTTTTTTTCGTGGCACGGAAACGATTCTTACTCGACTTTCGTGAGTCCAGCATGAATGGATGAATCCAAAATAATTTTCGTACTGGAGTCACGAAAATATCGAAATAATCGTGTCCCTGACACAAATAATTAGATTAAAGATAATTTTGTGATATTGTCACGACCTGCCGTGCGACTGGGTTGTTTATGCTGGTCATGTGCTGGTTTATGCAAAGGACCAGCTTAAACCAGCATCCCAGCTTTAAAACACACCTAACCAGCATATGCTGGTTTTTCAAAAGGGTTGTTATTTATTAGACAGTAGTACTTATTTGTTAGATACTAGTATTAATTTCAAAAGTGACTAATAACTTCTCTGCTGTTGTTAGAAACATAATAGTTTTGAAACTGTCATTTACAATTCAGTTTACTTTACAAAAGACACTAGTACCTAAATAATAAGCATAAAAACAGACACTAGAATGGTTTATAGATTAAATGTTAAAATGGCTTGCCATTGATCAAACCTTTTAAACCATGTTCCATTAGTTTAAATGCTTTTCAGACAAGAGAAAGCTGTTTTAAAGTCAAATCCTCAAAAGCAGATATAAGGGTGTGGTGAACAGGTATTGACTTACAACTGGCCACATATTCTATCTCTATAGATCTATGCCATTTAGAATCTAGGACATTTACATTAAAACGGTCACCTGTGTATGTCCTTAAGGAGCTCAAACAAATGCGAACTTTGTTGAGGAAATGCAGCATTTTTGCAAGAGTACGCAAATATTTTGCGCGCAATCACAACGTTTAGAGAACACAAATGTTTTATGAGAGAATGCAAATTATTTTCTGCAGCACTTTTGCGAGAAAATGAAAAATGCTTGCAATTAAACTCAAACATTTTAAAATAAAATTTTCCTCCCATTTCATATTTTATTCAATCATCATGCCGCCTTAGGGACTCATTTGTGTCTGCATTAATGTCTTATATTTACAGATAAGGATCCCAGTATGAAAGCGTTACAAAGAAGTGCTCTTGCAATTTTCTACGGTGTAAGAAGATTATACCTTTCATGCCATACCCAATAGCCACAAGGTGTGTGATTCAACCCTGAAGATGACAAAGTCTTTGGAGCATGGATTTGATTCGAAATGAACTTGCACAGATGTTTGCCAGTGCTGCTAAGAACAACGAGTTTTGGCATGAACTTTGCAGGGTGAACAAAACAGGAAGCTTGAGACCGCGGTGAGTCATAAACCGGGATCCTGCAGGCGATAACAGGGTGGATACCTCAACAAAAGACAGAGCTGTCATTCAAACCTTCGAATCCTAGATAGGTGTAATTCTAGGCACTGGTGCTTCGTTCAGGGCAGGGCAGAAAAAGGCTCATATTCCTTACACTCTTAGAAGAGATATTTGAACTGTTCAAAGATCTACAAACCTGTTTTCTTACCTACAGTAACGTGAATGTTCACATCACTGCCTCAGATACAAATAAAATAAAAGCTCTTATTAATCAGCCAACAGATTATCAAAAATACATTTTTGACAATCACATACTAACTATGTTTTAAATAGAAATAACTTTATATACAGATTATATCCATGCAATTTAAATTAATCTATTTTTATTCATTTTAATACATTATTAATACAAATCACCTGCCAATGGTAAGAGTTTTTAATGCACTGGTGCTGTTTTTTAAGTGTGTCAAGATCTAAATTACAGGAGAAACAGGAAAAGCAAATATGATTTTTTTTTTTACAGTATAATATTTAATATTTATCTATTTATCTGTAGTTACATGGTAACTATATATATATATATTATCATTTAATCACATTGTGCACGTAAGCTTTGGCTACTTTTAAGCATAAAACAGAATAGACTTTGAAGTACTTTGTAAACAAAACAGGTTATAGGGGCCTATAAAAAAATATATTGTAATTGTAATTGTATTGTAATGTCTCTGCACTTTTACTACTATGCATTGCTGCTACAAGACAAGAAAAACCAGTTCAATCTTTAAAGTTTGAGTTTCGGATGAACTGTGTATTGACAGTGTTTTCATTGTCTTTGACTGTTTATTTAAGTTTCTGCATCCCATATATGACCCGTAAAGAATGTACTTGCTTTTCTTCCTTTAGATATCAATGATGATGTATTATATACTGTATGAAGTATCATTTTGTGTAAGATCATATCATTCAATTAAGGACTATTTTGCACTTGTGATTACAGACAGCAAAATGGAAAAGAGCATGACGCGTTTGATATTAGTGATGCTGCTATCTAAAATATGAATCAGATTTAGGATTGTGCCACACCCAGTACAAAGAAGCACACTGAGCTTCTGCAACACATTCAGTAAAGAAACTAGAAGAACCCTGTTATAAAGTCAAAGGGAAACATTATTGAATATGGTAATATGGGTTTAGATTTCATCTTTGGAAGACAAATAAAGATATTTTGATGATATCAGAGAGCTATCCGATCCTCCATAGACAGCAACACAACCGAAATGATCTCAGTAAAAAACACCAGTAAAAAAGTCCTTGTAATGATGGGTCAGCAGACTGTGGATCCATTTGCAACATTTTATTGTCACACTCATAGTCATACATGCGATGGTCATCGGGAGCAGACATGTTAGAGAAGGCAGAGCAAAGACAGCACCGTAAAACAGACGAATGGTCAGGGTATCAGGCAAGAATCAGTCCAAAAGAGTCCAGGAAAGGTTTCAGGGCAACAAGCAATAATCACAGTCCAGGTCCAGGCAAAAGTTAGTGGCTACAGGCAAGGTTCAAAGACGAGATAAACAATCCAAGTGAATAAACAGGGCAGTCCGAAAGGTAATCCACAAGCGCTCAGAATTGTCGATGACGATCAAAACTCGCATCTTATCGCTGTCCGTGAGTCCCTTAAATACTGTAGATAATGCCAAACACCCGGGCCGGAACTTCCGTGAGGTGTTCGACGAAAAGAGGTCCAGGCGGAAACTAGTATTCCAGGGAAGGTTCCCGCTGATGGCGGGAGGACAGAGGACCGCCTCGTAACAGAGAAACCAACCCCCCCCTGCGAGCGGCTCCTGAAGTGAGAGGGGTGGCGTCAGGGTCGACCGCAGGGTCGTGGAGCTGGTTTTTCAGGGTGGTTGTGGTGGAAGGTCTCAGTTAGGGTAGGATCCAGGATGTCCCGAGTGTTGACCCAGGACCTCTCCTCTGGTCCATAGCCTTTCCAGTCCACCAGATATTGTAATCGATGATCGGGGGGGAACCTCCGGGTCGGCGTCCTCCTCTAGGCTCCTCTGTCCTCCCGGAGCATCAGCGGGCTTTAACAGAGACACATGGAAAGTGGGTGAGATACGGTATTGAGATGGCAGATTCAAACGGAAAGACACAGGTGTAATTTGAAGGTCTATTTGGAAGGGACCCACGTACCTGGGATTAAGTTTACGACAGGATTGAGAGCCATACCCACTGACCCGGTTCATAGGCTGGATGGACTCACTCGGCCTGGCCGTTGGACTGTGGATGGTAACCTGAGGTAAGGCTCACGTTGATATTCATGCGTTCACAGAAGGAGTGCCATAGGCGGAAGTAAATTGTGGGCCCCGATCAGTCACGATGTCGTCAGGGATTCCGTAAAAACGAAACACTTGCTCCATAACTATCTGAGCTGTCTCCCAGGCTGATGGCAGTTTGGGGAGTGGGACAAGTCGGCAGGCTTTAGAGAACCGGTCGATGATTGTCAGGATGGTGGTGTTGCCATTGGATGCCGGCAGGTCAGTTATGAAGTCCATTGCACCATGGTCTGTCGGGAATCGGTAAGGGGTGTAATAGTCCAGCTGGCCTTTGATGTGAGGTTTTGCTTATGTTGCAGGTGATGCAATGATGGACGAACTTTATGACATCCGACGGAAGAGAAGGCCACCAGAACCACACCTTTTCAGTAGATGCAGTGATGCCTGGATGACCGGATCTGGGAAGGTCATGAACTCGATGCAGTAGTCTTTGTCTCAGGGGCTCAGGGACGTATGTCTGGTCAGGAGGGCATTCTGGTGGAGCGGGCTCTCGAGTCAAGGCTTCCTCGATCTCTGTCATGATGTCATGCGTGGTGGTGGAATAATGTGCTCAGGAGGTTGGAAATCAGAGTCGTTATCGTGTTGGCGTGATAGGGCAAAAGGCCTTGCAGTTCTTGGATCCTGGACGGTAAGTTATAGTGAAATCAAATCGAGTGAAAAACAATGACCATCTGGCTTTAAACTTTTCGCCCCTCGAATTTACTCCAAGTTTTCATGATCTGTGAGGACAAGAAAGGGTAAGGATGATCCCTCAAGCCAATGGCGCCACTCCTCCAAGCCAGCCTTCATGGCGAGAAGTTCCTGGTCGCAAACATCATAATTTCGCTCTGCTGAGGTAAGTTTACGGGAAAAGAAGGCACAGGGGTACATTTTGCCTGGGTTGCCATGTCGTTAAGATAAGACTGCCCCAATACTGGTGTTGGAT
Source organism: Enteromius trimaculatus (assembly GCA_032361065.1). Taxonomy (NCBI): domain Eukaryota; kingdom Metazoa; phylum Chordata; class Actinopteri; order Cypriniformes; family Cyprinidae; genus Enteromius; species Enteromius trimaculatus. Next base: position 16,247,347 of record JAUMHP010000060.1, read on the forward strand.
GCGTCCACGTCCACTGGCTGACGTTCTTTGTGAAACGGCGGTAGAAATTGGCGAATCCCAAGAACCGTTGTAGCTCCTTGATAGTCCTGGGCTGAGGCCATTGTAATACAGACGAAACCTTGCTCTCATCCATCGTGACTCCCTCATGACTGATGATGTATCCAAGGAAGGCGACCTGGGTCTGGTGGAACTCGCACTTAGTCAGTTTGGCGTAGAGCTGATGCTTGATTAGACGTTGCAGGACATTGCGGACATGCTGAATGTGCTCGGGTAAGGTTTCTGAATAGATAAGGATGTCATCTATGTATACTATTACTGTTCGGAACTGTACTGATTGGAATACAGTTACTGTTAGAAAGACCGAACGGCATCACCTGATACTCGTAGTGCCCTGTTGAGGTGGAAAAGGCCGTCTTCCACTCGTCCCCCTCTCGTATTCGGATGAGATTATAAGCACTTCTCAGCTCGAGCTTGGTGAAGTAGTGTGCCCTGCGGAGTTGTTCAAGGGCAGCTGGGACAAGGGGAAGAGAATATCGGTACTTGACCGTGACTTCGTTTAACCCACGATAATCGATGCAGGGCCTGAGAGATCCGTCCTTTTTCTTCACAAAGAAGAAGCCCGCGGATGCGGGAGATGTTGAGGGTCGGATGAAGCCCTTAGCCAGTTTCTCCTGAATGTAGTTTCTCATGCACTCAGTTTCGGGTTGGGACAGTGGGAGAACTCGGCCTTTAGGAGGAACTGCGCCTGGAAGAAGTTCCACTGCACAGCCAGTGGGTCAATGTGGTGGTAGGTGGGTGGCTTTTGCTTTGCTAAAAGCCTCTCGGAGGTCATGGTACACAGAGAGCAGAGTGCTGAGATCCTCCCCTTGAGGCTGTCTTGAGGCTGTGTTGTTGTTCAATTCAATTCAAATTTATTTGTATAGCGCTTTTCATGATACATATCATTGCAAAGCAGCTTTACAACAGAGTA
>JAUMHP010000060.1:16248416-16262351 GCA_032361065.1 Enteromius trimaculatus
GGAGTAGAGGTGGTCAGAGTATCGCGCTGTATACTCACCCGGGAGGATTCCAGAACTGCTCTCCGCTCCCTCAGCTCAGCCTGTCTCTCCAGCATCTGCTTCTCCACGGCCTCCAGCTCGAGCTGCAACGAGTGTAGCTCAAACGTGTCCTCCCCTGCGCTCAAAGGTAGACACATATTTGCCATTAAAGCACGTAACCGTGAGTAAACAATAGGAATGTGTGAGTTGTGTGTAGAAAATGCAAACGAGGTTAGTGGAGACCACGCTGCTGCTGCTGCTAATGAGCTAAAGCTCATAGTCAATAAAAGCTGTGGTATCAATTTTCCTCCCCTGAGCAATGATAGACACTGGTACAGACATGGTGTGCTCTAAAGAGTTTGAACTCACCCGAGTTGGTGTGGATCATGGAGGCCGCACCGGGCAGTTGGCTCGAATGTGCCCAGGCTGGCCACAGTACATGCACAGGTTGTCTCTTATCCTCTTATTGCGTTCATCCTCTGTCAGGTGTGTTTTTCCAATCTGCATAGGTTCTGGGCCTGGTTGTGAGGGGAGTGAGGTGAACGGCAGTGAGGATGGGAATGGACGTGCACGTCTAGAGCGAATCAGATTATCTAGCTAGATTGCCAGCTCCATAAACTGCTCTAAGTACTTTCCCTCGTCGCGACAGGCGAGTTCCGACTGGAGTTCATGGGAAAGTGCCTTGCGGTAGAGAGCCTTGAGAGGTTCGGGTGGCCATCCAGTACGTGCAGTGAGGGTGCGGAATTGCAAGGTGAATTCGGCAGCCGAGCTGGTTCCCTGCTTTAAACTGAGGATCTCCTCGCTGGGCTCGCGTCCATCCGTAGCATGATCAAAGACCTCCTTAAAGTGTTGCATGAACTCCGCGTAGCTCAGAAACGACATGGCCTGTCCTTCCCACAATGCGGTGGCCCAGTCTAATGCTCTTCCAGTCAGAAGAGAACACACCAGAGACACCTTGCTGTCGTCTTCCTGAAAGCTGGCAGGTTGACGGGTAATGTAGCGATTACATTGCATTAAAAAACCTCTGCATTTTCCAGGTGAGCCATCATACTTTTTAGGGAGTGAAACTTTTGCAGCGTGATTGGTGCTAGGTTGGGCTGGTGGTGAAGGGATCGTTGAGGCAGAACTGCTTACCGGAGCGTTGACTGCTTGGGAGGTGATGTCCAGGCAAGGTTTCAGGGCAACAAGAAATAATCACAGTCCAGGTCCAGGCAAAAGTTCGGGGCTACAGGCAAGGTTCAAAGACGAGATAAACAATCCAAGTGAATAAACAGGGCAGTCCGAAAGGTAATCCACAAGCGCTCAGAATTATTATTACTAGTATTCCGGGGAAGGTTTCCGCTGAAGGCGGGAGGACAGCGCCACAGAGGACCGCTTCGTAACAGTCCTAGTAACAACATTTTGCAACGCTACGAGACAAAACAAAAATAACATAATATACTCAACTATTCTTTTCCAGTGACTTACATCTTCTGACATTTTAGAGAATATTACTAAGGAAACATATACTTTCTTCTAGGAGTAAACAGCAGCAGATTAAGCATATGCATGTGCTTTCACCCGGATGTAAACAAGGCTTATTACGTCAAATATGTTAAAGCTTGTGAATGTGGCACACTGAGATACTGAAATGGCGGAAGACGTAAGTCACGGGAGAAAAATAAATTATGTTATTTTTGTTTTATTTGCGCAAAAAAGTATTCTCCTAGCATCGCAAAAGTGCAGTTGATCAACTGATGTCATGGATGTTTTTGCTATGTTTCTGAATCTGGGATAATTTCAATTGTGTTGCTGTCTGTGGAGGGACAGATAGCTCTCTGATATCATCAAAAATATCTTAATTTGTGTTCTAAAGATGAATGAAGGTCTTAAGGGTTTGGAACAACATGAGTGATTAATGACAGAGTTTTCATTTTTGGGTGAATTAACCCTTTAATTTGTACTTTATTAATGCTAACACATGTTTAATATTCTAGTAATATGCATGCTAATTAGCAACTAATATGTGTAACCATAAAATAAAGTGCTACCAAAAGGATATTTTTTTTGCATTCATCTGCAAACGTTTTTGTTACCCTGATAAACTACACATTTTGCAGAAGTTAATGTTTTTGTATTCTTTCCTAAACATTTTGCATGTGTTTGCTTGCAGATATTTTTTTATTTTAATTCTTTTATGTATAATTTTCTTCCCATTTCATATTTTATCAGTGCCCCTATATTTGTTACATAATATTATTTAAAGCTGGAGGACGGAAATCTATATTACATTATATATTATATTATTACTGCGTCACTATACTTTTGCGAGCGAACGCAAAATATTTGCACGCAAATGTTTCGTGGGTAACGTTTTTATGAGCAAAAGCAAATGAATTAAAATAAATGTTTTTCTTCCATCTCTTAGTGGTTTGCATATTTGCATTTTGCCTCTTTTATTAGTAGCAAATTCTCACAGCGAAAGTAAAATGCTGACAATGACTCATTAAAGATTAATGCATGGCGTGCTTACAAAAGCAGGTAGATAAACGTCCTTGAAATCAAGAAGCTCATGGTCCTGCATTAACAAAGTGATCTTTTAATCCAGGAAAATTCTCTGAATTTGTGATTTAAAAATAGAGCAAGTAAGAGCCTGTTTGGAAGCATCGTATATTGATCAAATAAATCTTGTCATTCAGCATCTCATGAAATTCACATCATTCTACACCTTATAACCGCAGGCACATTCACTCTGTGAAACGCAATGAATCATTTGATATATATCACCTTCACTCAATTCGCTAAGCACATTGTTTTCATCGATTGTGTAATGACAGATATACTATACAAGGGCTTTGTAACCTTTGTAAATGTGTTCATACTAGCAATTACGCTACTTATGTATATCTTAATGCAACAGCCTTTTCATTGGCACTGCTGATAGAAATCTTGCATGGAGCTTCAGCTCTCAGTTTAAGCTTTCTTGCACATAAGCTAATACTCAGAGATAAAAGTAAAGGTTTCTGGAGATGCATAACTGAGTCATGGCTAAAGCTCTCAGAAAAAGCCTGTTACGCAAGATGATCGGCACCATGCTAGTACATCTCCAGATGGCTCTTGAGCAATTTAAAAGTTCACTTTGGAAAATGTTTCTTTCTCTGAGTTTTTTTTTTGTTTTGTTTTTTGTTCTGTTCATGTTTGAAAAGACAAAGGGAGGTCTGTTCTGGGGAAGCTGGCAGCATTCCATGCACAAGAGCCCATTTCACTGTGTGGTTTTAGCTCGATGTTTATATGTGTTTATCACTTCCAGCACTCGGTTGCTTTGGAAACCCCGCTGGCAGGCGCAGGTCATCCTGTCAGCGAGCAAGTTATGAAGCCTGTAACACAGACCTTATGGCAGTAACATGAGACCATACGAACACACGCATGGGAAAATCAAGTCTTACACATTAACACAATCACATCTTGTGAAAACTGTTGAAGGTAATACATGCATTAGAGTTTTGGTATAAGATGAGCATATGTCTCAGTATTTCTTGCATTTTGCACGTATCCCTGGGCTATGAGCTCTCACTCGGAGCTCATTCCAACAATTCATGTCATTTCACCTGCCAGATACTCTGCCTCTAGGCATGTGTTGGGCGGAGAGTGAAGTTTTAGTTCATATTCTCCCCTCACCCCCTCCTCCATCTCTACCTCCACCCACCCCTTACCTCATCCCACAAACATATAAAAATCAATCAGCCTCGTCTGTGCACGACATTGCATCTCCTTCCAGCAAAAAGGCAGTCTCCTCGGCACCCCAGCAATGACGTCCTATAGCAGCCAAAGTTTCATGTCTTCTGGAGGGGGCTTCGGTGGAAGCTCCATGCGGGGTCCTTCTATGGGAGGCATGTCTCGCTCATCCATGATTGGCGGCGGAGGCGGTGGCCACATAAGCGCCATGCGTGCTGGGAGCGTGTATGGTGGTGCAGGAGGCCGCGGGGTCCGTATCTCCTCCGGGGTTAGCAGCTTTTCAGCTGGTGGAGGCGGCGGAAGCGGAGGCGGCTACGGCTTTGGTGGTGGCTCTGGTGGTGGAGCAGGGTTCAGTTTTGGTGGTGGAGCTGGAGGAGGCTTTGGGGGAGGTGATATGGACCTCAACGTGACTGTCAATGAGAAGGCGACCATGCAGAACCTAAATGACCGTCTGGCAACTTACCTGGAGAAGGTGCGCTCGCTGGAGAAGGCCAACGCAGATCTCGAGCTGAAGATCAGACAGTTTCTGGAGAACAAAACCTCACCTTCTGCGAGAGATTACTCTGCCTACCATGCCACAATCAGCGACCTGCAAGATAAGGTACTGCTACTGTAAACATCTTGTGTGCAAGATACTGTTTTCATAGCTGCAAGATTAAGGGCGTGGTCATGTTCTCATTGAGTTTTGTGACTGAAACAAAGCCAAGCATTTCTGTCATGTACTGTTATGAGTGCAACAAACTATATTTGCATGTGGATCTTGATAGTGCATATTAGGAGGCTTGCATTTACATTTGCAAAAACACCATTATTTGTCTCTGACAGATCCAAGATGCCACCCGTGTCAATGGGGGAGTCTACCTTGCCATCGACAACGCAAAATTGGCCGCTGATGACTTCAAGACCAAGTAAATGCTAACCCTACAGTGCATGCAATTCTAATACTTAAGTGAAAAGTTGCTAATAAGCTGCTCTGTTCTGATTTACTCAGGTATGAGAACGAGTTGTCCATGCGCCAGTCTGTGGAAGCAGATATTGCTGGGCTGAAGAGGCTCCTTGATGAGTTGACATTGGCAAGATCCGACCTGGAGATGCAGATTGAAGGCTTAAAGGAGGAGCTTATCTTCCTCAAGAAAAACCATGAGGAGGTAAGAACCTGTCTAATTCAATCATGCTGTTTGCTTGTTATCTGCATGCAAGATCTTTTGGTCTTGGCAAAACACACGTTCCTCTGACCCTGACAAGGCAGTCAAATGTGATGCTGATAAGCGCTATAAATTTAGGGAATGCGCCTCAGGGGTCATACATCATTTCAAGTGCTTCTCCTCTTTCTAGGAACTGGCAGCCATGCGCAGTCAGATGACTGGTTCAGTGAACGTAGAGGTAGACGCAGCTCCTCAAGAGGACCTGAGCCGTGTGATGGCCGAGATTCGTGAGCAGTACGAGGGAGTCGCTGCCAAAAACCAGCGCGACCTAGAGGCCTGGTTCCAAACTAAGGTAGAACAGAGCTTAAAACTAGCCAAGTTTTGGTCTTTGGTGAGGCTTAACTAAACTCTGCTTGTTTTTTATCTGCAGTCAGAAACACTGACTAAGGAGGTTGCGGCCAGTACAGAGACCCTTCAAGTGACCAAGTCTGAAATCACTGAGCTTAGACGCACCCTTCAAGGCCTGGAGATCGAGTTACAATCTGAACTCAGTAAAGTAAGTTTTTTCGGATCCATTTATACCAACAATCTAAGCCCTGGCTGGTTTAATAGGTCTCCAAGCTGGTATTCTGCTTGTAGATATTTGTATAAGTTACCAAATCCATCTGAAACCAGCAAACTAGATAATCCTTACAATGCTTGGAACCTGATACAAATAGCGATTCCATCTTAGGCTGAGTTGTCTTTTTCCAGCAAGCTGGTTGAACTTCTACCATTGTTTGCGTAACATATACTTATTGTTCCAGTCTATGCTAATAAATATCACCTCCTCTTTATTCTGCAGAAAACGTCTCTTGAGGGAACTCTTGCAGACACAGAAGCGCGTTACTCCATGCAGCTGACTCAACTACAGGCTCACGTATCAAGTCTGGAGCAGCAGATCGTCAAGCTCAGAGCTGACATAGATAGGCAATCTCAGGAGTACAAAATGCTGTTGGACATCAAGACCCGGCTGGAGATGGAGATTGCGGAGTACAGGAGACTGCTAGATGGAGGAGCAAGCAGGTAGGAGATGTTGGAAGACTGATAGTAATGTTGTAAAATTGCCATTTCTGAGTATATATTAACACTCTTTCGTCTTTTATCAGCATCACCACTACTGGTGGAGGAGGAGGAGGAGGAGGAGGAAAGATCTCTTCCAAATCCATCACAGTCAAGACCATTGAGGAAGACATTGTTGATGGGCAAGTGGTGTCAAGTACTACAAAATAAACACCAAACACGCTATCCACTGCTATCCACTGTGTGAGAATAAAATCAGTGATGCTGCAGAAACATGATTGTGGTTTGTCTCGTGTCAAATCTGTTTACTGTTTTTATATGCATTGTTTCTGAAAGTTTGGTGATACATTCTGAGGTTTGTGCTTGCAGTACATCATATGTGATTGTCATTTAACAGAAAGCTAAAAATCAGAAAATAAAAAAATTCACATTCAGATAATAATGTTCATAATCTACCAACTTTCAGTTGCTTCATTAATTGTGTAAGTGTGCTTTACAGAGGTCTAAACCAGAAGAAATTAGTAAAACATGCGGTGTACTGTCCACACAGGGCCCCTGACCTGACCTCCCCCTTTACCACCCTAAACCTACCTGTTACAAAAATAATGTAAAAACATGACTCAAAGCACATGCGTTCTCTGGACTAGAACCCAGAGACTAGACTAAATCTTTTTTTCTAACCCATCGCTCTACAAACTAAGCCACATCAACCCTAGACTATTTGTACAAACGACCTATACAATTAATTGGAGGACAGAGGACATTACATTTGTTACAGTATTTGTTATTTTTGTTATTTAATTATTGGCAATTAACCTTATTAATCAAAAGTGTTCAATTTCCATTAGATGGCAGTGCTGTTATTTGAAACTATAACCCTTTCTAACCTTATCACCACAAATTAAACTGAGAAACGTGAGTCTTTAAAGTTGATTTTAAATGAAATCTTAATAAGCCCAATTATATATATATATATATATATATTAAACATTACAAAATTAGCCAGTTCAAATAAAAAAAATGAGACAAATCCCCAAATACTACACAACTATATAAATATTATTAAAATGTGTTACGTTACACACACAACAAAATAATTACTCAAATACAGAATTGTAGATCTCTTGTTCCAGATTTTTACCTTATCTAGTTTAATATTATCAACATCATTCATTTCATAGTTTTACCTCTGTTTTTGTCCTGTTTTACTTATTCTTCTTTTTTTTTCTTCCCTGGACACCAGAGGGTTTTTGTGTTTTTGACATTAAGATATTTGTTCACTGATAAACTGTCACCCCTAGGGATCGGCGCACGCACCCTTAGCATTTGTCTATACTGCCTATGCCTATATGTTTTTTAAGCAGATTAGTCGTCTTTCTCATTTACAGCCACACTCTCACTGCTCTCCACAATCTTTCCATCCACGATGGTTTCAACCACTGTGATCGTTTTAGTGACCATTTCTAAAAACAATCAAAGAGATATGGATAATTAGCAATGCACAACGCTTAATAGTGATGTTGTATATTTAATATACAAAATATATATTTTAAATATATAGGTACTACTTACTGTTGGCCTCCCTGTAAAGAGTGAGGAAGAGAGAGTTGGTGTCAGTAAAACAATAAAGCGTAAGAGGTACACTTTTAAACTTCAAATTCAACATTCACTAAATGGCAAGTTTACTTCAACAAGATTCAACACGAAAGAGCATCTTGAGCATCACCTCTCATCTCCATCTAGCAGTCTTCTGTAGTCTGCAATCTCAAGCTCTAGTCTGGTCTTTATGTCCAGAAGTAATTCGTACTCTCGCTTGTTGTTGGCAATGTTAGCATAAAGTTGACTAAGATGGTCCTCCAGGCTAGTCACACTGGTCTGAAGCTTAGCCAACTGCTCCCCATAATGGGCCTGTGTTTCCTCCAGTTCACCGTCAAGGACTGACCTCTGTGTACAGGCATAATATATACATAAATATACCAACCACCCAGATACACACGTATACACACACAGACATATATAATACAATATACTTTAAATACTTATATAATAGTTTAGTATAACATTTATTTTACTGTGCACACTCACTGATTGTTATTTGGTGCAGTGGTACAGAATTACATGGTGCTATTAATCTACACTTTTAACTGTTTAAACAGACTATCTCTTGTTCTTTTAAATGTATAAGGAAATTACAGAACATTTCCCCTTAAAACTCAAAGCTGGCAGAGTGCTGGTTGGTGAATTAGAGGGTGTGAGGCTGGAGCAAAAACAGCCTGGCACAACACCTTCTGCCAAGACATGTTGCCACAGACTTGGATATTATAATGCAATGCTTCTTCCCTCAGCCTACAACTCTTTGAGGTGCTGAGAGCATAGAAAAGAAAGTTTTGCATTACAAATTAATGTGTTACTGTAGTGTTGTGCAGGTTTACCATGCTCTGCTGAGTCTGCAGATCGATCTGTAGCATTTGAAAAACGTTTGTCAACTGCTTAACCTCTGTTCTGCTGCTCTGAAGATTTTGTGTGACCTCCTCCTTTTGCACGGTGGCCATCTGCAGCCAACAAAATCAACTATAACATCACATGCGTCCTACTATGAAACAATATTTCGCCTGTTAATCACGGAAGAACGACTAAGTCTATGTGATTAAAATGGAAAACTCAAATGCACCAAATCAGTTATTTTCAAAAGTGTAACACCTAATACTTAAGTAAAATAGTGGTTATTGTGTCAAAATGTTACTTAGTGGAAAGACAAACGATCTAGAAGACCTGAGTGAAAGTAAAGGTATCCACATTCAAATTAAGCATTTAAAAGATTAAAAGAAATTGTTTTAATTCATGGTAATTTGCCATAGATGCATTTTAAAGTTAGAAATGTTGTAAAGTTGTAAGGCATAAAATATAAATTATTAAAAGTGCAAGTACTCAAGATAGCAAAATAATACTGGTTTTAACTTCACCTTGGTCTCATGCCAGGACTGCAGCTTTTTGCGTTTTTTCTCTGTCACAGCCTCATAATGTTGTCTGATCTCCGACATGGTCTGGTTCAGGTCTATAGAGGGTGCTGCGTCCACAAAAACGTTCACCAGAGCTCTAGCCTCAGCACGAACAAGAGACATCTCCTGTGAAAAAAAAAAAAACACATATCAGAAAATGTGTGATCTGGCACAGAGACAGCGATGGGATTTATTATGAATGCTAACGTGGCATTAATCATCTATTTGTAGATTTATAAAGAATAAAAAAGAAGTGGGAGTGGTGGGATGAGCCTAGTTTTTAAAATCCCAAACATGTCTGGACAATATCAAGGGAAAATTAGACTTTCCCTTGTTGAATTCTGTTTATTATACAACATCTTTATCAGCTGGAAATGTGCAAAAAGTTTTCTGTAGTGTGTGCCTTAGTGTGTTTACGCATGAAAGATGACCTTTCAGAGACCCTAGAGGCCCAATGAAATTACTGTTTAGTTTAAAATGATGTAATGGAATGGAAAACCTCAGCAGAGCAGGTCGCTAAAGAACAAGAGGAAAAGGGAAAAATTGAAGGAAGGAAGGAACACTCTTAATGACCCTGTGTTGTTCTGGGGTGGAAACGGTTATCTATGAATAAGGCCACTATGGGCAGCTCCACTAACCTGTCAATTTCAGCATTTGTCTTTCAATTGTTTTAGGCAAAAAACAACAACAAAAAAACAGAGACTTGAACTACATTCAGTTAAGAAAACATACTGTTCAAATGTTTGGGATCACTATGACTTTTAGGCCTACTTTTATAGCAAGGATGCATCAAATTTACAGTAAAGACAGAAATTATTATAAATAAATGTAACTCTTCAAACTTGCTGTTCAACAAAGAGTCCTAAAAAAGACATTATATAACTGCAATTTATGTCTGGAAATTAGGATTGCAATCACAAGGAAAAAAAGGTTAAATATATTAAAACACTAACACAATACTAACTGCATATGATTTACAGGTTTTGAGAGCTGTGCTGTGCTCAGTGTGCACCAGGGTGTTCCCGTCTGTTTGTGGAAAGCCTGGAATGTGAGGAGTGCTGGAATCTCACACCGAGAGAAGATCCATGTCTACTTTTGATTTAAATAGGCCTTTTAGTAAACATAAACAAACAGAATCCTTTGTCTTCACAATGTCGGCACAGAACAGCACAATAGACTTCTATGAACAGTCTCCCTGCAGAAACTGGGCGTTCACAACGATTTGTCACGACACAGAAATATATACGGCCAGCGTATACTGTCAGGAAGCCATTCGTTTTCAATAATAATTGATAATGAGCAATATTGTATTCCCCTGCAGAATCCTCCTTGGATTGCAAGAGGTAGTAGCTTTTAAGGTCAGAAATGGATTGTCTTCTAGACATGCAAAACAATACATTTGTATCAGTTGCAGTCATTAAGATACATAGCAGGAATACTATAATTGTATAGGCTATATGCTAAGCTAGCAGTCTAATCGGCTAGCAGTATGCAAAGGTATAGGCTAACCATTTAGCTAACGTAAAAAATATATACTGTACGCTGCAGTTTTTCAACTTGCGGAAGTCATACGAGGTGAATATTATACCAAATTTGCATCGTTCATTGCACCCGGGGTGAACATGTTTGATTAGGGAATATACATTCACTTGCTATATAGTTCTCCCTTAATAAACTCCTTTTTTACTTTTTGATAGTACCTAAGGTAAAGTCAACTACTTTACTTTACTACGTTGTAGTGGCTTTCTTTAGATACTGTTTAGGTAGAATAAGCCATTAATAAGTAAAATGTAAAATGTCTACTAATAAGCAACTAGGTAATAGTGAATAGTGTTCCTTAAAGTGTAAGGAACCAAAGTGTTTTTGAGTTTCGCATCACCATGGTAATATTTACTGTATACAGTGCAGTGTAAATGTTTCCAGGTTACTTGTGCTTATGTAACAGTTTTGTGTAAAACAGGAATAAGTTTGTGGGTGGAATATCTGAATGTCCAGTCTCATGGGCAATGCCTTAAATAGAAATCATGTCATGGCAATATTACCGCTGTTTACATGCTAGAATTGGCCCTGTAAGAGCAGATAATAATACACTGCGGACCTAAACACTAATCAGCTGAGTTCTGTCCATTTTGATTCAAAGTTCAAAATGGTTGATTCAAAGTTGATTCAAAAAGTTTTTTTTTTAAAGAGACAGGCATACAACTATGCTGTAGACTGTTCAGTGAGGCAATGATGGGAAATGTGTCATATATCGTACCTCTTCATGGTTTTTCTTCAGTATGATGAGCTCCTCATTCAGAGACTCAATTTCAATCTCCAGATCTGACCGTCTCAAGCTAAACTCATCCAGAAGATTCCTCATTTTGGCGATGTCAGCTTCAATGACTCTACGCATTAACAGCTCATTCTCATACCTGTGGTGATGGTTCACAGAATTAATTACCATTTAATGATCCATTAAAGCAATCTTAAGACATAAATAATCAGTTTCTCACTTTTGCTTAAAGTCATCAGCAGCCAGTTTGCCATTATCCACAGCCAGAATTAATTTGGCATTGTCCAGGGATGCTGATTGAATCTGCCAGTACAAAAGAGAAAATTAGCTGTAATATACAGATGGTTATACATAAACAGCATGTGTCAATGATGATTTTTTTTAGAAGGTTACAAAAAAATACGCCCTTAGAACACTAAATTCCAAATGAGAGAAAAAAGTAGATTAGTCTATTGCACAATTAACATTCTGGCAGCTGCAGTCATTTTATTTTTAGTGCTGGTTGTTGGTGAGGAATTCAGCACAGCCACGGAACGTGGAACAAAAGCCAAATCTGACAGCAAACTTGTTCAGTCTGTTCCTTAACAGACGTTTGTCAAGATGCCATCTCATCACTAGTCAATCAGTGAATATACATAAACTAAGAGCTAAAACAAATACAACTGCCCCAAGCAAATTTGTGTTCTGTTGTCAGCGTTACTTATATATTATAATTACTTATATTTTATTTTTATATTTTCAGTTTAATCTCATTATGTGCTTGTCACTTATTAGTTATTTAAATTTATTTTTAGTTTTAAATGTATTTTTAGGGTTAATTCACCCAAACATTTTATTTAGCCGTAAGGCTTATGTGTCACGCGTGTCTTCTCTTGGCTCATGACTGGTGTCTCCATGCTAGTCACTAATCACACAATGCATTACATTTCACGTCAATCACCAGTAAATTCTTCCACGTCCCACAGAAAAAGTGTTTCACAAATTTACAGTTCCTCATACACAAATAGAATAGCGTGTTTGGCATGCTTTCAGGGGGGCGGGCCAGGAGCTCAGCAGACTCCGAGCCCTAGGGAATTTAGTCCTTGGCTGTAAGGGTCTGGCAGAGCTCGGCATCCGGTTTGAGCCCCGCGTGCCCCCCATGAGGAAGATGCAGTCGAAGGCGGAGTTAATCAACATAATTTATTAAGTTTTAAATATGGATATGTGAGGGACATTTTGTCATGTTTACGCGCACTTTATTTAACGAGTTTTAAACTGTCAAAGGGAAACACACACCCACTGCAATGGTTTTTACAATTTTTAATATAACTGATTGGATTCATCTGAAAGAAAAAAGTCATATACACCTAGGATGCTTCAAAGATAAGTAAAAGACTAATTATTAACAATAAACTTTTTTCCTCCACAGTACAAAGTACACTATGTCAAGTCTGCCTATCATACCTCAAACAAGCATCTCAGGTTATGCTCCCTGTCTGAAGACCCTGAACTTACCATGTTCCTTAGGTCTTTGATGGTGTCCAGAAAGATGGTGTGGTCAAATGTGACATCAGGGTGATTTTCATACCAGTCTTTGATCTTCTGCTCCAGCTCAGCATTGGCCTTTTCCAGTAAACTCACCTTCTCTAGATATGAGGCCAGGCGGTTATTTAAATTCTGCATGGTGGACTTCTCGTCAGTGGATGGGTTAAAGGCCCTTGGTCTAGAAGGAGACAAGGAGATCTGGGTTCCTCGACCACCGGCTCCTCCATACACACTAAGGGTTCTGGAAGGGTAAGACATTGTGCCGTCCTGGTTTAAGTCTCAAGTGTGGAAAATCGAAACAAGACAGTATAAAATACTTGGCTTTGACTTTATCAGTTTCAACACATCTTTAAATACCTGTCCAGGATAAGGAAGGGGAGTGGACTTTTTGCCTTCTTAGGAACAGGTGGGTATGATTCTTTGTCCTTGGGCACCCGAATGTCAACATTTTTTTATGCTGTTCAAAGTCAAAATGTGACATTTCTGGTTCTGGACTGAATTATCAAGAAATTGTATCATACCTTTTCAATTTACCTGAGAAAAATGCTTTATTAAAAAACACACCCAGGAGTAGCACATGGTCAAAAGTCTTGTTGTATGTAAAAACAACAGCTCCATATCGTGGCCTACACATTCAGTGAATGACTGCTAAAAAAATCACAGAATCAGATCATAGAACTGAAAGGGCAATGGAAATTTACCATACAGTAAAAAAAAATTATTTAGTTCAGCACAAGAAAATATGCAGAAATTAAAAAATAATAAATAATAATGTACTCATTTAATAAAGTAATCATTTAATAATTGTAGTCATTGACTGAGATGACTAAACACCATCCATTTAAAGACAGACCATTAAAGCCTAAATTATAATAATCATATTATGATAATTATCATATTCTCACAAAACATCCTCATAGGCTATCATATCACGACTTAAAAAAAAAACCTTTATTTTGTGTATTTGTGTAATGCAATGTGTTTATGTGGTGCAAAGGTGCAAAAACACATTATTTTCCACATACTATACATTGTGCCTTCTTGCAGAACCTGATTTAGCGGAGTTCAACATATCCCTGGAACAACATTGTGTTTAGCAACCCAGTCTCACATAAAAACGTACCCCAAAGTGCAAAACGTAGAGGGGTTACAATAACGGCACTTGAATTGTATGACTGTTAAGTTTTTTTGTCACGGT
>JAUMHP010000060.1:16310951-16330610 GCA_032361065.1 Enteromius trimaculatus
TAGATAGATAGATAGATAGATAGATAGATAGATAGATAGATAGATAGATAGATAGATAGATAGATAGATAGAACATGTTTCTGAACAGTATACAAAAACATATATTTCAAACAGCATAATTTAAAGTATACAATAACCAGTCATTTCTGAAAGTTTTTCTTAAACAAGGTAAAAAGATAAATGGACGCCTTTCTTAATTTCCTCCACAGCCATACCTCCAAAAACTACAAAATAAGTAATTCCCTTTAAGCAGTGTAACACACCAAGGCATCCGGTATAAGCTCGGACTCTTTTCTCCGTCCTCCTCTTCGTGCTGTCATCGCATCCATCACTGTACCGTTTCTCCTCAGGTCTCATTTCAACTATCCCTCTCCTGTGCCTCAAATTAAAGGGGTGGTCAAGACTGTCCCGCAAACCCTCCACCTCCCAAGCGTCATTAAAATATACCACATTCTCAGAGCCTCTGTGTTGAGTTTCAGTGATGTTGTCTGTGGGACTCTGCTGCTGCTCGGTTTGAGGCTCTGGGTTTGGGAAGTCAGGAGACCGATGGCCGTATTCTTCAGATCCATCATGGCTTTGATCTGTACAGACAGTTACATCTCGACTAGCATCCGATGATTGTGCAGGAGCTCGTCTATCAGATGTTTCTAATGCCTGACTGTCTCTGTACCACGCTGGACTGCTGTCCTCCTCATAATCACGAGCATCTAAGATCGATTCGCTCTCTTCTTCTAATCCACCCAGAGTACAGTCGTCTCTATAATCCACTTCCTCTGGGTCTCCATCTTTAAGCGAGTCTGGTCTGTATGTGCCGTAACCGGACGTTAAAACGCTTGCTTCAGGGCTGCTCAGACTTTTGTGAAAATCCTCATCATAGACGTCTCTATTTTCCGTCATCTGCTGTACATCATCATCTTGTTCCCAAGCAGGTATCATGTTATAATTCTCTTCCTCTTCTTTCTGCGAATGGCCACTGGCTACAGTTACATAGTCATCCTCACTTGCCCATGACTTCCTGTCCTGGTCACAAGCCTCCTTCTCCTCAACATGTTCACTGAAAAACCACTCTCTCTTATCTTCTTCCTCACTGCATCCTTTAGACCCTTCATCATCCTCTTCACCTGAATTGTGTTGTATCACTTCTTCCGTCCATTTATCATCTGCTCCAGGCCTGCTCTTTCCAATCTCTATCTCTTCATCAAACTCTTTCCCACAGTTCCTCTCCTCGTCGCCATCAGGGTTTTCCTCTGTACTGTCTTTTTGCTCTTCTCCCTCATTACTAGGTTCTCTTGGTTTGCTATTCTCTGAATTGGTTGTTCTCTCTTCCTTCACCAGAGATTTACTACCATCTGTTTTTCCCCCAGTGCCTTCACTATCTTCAGGTGTAAAACAAACATTAGCTTCTTCTGAAAAACGGCTATTTTCCTCCCCACTTCCACCTGCTCTCTCTTTCTCTGTGAGGATCTCTTTCTTTTCCTTACACTCATCTTCCTCACTTTCCAGATCTTTCAGACCCTCTGAATCATCACTTTGAGCTTCTGTCTCCTCATGTTCCTCAGTGTTTTCTGCACAGGCAAAGCTTTCTTTCTCCTCCTCACTGTCCTTTTCATCTTCACTCATATGCTGTTCCTCCTCCTTTTCTTCTGAATGTTCCTTTTCCCTTTTATTCTCTTTCCCCTGTTCCTCTTCAAAATCATGCCCTTCCTCCTCTTCTTCAGTTTCTTTTGAATCCTCCACTTCCTCATTTTCATTTCCTGTCTGTTGTTCACACAACTCTTCTTTCTCATCTTGACTTCCTTCTTCCTCTTCATCACTTTCTTTCTCCTCCTCCTCACTTTCTTCCTCTTCACTCTCTTTTCGTTTCTCCTCCTCACTTTCTTCCTCTCTATATTCTTCCTCCTCCTCTTCACTTTCTTTTCCTTTCTCCTCCTCACTTTCTTCCTCCTCTTTTTCACGTTCTTCCTTTTCACTTTCTTCCTCTCTATATTCTTCCTCCTCCTCTTCACTTTCACTTTCTTTTCCTTTCTCCTCCTCACTTTCTTCCTCTCTATATTCTTCCTCCTCTTCACATTCTTCCTTTTCACTCTCTTTTCCTTTCTCCTCCTCTTCTTTATCCTGCCTTCTTGTTGTCCCTATGCTGTTTGTATTTTCATCATTTGTAAAACATTCTCTCTCTACTTCACTTTCATCATCCTCAGGATATTTCTCCTTCCCTAACTCATTCTCTTGAAGCATATCCTTCACCCTCTTCTTTTTATCATCTCCCATTAAAAAGCTTTCTTTGACATCCTTACGGTCTTCTTCAGGCACTCTCTTGTTCGCGCTGTTCTCTTTCTTAACACAGTCCTCGTCTTCCCTCTCATTTTCCTGATCTGTCCAGAAGGAGGAAGAGGACAGAGATCCTTCATCGTCCTTGCTTTCATTTTCCAAATGACTGTCAAAAGCTTTATACATCCTGAGGTAGATGGACAGAGCTCTTCTTTAGTCTTCCGTGAGAAAATGAACTTCACTTCTGAACCAAAGCAGATGGCTGAGAAGGAGGGGGACTGTAACTAAGAAGATTACTGGTAAGAACTTTACTCGGCTTATGCAGCGATTTGCTCCATCTGGAGTATAGGAGGTTTCACTGCATGTAAAGACAATGCATGGCTATGTTCGGAAAAGATTACTACATTTCAGAATATAATATGAATGCAACAGTTCAAATTTTGAGTCATTACTTTTTTTTAAAGAAATTAATCATTTATATTTTATTTTGAGAATCTAAAGTGTTTCCATAAAAATATGAAGCTGTACAACTGTTTTCTACATTGATAATAATAGGAAATGTTATTTGATTTATTAGAGTAATATCTGAAGGATCATGTGACACTAAAGACTGCTTCCACTATTCCACTCTCCACATTATCATAAAACATAATCACAGGACTTACCAGAATCTTCACTATGTGTGGACTCATCACAGACTTGAGACCGACCTTGATGCTTCCTATAATATGAGATATCAGATCAAGACGGCTGTTGCACATTGCACGTTTATTGCATGGATAATAATGTTGTACTCATCATCTATCAAATCAAGAAATTAAATTTGCATCCCTACCTTAACACTTTCCTTTTAATTACAGGCTTCAAATGAACCTGATGTTCTCTGTCAGGACTTGTTGTCTCACTACAATCCAAAACTGAGTGAAATATTTCAGAAGCCCCCGCCTCTGTCTCTAGCCTGTTGGGTGCCGTGGAGGGCCGAGCTGGTCTTTGAGCAACTGTGTGCCGTGAATATGAATCATAGTAGCGATTCATACCAGAGTCTCCAAGATCGTCCTCATTAAACGTGGAGGAGAAAATCTAGGTATGAAAACATACATGTTGTGTGCATAGTCACAAAATGATTATACGTTTTAAGGTGCATAAAAACTCATACCTCTCTGTGTTGCCCTGCTGAGCTGGTGTTGAAGGGGACGTAGTTACAACTGGGGCCGACGTGGTTCAACTGAACTGAAAGAGAAACACACATTTATTTCAAAATGTCACATGAAAGTACACAGCATGAAGCTGGAATGACTGCTCACCCTTTTCTTTAATAAGTGCAGGTGGACTTTTGCTGGAGCTGCTGTGAGATGTTGGAGAAGTCCAGTCAGTGGAGCTGTGACTCTTTGACTTTTCGTGACGAATCAGCTGATCTAGATCTGATGGAGATTTATAACACGACAGCACTACTTTAAGGAAAGATACATGAAAATAAAATGCGAAACAAATGACGCTGAAACAGTTCAAAATATCCAACCTTTCTTGAATTCCCGCAGTCTTTGTTTGGGGATATTTCTGTATCCAAGTGCAGCCAACTGCTGCTGGATCTCCTCCTCGGAAAAGTCTAGACTCTCCATCTTAAATTGACAATAGAAACGATATCAGTCCTCAAGAGAAAACGCCTATCTGCAAACTCTAAACAAAACTCCCAAAAAATATTCTTTACACTTCCTCACGGAAGGCAACGGCTGTTGTTGTAACATATAAAACGACAGCATCAAAAATGTTTAAAGCAATATGTTTTTTTCGCGTTTTTCCTCACCTCGCAGGGTCAGATTGTTATTTTCAGTACCAGGACAACGGCGGCGGTTCCGTTTTCAAAACACAAAGATGCTAGAGTAAGAAAACGCGTTACTAACAGCTTAAAGCGCCCTCTGGCGTATGGGAGACTTATTTTTTTTAATTGTTATTTATTTGTTTGCACACTCTGTCGATTATTTACGTGATAATAATACTTCATATAAACATAAAATCAGTTTTACTGTCCCTTGAAAATAAATATCAAGTATTTTATAAGATATGGGATCTCGTTTAAACAGCTTAAGAAGGTTTTATTTTCACATCGTTTTAATTTCTCTTTAAATAACAAAAATCGCCATGTTTCTTATGCATAACACTGAATCAGTTTTCAATACGACCGTAAACTGATGTATAGTTTACGTGCGGTACCCACAGCAGGTATCCGGAGCTTGAGCCACGCCCAATTTACGCAAACCTTTGAACTCATATCCAATCGCCTTTCAGTTCCCAACGCGGCTCATGAATAAACATAACTTTTTAACGCTACATCGAGAGACTGGTAGATGGTGTGGAGGTTTAGTTGGGGGATATTGACAGAAAACCCGTGGACCCCAACAAATCTCCTAAAAAGGACTATTTTGCCTCCTTCAAGTCATCAGGGTGACTATGGCGCACGCCGGGGCTCTCCGCGCGTCCCTGCTGCTGATTTTACTGCAGTTAGTCCTGATCATCTCTGCACAGGTAGGAAACAATGGCTTTTTTGCGCTATAGATGGACCGTGTGGGTGTTTGGGGTCACTGTTTATAAGAAAAGAGAGAGAGAGAGACAAAAAACACAATTAAAAAAAAAAAAATATATATATATATATATATGACAGAAAAGAAATGTGTTTTGATGAGACATCGTTGAATTCAAATATAGGCTGCCAAAGCACCAAAGTTTTTTTTTTTTTTTCATATGCACTATTTATGAACTCTGTGTCATATATTTCTTAATGCCAAGTTTCTTCATTAAGTGAATATGAATTTGCAAGCATCTTAGATCATTGCTTGACATATGGAAGCTATTTTCAATAAATTGGTCCAGGTGTGCACAGCTGTTATCACTTTCCCAGGAAAAGAGAGAGCCAGTGGGATACCTCAGCATCAGTCATACCTACAATAACCTCATTGTTCTGAAAACTAAACTATTAGGATTGCGGGATAAATCTAGAGCAAGCAGAGGTTAGTTTTTGTAAATGCATTTCTATTATTATCATTGTATTTTTTTTAGAGGGGGGCAGTTGGTCCAAGAGGACCACCTGGACCTCCAGGGCTTCCTGGGTTTTCTGGTGTTGACGGCATTGATGTGAGTCAAATATCAATAATTTTGTCTATCTGTTTATGTCAGTTCTCAGTTTACAGTATGGTATATGCTTGTAGCCTCGAATAACAACTTTTATTTTAGTTACTCAGTTAGTATTTTGTATGACTTCAGGGTGATAGGGGACCTGGTCCTGGCCCAGATGGCCCCCCAGTAAGTATTTATCATATTTGCGACATAAATGAGTTCTGCATAGCTAAAATGTTGTGCAACAATCCATTAATCTGATGAATTCTTCAGGGCCTTGATGGGGACAATGGCAGGGATGGATTAAACGGCCTTCCAGGAAAACCAGGAGCCGATGTGAGTCTTGATCTTTATTTTTGTAACGGTCTAGAAACCAAGATAAAATCCGCTTTTCTTTTCTAAGCAACACTTGCAGCATCAGAGCCTGTGAGTGTAGTTTGCATTGGAGGGGTCTGAGTGAAAAAAAGCTCCCTGGATGGAAAAAAGAACCAAAGAGGAGCGGAAAGAGAAAGCAGAGAGAGCCCCATATTGGCTTCCTGATGAAGACAGAGGCCTTTTTGTACAAGTATAGTGCCACAGAGCTGAACTGTGTACTGCACCGAGCATTAAACCAAAGTACACCGACTGCTTTGTGACTCCCCTGAGCCTACTCCCAGAGACTACTTCCAGAGATTATGAATTTATTGGCAAATATATTTTCTTGTATAAATAATGAAATCCTTTTTTTTTTTGCATCTTAAGTAAATTATATTCCTTTTTTTTTTTTCCAAAAGTTTGTTTGTTTTGCAGAGCAGCCTATTATTTAAACATAAAAAAAATCAGTTATATAAAGATGTTATATTTTTAGTTGCATTATGAGTCTATCATGTTGGCATTATTTGTACATTTACCTAGTTATTTATTATTGTTATTGTTTTGTATAAATGGTATTATTACTGCTGCAAACAAGTTAAGAAAAAGAGTAATATATGCTTCCTTAAAGTGTTGAATACAGTATCTTCAGAGATCCTACATATGTTAGAAAAAATGTGGGCGGGGTTTGCTACTTGTCAAAGTCGGGATTGGTAAATGTGTGTCTGAAGCAATTAATTCATTTCATACAGTATGTTTCAAAATGAGCTGTATCACTTCACCACAAGTTCAGCGATTAATTCAGTGGATAAAGCAACAAATATTTGATCTGTAGTCAGTTACAGTGAAGTCCATGCTTACAGATGTTTTTGTCCTTCTAAGGGTCTTACTGGGCCCCGTGGTGCCCCTGGCCCTGTCGGGCCTCCTGGACAAAAAGTAAGTTCACACTAAACATAACGTTCAACTTATTATTTCAGTTAATAATAATTACAATTGCACATTAACGTGTTTTTAATATATTAGCACTTTATTGTGAATGGCTGTATTGTAGTATTAGTGATGCTTCGTTTAAAAAAGTTAAAGAATTAACTCATTAAATCATTAAAGTTCACTTAAAAGATTCTGTGGTGTATTGTTTATCAGGGTGAACCTGGTGAGCCGGGACCGAGGGGAGCCATTGTAAGTAAATGCTTCAAATTCTCTTCAACAAATCAAAAAGTCTCTTGTCATTTTTAGCATGCTGTTAGAATAATTAGATCTTAGTTTGTTATTATGCAAAAATATATCTGTTTAAACTTTGACCAGATGGCTGCACACACTTTGAGCTGTTGAATGCATTCGATAAAGTTCAGGCCTATGACCTTCTAGTGCGTTCTGTAATGTATTGCTTTGCAAAGCCTTTGTTAGTTAGTTTTTTCTTTACTAATTTGATGTCATTGCACATCTGTTATTTTGTTAACAGGGCGTTGGAGAGGATGGTGAAGCTGTGAGTGTATAATATTTAATTTTATGATTGTTTCGTTTTTAATAAGGGACGTTATTCGTACAGAGTTCAATTTGTTACGCAAGAATAGGCTGCTTCATTTTTTTTCTTTTCTAATAAAGGGCGCTGATGGGGAAGATGGGTTACCTGGAGAACTGGGCAAAGTTGGACCTCCTGTATGTAACATTATTCTATTATATAGTGATCCAAAAAAAAAAAAAGTTTTTACAAAAAGATGAATACTAAAATCTGCCTCTGGTTCTGGTGTAAAGGGAAGTCGTGGGCCGAGAGGTTCTGTTGGTGATCCAGGACTGGCAGGGCCCAGGGTAAGTAGTGTTTAGGTCTTAACGATCATTTGCTGATATCCTGGATTCATAAAAGGCTCTGAAACAGTACTGTAAAACTATATTCCTTCTATCCATAGGGCCCTCCTGGAGTCTGGGATGGTAAGGACCTGGTATGTACCGCTAAGTATCTTATCTGGTAGCCACTAAATTTGCCGTTTGCTCTTCAGATTTCTGATTGCAGTATTCTGTAGATATCACATATTTGTTGTGCTATATTTGTTTAGGTTGACAATTTTTGTATAAGTTAATACAGCTTCTTGGCTGCTTTCTCTATTCCTCCAACAAAACTGCATTCGCATAGGACACGTTTTTTCTTTATATTTTCATTTGGTTCAGACATTTAAGAGACATTGATAGAGACACTAGAAAGAAATGACGATTAAAAAATGTTCCTTACCCAGATTACCATAGCATTACAGCAGTTTAGACAATGATGTTGATGTTTTCAAACACATTCCTAATGTAGATGATTACTATGGAATTGAAAGCTAACATATGAGATTTTCTTTCAGAAACAATGCATTTTTATATCAATTCAAAGGTATTAGGCCTTTAGCTTTCCTGCAGTTGAAATACAAAGCGAATTATTTTGAAAACTACATTTAAAAAAGCAACGCAATATCGCACTTTTTGACAGCCTGGCATGTAAATGTTTTAAATTCTATGAAACATAGTGCGAAATATTTTCAATAATTCAAGTAGTCATAAGTATTATTTATCTGCCTTTGTTATGTTTCTCAGTGTCCAAATGCCTGCACTTCTGGCCTGAATGGTTACACTGGTCTTCCAGGCATGAAGGTAAGTTTGAAATGATATTAATTCACACTTTCTGGATGCTCCAACAAGTATTGCTCATTCTAGCGCTTTGTTCATCTTTAGGGCCACAAAGGTATCAAAGGTGAATCAGGTGAACCAGGAAGGCAAGGACATAAGGTGACAGTTATAGGTCAAGTTTGGTGTGATTCCTTTATGACAGATAATATGTGTATCAAATTAAGCCCTAAAGCACAACATCATTGTTAGAAAATGAAGCGAGCTAAGATCCAGTCGGGGTGTGTAATTTAGATGCATTTCTCTTACATCTTTCAGGGTGAAGAAGGAGACCAGGGAGCAGCCGGAGAGCCAGGAGCACAAGGACTTCCTGTAAAAAAAACATTACTACTGTTCTTTGTTTGTGGCAGGTGTGAGAGTGCTGTCACTCAACATCTCTTTGTGTGCTTGTTTTTGTTATTATAGGGTTCGCAGGGACTCAGAGGAATCACAGGGATGATGGGCCCCAAAGGGGACAGGGTAAGAGTCAAAAGTAGGGCTGGGTAAAAAAAATATTTCTAGTCTAGCTTGTTTTCAGGTAATAATTGCAACATTTAAGCACACCTCCCATCCAATAAATCTTAGTAAGGTTGGTACTTTTGATATTAAAAACTTCAAATTCTCTCCATTTTATTACAATATCCAAACAATAAATACCATTTTGTTACTGTGACATATCCATTAGCTGTCACCTTTACATATATAGCATTTTATACAATGTGTCAAAATACCTTAACCAGGAAAGTAGCATATAATGCAGTAGGACAAAAGTAAACACTGAATTTTTCTGCTAGAGTCAGTTGCCATCCTCCAGATCAGTTTAGTTCAAATTATATTTGTGCAATCAAGTCGACGATATTGCCAGAAATGAAATGAATCTGTCAAATTTTTATGATAACCATTTAAATGTTGAATTTTCTACAAATGGTTGTAGTTGTAAAGTTAGCATTATTGCTTTATTATTATGAAAACTGTACAATAGTAGAAAACTTGATATGTATTGTACCTGATATATCCAAAAAAGCCAATATCAAGCGAGCTTGTGAATCAAAATCGAATTAAATTGTAAAAAAACCCAGCCCTAGATCTTCATATCTAAATCAATAACAATGATATCTTTATAAATTACTTTGTATTTTCTTCTCCATTAGGGAAGTCGTGGAAATGTTGGGGACCTGGGCCCTCAGGGTATTCAGGGCGCTCCTGTAAGTGGCAAAATGCAAATGACCGATTTTTTTTTACCCTACGAGTCACTGTAAAGTTTTGGCCTTTAACCACACTTTTTTTTAAATATCCATCTGTACTTGTACGTATAATTATGAAATAAATGAAATAAAGCGCATAAATTTAGATTGTTTTTTAATTTTTAAAGGGTGATCGGGGTCAAAGAGGAAAAGTAGGTGAAACTGGACCAAAAGGATCTCAGGTGAGTCATCATCCAACAACAGAACAACAAATTCATTATATTTATCATGACACAGCTCAAGCAGACTCAACAAGCTTGCTATATTTTGATTATTTCTAATGTGGCTTCTTCTTTCTAGGGACCTCGGGGGTTGCAGGGACTTATGGGTTTACCTGGACCAAAAGGAGAGACTGTAAGTTACCTGTGCTGCAGTTTTATTGATGCTATTCTATACTGTCTTATCATTAAGTGACTTATTATATCCTGCATCTTTGTGATGAAGGGTCTGCCTGGGGTGGATGCTCGTGACGGTATTCCAGGGCTGCCCGGAGTCAAGGTAATGACTTTAATTCATGCCAGAGACAAATCATTTACATCATTGTTTGTCTCTTTCTGTAATGAAGCGTTTTGTATCTGCCTATTGTTTTAGGGTCTTCCTGGGAAAGTTGGCTCGCCTGGAGATGCAGGACTTCAGGGATTTCCTGTGCGTGTGACCTTTGACCTATATTCATGCAATTAGTATGCCATGATATCTACTTGTGAGATGACTGGGAATGGCTTGCATTTTTGATACTTTCTTCTCCTTCAGGGTTTGCCTGGCATTCCAGGAGCAAAGGGTCACATGGGTGAAAAAGTAGGTAATTCAACTGTGTATCTTCATCTAAGTGTGCTTTTTTTGTTATCTTGGTATATCCAAGATAGATTACAGTTGTAAATGTGTGCTGAGATTCTCTGCCGTTCAAACGATTGGTTTGGTTTTTATTTAATACGTTTATTCAGCGAGGATGCATTAAATCGCTCAAAAGGGACAGTAAATACTTTTGAAATGTGTTTCATCAAAAAATCCTGAAAATAATGAATGGTTCCACGAAAATATGTAGCAATATTAAAGTCTGTGTGAACCGGAAGTTTGCAACCGATTTTACTTTATTGTGGCATACTTCCGAGAGAAATAGAACATTGAGTGAGGAAAACAGAGGGCGTGGCTTGTTTTTTCTACTGTGAACTGATTGGATGTAGTAAAGTAGGCGTTTCGTGAAGAAATGAACACTGACAGAGGGGCGCATTTTCAGATTTGGATGTGGAGAGACTTGCACAGATGAATTGTTCACCACAAAAATAGCAATGTGAGCTAACTAAAAAAATATAGTCCATTTTACCTGGACTTCAAGCGACTTTTAACTTCAATAATCTTGAGCACGAGTCATGATTTCTGATTTCTTGAGAAAGTAAAGACATTGAAGATGTAATGATGTTGAAACGTTTTTCAAAATATATATATACAAAGTTTGCTCTATTAACGTTTGAAATTAGAGGTAACCACTACATTGGACTCACTGTTACTGGCCTGCCCTGTTACTGGCTTCTGTTAACGTCTCATTTTTCAAATGACCAATGATCCCAATGGAAGACTGGGACATAGATCAATAATGGCTGGTCAGTCATTGCATCTCTAATGTCCATTAGTAAGAAGGATAACCTGTTTTATCTTTGCTCCAGGGAACTACTGGTGATCCAGGTGTGGCAGGTCTGATCGGAAATAATGGAAAAACAGTGAGTCAGAGTTATCCGTTTGTTTATCACAGCTTGCAGGCCTGTGTGGAGGGATGAACATCTTCTGATGTTTTGATTTCAGGGTGAACGTGGCGAGCAGGGAGAGGTGGGGCCAGTCGGACCAAGAGGTGGGCCAGTGAGTATATTTCCTCGTCCATCATACAGCGTCATATAAAGAAATGTGTCACTTCTATAAGGTTCTGTCTTTTTCTCCAGGGTGAGAGAGGAGTGAGGGGTCCTGGTGGGCCGGCAGGATTGCCAGGTGCAAGGGTGAGTCACCAGAAACCACAATTCAGTTCAACCCTCCATTATATCAACATAAAAGATGCTTTAGACAATAATAAAAACACTCTTAGGAGGGGTTGTAATGGCATTTGATGAGTTAGAACATATAATAAATGAAAAGGTAGCCTTTTATTATTTCTTGGAAAAAATGTTGCACATTTCTTTGTGAAATTAAAATGTCACATAAAAAAAGTGAACTGAAAATTTATAAAAAAATTCCAAATAAAGTATATGAATAGTAGAAATAAACGAAATCTCTTCATATAAACTTTTTCCACTTAAAGTGCCCCTATTATGGGTAATGAGAGGTTCATGTTCGGGTTTTGGGGGTCCTAAACGACAGGCTGACATGCATACAATGTCAAAAAACACTTTCATTTTCTTAAAATATGCATTTATTTTTACGTTATGATGTATGGATTTTGCAAGAGGCTAATCTGTGGTGATTGGTCAATATCATTTAAAGCAGTGTTTGTGAGCTTTTAACGCCCAAAAAGCAGCACCTTAGTGGCAAAGAATACATTTGCATTTTCATTCAGACCAATGTAAAAATCTAGTTTTTCCAGATCTATGCATGCAAAAGGTGGGTGGGAAATATATTAATGTCTCATGTTGACGTCAACATGAAACAGCTTGGGACTCATTTTAAAATGACTCATTTCAATGGTTTAGTCAACTCTTTCTTTTGAGGTATTATATACGATGCACTTTCAGATATAAAACTTTGCAGGATGTTTTCATTCACTTAGAGCTGTGTTACACACTGCATAAAAGCTCGTTTTCAAAAACCCTTAATAGGAGCGGAATTACGTAACGATAAAAATCAACTACATAAAATACTGAACAAAAAAAGGACACTGGATAAATGAGAATGCAAATTTCACTCTCTGCCAGCAGTTGGCGCTTATGGAACAGCAGCAATACAGCGTTTCCTTGCATACCGCTCTAAACAAAGCGGTGCTGGATATCTATTTGTAATACCCTGCAATCTGACAGGAATGACTGTCAACATGAGGAAAAAAAAAACTATTTGGAGAAAATGGCCTAGATTTGTGTTGTAATTGAATGCAACTGTAATCTAAATGCAACTGCATTTATAAACGAACACTTTGAAGCATATTTACAACACAGTCAAAGCAGCCCAACATTAGCTAGTGTATTAAAAAAACAATGTTTTTGCTTGTAGTGTCTTGCATTAGAAATAATTAAGAGGCAGCTATATTGAGACCCGGTGAATCATTTGTACCTCTAAACATGTTCTACAACACTGTCTAGATGTCCCACAACAAACTGAACACAATCAGAAACATGTTTGACTTGCTCTTACACTCAGATTCCTGTCCTATGCTCAGGAGCTTAATAGTGCTCCTAACTGTAATGCAATCTCCTTAGAAAGCTCTAGCGAGCTTTAGTACAGTAATCGGCTGGTAGGGGCATGAATAGCCTGTTGTTACTAAGGCCTAGTAGCTGGGGGTATTTTCTTTGGTAAGGGGATATTCAGAGCAGGACAGGGGGCTGAATGAGCCTTCTGTCTTGCAGGAATTCCTTCAAGCAGCCAGCGAAGGGCATCAGGCTTAATCATAGTCCACATCCATCCACACACCTCAGATGAGTTCTGCTCATTGAGCTGCCGACTCTGTTTTTTTTAGAGCAGATGTGGTTTGTGAAGCAGCTCCAGGCACAGGCCGTGTGGTGTTCATGAATTTGTATTTATTTATGTTCGTCTGTGTGTTTATGTATTTCACAGGGAGCTAAAGGAGATCCGGGCCTTCCTGGTCTCCCGGGGCCTGCTGGCTTCATCGGGCAGAAAGGAGACAGGGTAGGATTTCAAAAGCAGAAACTGCCGATCGGTTCAAAATGTGAAAGAGCCAATCAAATCACTTAATGAAAGTTGTCTATGTTCAGAATAACTTGCTATCATAACACTCGATTTATTTGCAGAGTGTGAAAGTGAATGCATGCATAGAAATATATTTTAGATGACAAAATGGCCAAAATATGCAATATAATAGCAAACACACATCCCATAATGCAATTTGACCTACAGTTTCCTGTATGATAAACGAGAGTGTTTTTAATGCTACGGGCATTAAATTTCATTTTTTGGACAAAATGAAATTAAAAAGCTAAATTTAATACAGGATGTGGAATAATGTAATTATATATAATGTGAATTAAATATGTAAAGCAGTAAAGTCATGTGACTAAAGAATTTCTGAGTTTGAAAAATAAGCTTTTTTATTAGTTAAGCATTACTCTGTTTATTGCAGATCTTTAAAACTAGATTCTGTGCAATATTTTTTTAGAAACAAGTTGCAAAAATTAAAAATCCATTGACAACATATGTATATTATACAGTATTTTACATAACTGTTTTTAAGGCAGTTATCAGATGGTTAAAATTAAGATTAAAAGCACAAGTTAAATTTTATCTGTTCCCCAGGGCGCTGTTGGTCTAACTGGTCCGAAAGGAGAGCAAGTAAGCCAATGCATATATATATATATATATATATATATATATATATGTGTGTGTGTGTTTTTGTGTCATTTTAGTTTTACATTCTATAACATCAATTAAATCTATACTATAATATATCTAATGCATGCTTGTTTAGGGACCATCTGGTGAAGAGGGAACACCTGGAGACACAGGAGATGTTGTAAGTACAGATATTTAACAGCACAGATATTTGAATGTCTTTGGATATATTGGTTATGTATTCAGGCATAGGTCATAACACACTGATCCTAAACTCAATGTCCATTTATTTTCTCAGGGTGATGAGGGAGAGCCAGGCGAGAAAGGATCGGTGAGTTCGTTTTGAGAAGTGATGCTATTGTCTGTGCCTGAAATAAATGTTAACTGAAATAAATAAAAATAAATAATATATAAAAAAAAACTAGACATATATAGACATAAATAAACTAATAAAATGACAAAAAAATACAAAAATGAAAGAAATATATAAAAATAAAAATTATTCAAAATATTATTAGAAACTATAATAGCATGTCAATGATATACAGTGGTGCCCAAAATTATATAGCACTAGGTTAAATAAAAAAAAAAGGTTAAAGTCAGTTATTTAAGTTACTGTAGAAAGGTGTTCTTTTTTTCATTAAAATGCATAAACAGCATAAATATGCAATTTCAGTATGACATAAAAACAGCATTAAAGTTGGTGAATTTAGTGAAGTGTGGCAACTTCTACATTGAAGAAACCTAACTATAAAGCTCCCAAAAAAAAAAAATGCACAAGTGCAACGAGGACAAAAGCTGCTGACTGATGAGGATCAGATCAGATGTTTCTGTGGAGCACTGGCTGCTTTCAGACAAACATCTCACTGCGTTATTACAGTTACTGGCAAAAGGAATTGTCTGAAATGTCAACAAGTGCACAAAAGTCAGTGCTGGCCTTCTTAAAAATGTAGCAATGTCTAGCATGTATTGTGTTCAGACAGGAAAACCAGGAGACGCAGGAAATAAAGGGCCAGAGGGTGGGCGTGGCCAGCCTGGACCCGAGGGCCTACCTGGAGAGCCTGGCCCAAGAGGCATGCAAGGAGACAGAGGGGTACCTGGACTGCCTGGAGCACAGGGACGACCAGTACGTCTACTTTAATCATCTCATTATCCCTGTCTTAAATATGACACTTTTATCATAAAGAGTTTGATTTCTGTGGGACTAGACTTGTAATAAATCTGTTCTAAATGAGGAAGTGTTTATTTCTTCCTGCATTAAATGAGGAAATATTAACTGTGTCCACGTGATTTTCCTCCAGGGCCGATCACCCACAGATGAACACATCAAGCAGGTGTGCATGAGGGTTTTGCACGGTGCGTATTTTGATGTCCAAACAGACATTAGCAAATAAAAGCTCAACTAATTGTTACACTCAAATGATTTTTGTTTTTTGAATGGATTCGCCATACTTGGTTTCCTCACAGGACAGCTCGCCCAGTTGGCATCCAGTCTGACAAGGCCCGAGTCGGGCATCTCTGGGTTGCCAGGTCCTCCTGGTCCCCCCGGCTCTCCAGGGCCCGCAGGAAACAATGGCTTCCCTGGGCATCCTGGAAACAGAGGACTGCCAGGTCTTAAAGGGCCCCCAGGGCTCATAGGGAGGAAAGGGCCCAAAGGTACGAAGAGACAATGTTTGACTCAATGTCATTCAATAAAACGCCACACATTTTTTGCAAAGGACAAAGATTTTTTTCACAAGAGTTTTTAGTTGAAGTGAAGCACCACCTACATCCCATATTACACTATAAAACCTCTGCGTTCTTCATTTAGGTGACCAAGGTGACAGGGGAGATAGAGGTCCCACAGTTGAGGGGCCTAAAGGAATACCTGGACCACCAGGGCTCCCAGGTAAGAACAATGACTACATCTTATCTAATATCCATCACTGAGTGTTAAATGATCTGTAAGTCTCTAAAGATCATGCTCCTGATCGATGCTCTGTTTCTCCGTCTGGCTCTCAGGTGATCCTGGGAAACCAGCATATGGCAGTAACGGGCGTGACGGTCTGAGAGGACAAGTAGGTGCTCCTGGAATGCCAGGTGTGCCCGGGCCACCAGGTCCAGCCGGCCCTAACGGATACTGCGAGTCATCTCAGTGCATCCTTCAAGCAGTCGCGAGTCCGATATCTGAGTCCAACATGAAGGGACCAGATGCTCTATGAGCTGAGAGCCATCAGCGAGCCACACATCAGAGCCCAGCGTCTCTGGACAAGGACACTTGAGAGACTCCCTCTACGAGGAGATTTCTGTGTCAGTGCGGGTGTGACTGTACTTATCGAACACCTGTGAGAAGTTGGATCAATTAATATTAGGGTTCCCAGTTTTATTCAGTCCCTTTTTTACTAAGAGATTTTTTTTTTTGGACATACTTTTGTATAGTTCCAAATAATTCTATTAAGAATCAAAATAAACCTAAATTGCCCCATAAATAATGAAATAATAGCTTGCAAAGATATATGCTCTAGTTCAATCTCATTTGAATATACTTTGGGTCCTGGATGCACACAAACCATGCCGTCATGACCTGGCCACTTTACATATTAAAGGCTGTTTGAAGGACTTTAAATCAGAAGGGGTCCTGAACATTGTAAATTTGTCAATATTGCATTGCTAAAAAATAATTTACAAGCCTTTTATTAAATGGTTTTTAGATTGTTTTAACCTTAAGAGACATTCTCAAGTTCGTGAGCATTTTTGTGGTTCTTTGCAGTGAGGGAGAGGTCTTTGATGTTTAAAAACGGTCTAGGAATTTTCTATATTCTTTATTTATTGCAGAAAAGGTCTTTGATGTGACTCCAACGGTTGTGAAAAGGGAGAAAAATAAAAGAATTTTGATAAAGTGCTGCATGTTTTTAATTTAAAAGTTAAAAATCCAGCACAGACGAGGTAAAATGCTCCTTCAGTGTATCTTTATTGTACTCTCAAATTGGCAAACTTGTTTCTTGCTATACTAAACACATATCCAATTATATAAATAGGTGGTTTAACAGTACACAATCAAATACCGTACGTAAATCAAGTATTGAAACATTAAGTTACGGACATCAAATAAAAAGGCATAAAAATACCGCAGACATTGAGGTCCAGTTTTAAGCCAAAACACAAACATCACACTATTGACATGGCAGTAACAGGTAAACAAAGTTTGGATAAACAACAAAAAGTAGTACCCCACCCTTCAATATATTTATACAAAGAGATTGTATTTTCCTATAATTTTTTTTATTCATCTCTCTTTCTGATTTTTTTTTTTTTTTCTGCAAAAGTTATCATCGAGAAACCTCTCCAAATGCCACGAGAGCTGCTCCACCAGATGGTGTCTTTCTGCTTTGATAAGGCATTTATTTTAGATCTTTTTGGAGGCAGGCATTTATTACTGATAGACTGAAATCATCAACAACAACAAAAACGCATGAAATTATTATTATTATTTTTTTTTTTAAGTAAACCATTTAGGCTATAAAGCGTACTACGTTTTTGGCAGAGTTGGGATTTGGACTATGATTCACAAACATGAAGTTTATGCAAAACACTAAGCTCATGTTCAAACAAGCACTTAACCTCGTTGACAGAGGTTCTCCACAGGAAATAGATAAAACAAAGAGAAGGGCGGGGGACACTTGTAACAAAATAAGCTTAAGTTTTGTAACAGCATTTTCACAGTTACCAATTAAGAGAACAAACTACCTGTGCTAGATACAAATTCCCGTTACACATTTGAGAAAGACGCAAGCTTTTACTGAATGCAGCAGTTGTTGCGGTGGCCGTTGGAATCTTTGAATCGAAGACGCATTTTGGGACGATATTTTTCCAGATAGAGGAGCTGTTTGCAGTTGAATGCTCCACGGCGTTTTCTGGGGGTAAAAAAAAAATTAAGTTTGTTTAATAAAAAAATTATTAAACAAACCTTTGTCTTTAAAATTGAAGAATGTATTATCAAAAATATGAAGTTAACTTACTGTCGAATGAACTGAACCGCATCTTCATATTTCATGCCACACTCAATCAGGGCCAGAGCAACCAGAACTGGAGCTCTGTGGGAAAAAAACGACAGCTAAGGTTCCATGCAAAGCTCACAGGTTTTATTCTGCGTTTACTTCTTATGACACATGCAAGGATCCTGAATCCCATAAAGTTACCTTCCAAGGCCTGCAACACAATGCACCGCAATACAGCAGCCTGGCTCCTCCCTAAACTTCATCCGAAGAAGATTCAGCCAATCATCAACGATCTGGTTAGAGGGAGGAGCTCCATCGTCAAAGGGCCAGTCCTGCATTTAAAAACGGCCTGAGATAAGAATGGACATTTCTATTCTGTTAGGTAGGTGAACTGGTTCATGTGCACTTACCAGAACCTGAATACCTTCTTTAACAACCAGGTTTGCATCATACGTGGCCTCACATACTCGAACTACTGTCGTCACCCCATATTTCTTCAGTTCCTAACGGATGGGGGGAAACATCATGTAAGTGATGTTTTGCAGTTACTGTAATTATGAGGGTTTTATTATCGTCTATCCAAAACAGCACTTTTAGTGTGTTTGGACCAACACTTACCTCAATGAATTTGTGAAGCGTGGCATTAGTGGGGTTGTGGGTAATGAGGAATCTCATGTTTTTGTAAGTGATCTCCACTGGGGCAGGTCTATTCATACGAGCCATTTTTAACTTTTTGAAAAAGCTTGAAGACCTCAAAGAAAAAACTTAAAGAAACTCTCTCTAATAACAAAAGAAAACCTGGCGGATACGATTAGGAAAAAAGAGGTGTGACCCAGAGGTGGGCGGGATTACTAGCAAAAAAAAAGAAAAACAAAACAAGGCTGGTCCTCTGGTGAAGAGTGAAGACGTAGGGCCGGCGAGGGCAGTGAACTTCCAAAAGATTTTTTTTACCCCATCCAGAACTGCCGACCGCTGTGGACGCCCGCTCTCCAAGCCTGATCCCGCCAACGTTAAAACTCTAACACAAGTCTCTCTTCTGATGAGGTAGCGAGGCCGGCCGTTCACTTCTCTGCATAAACGCCGTGCTGAGCCTGGCAGTAGTCGCCACTGCCCTTCAGAAACTCCATAAATGTGTGACCCAAAACACCACAGAACTGCTGCAAGGACACAAGAACAGAGGCACACACGGTCAGGACACAGGACTTCATTTATCTCTCTCATCCTGATTTAAAGCAGCTATTTTTCTGCTTGTTCAGCTGGGCCAGTAGTTCATTTCTATCTGTCCTTGCCTACATTAATATATTACAGAAAGGGGTTTTCTATTTATATTTATTGTTATTATATATTACTATATTGTATTACTTAATTTTTTATTATATTTATTTAAAATGTACTATATTAGCAGTCTACATTTTCACAAAAAATGATTTGTACTAACAAAAAAGCTAATTCCTAATTGCTAAGTTTGGAATTTTATGCACACATAATAAAAAAAAAACAAAAACATTTAACATGAAAAAGAAACAGCAAAACAAATTATTTACTGACCATGTCACTGACGCTACTATACATATTCATTATTTTAGTCC
>JAUMHP010000060.1:16330710-16353257 GCA_032361065.1 Enteromius trimaculatus
GTTGTCACCGAAACCCCCAAAACAATACCCATTCTTGTGTTAGGACAACTTTGATGATCAATTTGAATGTTGACTACTGTATCTATATAAAAGTTTATAGCTACATATTATTAATATTTACATTTTTCAATCCATTCTTACACTATTCCAGAAGCCACTACATCATTTTAATCAGCAAGCAGAAATAACAAACAAACTAATCGACAATGAATGTTTGTTGTGGTGTTGTTGTCATCAAGTACATTAACAAGATTTTATATCAATCAAATAAAAAAAATAATAAAAAGCATTTTTCTTGAGAAGGTGCCTAAAGCGTGATTGAATTAAAAACACTTCACACGATAAAATTGTCATCAGATAAATCTGATTTGGATATATTATGGATAGATGATGACGCTCTATACGGACCAATCAGCAGCCAGTATCGGAGTTGTCTCAAACTCACACACTCTTATGATTTATCCCTATAGGCTAGAGTGAATCCGAGTATTCATAATCGCACGAACCATATCTCCCGCAAACACATGAGTCAGATGTGAGTCAGTCCGCGGTATGTGGGTCATTGTTTAACGCTTGGTTTCTGGGAAGGCTGAAGTCTTCATGTTAGTCTCGTGAGGACACACGTGTCTCAGCAGCTCTTCGGGATTACAACATGCTAAGCCTCTTTAGCAAATCACTTGCAAAAAGACGCAACAAACCTCATGTAGTAACTTCAAATGCAAATCAAATGAAAGCCATGGTTACAGAGCGACTTTATGGAAATCAAGTGCAAAGGCCCCAAATGAGGCCAATAAAATGGCCCGTTTCTCGGATAAAATTTGCATCTGGTCACGGTTTTAAAGATGGTGATTTTTTTTTTAATTCTACAACCGATGTAAAGCTTTATACTGATCAAAAACAGATTTTAATATTCAAAAAAATCAGGATATGCTAATTGGTAAGGACTGACACAAAGACGTCCGCTTGGCTAATTTAGCAATGGGGCGAAAAGCCCGCAGATTATATTCATGTTCCAACAAAAACGCAACACGAGCTCTCTTTCTTGATTACGTTACTTAATTTGATTCGCTATATTAATTTAACCGATTCAACTGAAATAGGAGCAAAGTGTCGTGCTTGGTTCTCACTGACGTAAGTTAGCTGCGAGGCTAACCTAAGTTATCACCGTCACCAGGCGATTATTTCAGTTATAACTTTAACATTCAATATTTATAAACACAGACACAGTTTTGTTTTGTTAAATAAAACTGAAATATTAACGTAAACATAAATTGGGGTCGACAACAAAACCCGTTCTGCTCTGGTGCTAACAAACGTTAGCTCGCAGATTGAGACTAAAGTTACCGCAAAATAAATCCCGAATTCGTTTCAAAACATAAATATTTTATGTTAAAAGTCTTCACTTACTGGAATATGCTTACTCATTGAAGATTGTAGCTTAATCATGAAGCCGCTCCGGAGAATAAGTGTTGTGGTGTTTGACCATACAGCGCTGCCGTGTATGTGACGGAGTCTCCGGTAACCGGTTACAGCTGGACTCAAGAAACCGCACCCTACAACACACACACTACAGCACACAGAGCCAAACTCACCTAACAGCTACACACAGTTACAAAGACATGTCATTGATAACAGCACTATTAATAATAATAATAATAATAATAATAATATTTATTATTATTATTATTATTATTATTGTATCACATGTACTAATAATAATAATAATAATAAGAAAAAGTTATTATTAAAATCATTTATAAAATATAAAGATTTTATATAAAACAAAAAGTTATTACATTTTATTATAATCACATCCTAAAGCTTTAATTAAAAACTAAATATTATTATTATTAAAAACATAAATATAGTTATAAAATGACACTTATCTATTCAATTATATGCATATTCTAAACACATCATAACAAAACACAATAAATAGTTATTATTATTAATAAA
The DNA here is from genome assembly GCA_032361065.1 of Enteromius trimaculatus. Taxonomy (NCBI): domain Eukaryota; kingdom Metazoa; phylum Chordata; class Actinopteri; order Cypriniformes; family Cyprinidae; genus Enteromius; species Enteromius trimaculatus. The sequence continues at coordinate 16,332,667 of JAUMHP010000060.1, forward strand.
ATGACACTTAAAAGATGTTTAAATAAACCATTACAAAACACATGTATTATCATGTATTTTATCATATGCTTAATCTAAACATACCATATAGGCTACTTTTATTATATTTTTTATTTATTAGTTATTATTATTAACAATGTTTTTCAATTCATATTCTAAACAGTTTAAATATAATATAAATATTACAAATATATTTGATTACAAAACCAATTAAATAAAACATTATAAAATAAAGTTGATCATGTTTAACTATATTCATTTTTGAAACTTTCTATAATTTGCATTTGTTATTATTGTTGAACAAAATGCTTTTCAAATTCTGCAAATTTAAATATTGTTTATACTACTACTACTAATAATAATAATTTTGTGTTCTGTTCTGTGTTTTGGTTATTGTAATATTAACATTGCTTTACTTTTAAGAGTAGACCAATCTACCACTGATTTAGAATAAACACAATGCTTCATATAGACCTTGACAATAAGGTAATCTTCTTTGTATAAAATATAACATTTAAAAAGCTTGTGTGTGTGTCAGAAATATTTTTATTGTAGCTATCTTTGTATGCTTTTTATTTGTTTTAATTTGCAGTGCATGTCACTATGTGTTCATTTATGTTTCCATTCAAAGCAATGGCTACGGTATTCTGTTAAATAACCTTTTAGTCAAACAATCGCATCTTTCTAGAGGTTTGATGAATAATGTGTTGTAAGCTGTTAAAAACAGCTGATGTGCAGAAGCTCACAATGGATGAGTGGGACTGAACAGACTGGACGCTTCATGCATTTGGTCGGGGTGAAAGGGAACAGATTGGTTTGTTTCAGTCGCAGTTGGTCAGTTGTGTGAGCCACTTTGATTGGGGTGGATGGTTATGAGTTTCCAAACATTCAAATAAAAACCATAGCATTATGCAGGAATCAGAGGAATCCAAAGATATGGTAAATCTAATATTATTTATTTCTAAAATGCAATTTGTACAGTTGATTAAAATTATTTGTATATTGTCATGTGGGTGAATTTTGTACTCTAGTATTTTATGTTAAGTTATGTTGTATTGTGAGTTATATTCAATCTGAAATCCATCAATTTCAACTTCTACAGGAAAACATTCCAGACCAGGTGGATGGAGGAAATATGAGTTCAGGAAAGAAGAATGTGGACTCCAGAGAGAAGCGTCATTCCTCCTTTGACTGGGAAAGAAAAGGGATGTCTGTACCCTTAGTGCCATCAAACGTACCAATTCCAGGCCCCACAAATGACCCCATTGTTATTTCCATTGGCCCTCCACATCGTTGTCCCTCTGTTTCCAGTGAGTCCCAGTACCAGGTTCTCTCGAGAGAACATGACTACGGCAACAGGCATGGATGGAGAAGGGAGAATGTGCAATATAATCCATCAGCTGGTGAGGGTGGCGTCCCCAAACAAACCTTAGATGAACTGAAAAGTGTGTTGCGTGAGAGCTCCCTACTCAGTGCAAAAGGGCAAGATGGAGGAAGGAGCTACCCTCCGGGTCAAAGAGTGGACTGTAAGCCGGACCAGATGCCATCTAAGAGTTTTAGCACCTTCAAGCCCCTTTCAGAAGCCAGGAGAGCATCCAGAGACAGAGAAGGAAGCTCTAGATGGGAATCCGGAGGCTCTTCGATGACCGATGGACCTCCAGGCAGGTCTTCTGGTATGAGTTCACCTACTGCTGAGACGTCTCACAGGGAAGAAGCTGGCACATCACACTCAGGTCAGAAAGATGATTTACGTTTCCCTCAATCTGACACGTTTACTTAAACTTGCTCATCTATCTGGATATTATTTCATATTCCCAACAGACAATGAGAGGTCACAAGTGCTCTCTTTTGCATCTCAAAGCTTCATTTATGATGTTGAGCGCATAAAACAGCAAATCGCCCGGGAAAACATAAGCTTCGTTCGCTTTGAGGCCACTGATCTTCATGGCGTGTCTCGATCCAAGACAGTTCCAGCCCGATTCTTTCACGTAAATCTCTTTTATTGATTTTATGTAGTCAAGACATTGTAATGATACAAATGTATACTGCTGTATGCAATGTTTTGGAATCTATGATAACTTTTAAATATTTATTTGTTTACTGTTTTGTAGTAGAACTAAGATATATTTATTGGGAAGCAACTCTGCATAAGGAATCATTACATTCATTACATTTATTAAATCTCAGGTATAATAAATGTAATGAGAAAACAACGTTTCGATTTTGTATAAATTTGTGCAGGATTATAACTACAAAAATGTATGATTTATAACATCAGCAAATTGTACAAAATCATCCCAATCTTGCGGAATAATTTACAACAGCTTTGAACACGGCTCAGCCATTCAGAATCAAGGACTTAAACTATGAATTCAATTAAGATTTATCAATTAACTTTTTACAAATCCTAGAATTTTACAAGATATTAACCTAGAATTTTACAAGATATTAACGAGATATTTTTTTTTGCGCAAAGAAAACAAAAGTGACATAATTTATTCAACCATTGTTCTCCCCCAAGGTGCATTTCCTGCATTTTGGAGAGTGTATTTGACATAATCAGCATTGTTTACATTTGGAGGAAAGCACATGCATGAACGTAACAGGCATTGTTTACACTTAGGGGAAACATGCATATGCGTTGTGATACTAAAATGGGTATGTAACTCATGTAACTCAGGGAAATAGAACAGTAAAGTAAATTATGTTATGTTATGTTATTTTTATTACAAAAAAGTAGTGTCTCCTAATGTTGAAAAACTTTAAAATGTCTCTAAGGTCACATGGCCTGTTTTACTGATAGTTTTACAGTGTTTCTGGATCATCTTAATTTGTGTTACGAAGATGGGTTTTGAACGACATGAGGGTGAGTTATTAATCACAGAATTTTAATTTTGGGGTGAACTAACCCTTTAAGTTACGAAGACAACTAACATTGCTTACAGCAGCTGTAGTGTTAGTAATTCATTTGTCTTTTTATTGTAAAGTCTAGTTTTTCTGAAAATAGTGGTCAGAAACATCTCTCATTATTGACATTACAGGAAAAAGCAGTATATGGCATTCCCATGCCGAGAAGCTACCTGGAGTTAACCCTAAGCCCTAAAGTCGACGAAGTTGATCATCCGAGTGCAGCCAGCTTCAGCAGTGATGTCCTCCTGGTTGCAGATCTGTCCACGTTCCAAATCCTTCCCTGGGCAGAGCAGACCGCTCGTCTTATCTGTGACCCCTGCACAATTACTGGTGTGCCACTACGAACATCACCCCGCCTCATAGCCAAGCAGATGCTCGGCCAACTCCAGAGCATGGGATTCTCTATCCATTCATCCTTCACCTACGAATGCTGCATCTTTGGGGTCCCTGAACGAGTGGGACCTAAAGCGGTGTTCTTCCCTGCCACCACACTGTTGAGCAACTACGATCTACCCTTCCTGCAGCAGCTAGTCAGAGGGATGTACTACATGGGAGTTGACGTCGAGAGCTTCTCTTCCGCAAACGGACCAGGGCAGATGGAAATTTGCTTTAAACCGAGGTTTGGAATCGATGCCGCTGACAGCGCCTTCACCTTCCGCACAGGAATCAAAGAGATGGCCAGGAAGTTCGACTACATCGCCACCTTTTTCACAGATGACAACATCCACAATTCTGGCTTACTCTCTCACAGCCTTTGGGATGCCAGTGGCAGAAGAAGCCTTTTCCACTCGGGCAATGGGGAACTTTCAGAGATGGGCAGAAAGTGGCTCTCAGGTCTTCTCCAGCACTCGGCTGCTCTGAGCTGTCTTTTGGCTCCAGGGATCAGCTGTCGAAACCAGCTTTCCAAAGGCAAGAAAAATTCCAAGAACATTCTTTACGCCACATGCGGCTGCAACAACAACAGCTGCGCCTTCAACGTGAAAATTCACGGTGGACGCGAGACTCACATCGACAACAAGCTGGGGACAGCGATGGCCAATCCTTACATTGTGTTGGCGGCCACGGTAGCAGCAGGCCTGGACGGTATTAGACGTAACCTGAATGCCGAACAGCTTCTCAACAAAGCTCCAGGTCAGCAGAAACAGTTCCCGATCCCTGTTAAATTGGACGATGCTTTAGAGGCTCTGGCAGAGGACAGCGTTATTCGTAGTGCGCTGGGAGAGCCGTTTGTGCAGTATTTTATTGCCATGAAGCGTGTAGAGATTGAGACGCAAGAGCATGATGCCGACAAAAACAAGGGACTCGAATATTTTATCTAACACCTGAATTTGCTGAATGATTTTTTTTGTGTGTGTGTATTTGAATCCAAGGAAATACATTTAATATATTCCCATTGATTTGGTATTAAGAACTTTGTATTACAGACAAATAAGACCTTTCATCCAAACAAGACTTCAAAATAAAACCACACAACTGATGGATATCTGCTGCAGACTGACTGATTTTATTTATAGCATTAACGCGCCTAAATAAAGTTCACTTAAACTTTAACAGTGAAGTAACAGTGACTTGTTTTTATGTATAGATAACCTATTTGAAGTTCAAACTTTAGAAATGTTTTGAGCTGGGACTTGGAGTAACAAGATGAGACATCTGTTGACTCATTAAGTTGTTAATGTCATGCTATTGAAGTTCCCTAAACTAGTAATAAATTAGTATTGTATCTTAATCTAAATTATGTGAATCTGATCTAGCTGTTCAGTTCTGAAGGCCAAGGTCATGCAAAGTTAGCTCCAACTTGCCCAAACATAGTTGCACGAGAGGGGCTTTCACAAGGAACTAGGCAGCAGGTTAGTTTAAGAACCAATTTCTCCCTCTGCCATTTTCATCTGAAGCGGCCAACAGCGATGTCTTTTTGCGTGGTATTAATAAAAGTCTAAAGGTGGGTGTACATGGTGCAATTTTTGAGGTCGTACGAGCTCGAATTTTTGGGTTATAGGAGGAAATCGTCTCTTGTCGTATGGTCAGGACTCTTATGGTGTGTGAGAAATTACGAGATGAGCAGAGTTCCTTATGACCAATTCCTGACCTCACAATCATTTTTAAACAAAAAACTTTGGGAGCTGTCGGATTGAAAGCATGACGTGTGTGCTGTTGAATGAGCCAATTTGTTGAGCAAACTGGAAATGACCAATCAGAAGCTAGCTACAAAAGAAAACCACAGAAGAAGAAAGATACACAGAGAATTTGGACTGACGAGAAAGAGGACAAACTTCCTGAACTCTGGCAAGAACTGCAAGCGCTGTATGATATATAGAGCAGCATTTAAAATAATATGTCAATATTGATTTAATTCTCTGCCCTTCAGCCAAACTCTTTGCCATGCCCTTCGTTTTCTTTTCTTTTTTGTTTTTTCGCAAGCCATTGCTGCCACAAAGAAAAGGATCTCTTCTTCAGAGTCCATGTTTTTGGAGCGGAACTTCGTGAATGTGATTGCCTCGGAAATCATCAGGTTTTTAAATCGTGCCGTGTACCACTGCATCCGTAAACAAAGTCACTCGTGACGTGTGCATGGCCATACGGTCTTCCGACTGTCCGAATTCAATCCGTGTATGGCCGCCTTAAAACCGGTAAATGGAGGACGCAATGGTCAGAGCTGTTCCTTGTTCTTCTTTGTGTTTCATGATAACGGAGATGGAATGTCAATGTACATTTTGTGCGATTACAAAAACAAAAAGTTGAGAGACAAAATTTTTGAAGACAAAACTTGTAGCATTACATTTCATCGAACCTGAGAAAAAAACACAGCACTGCAGACAACAGGTAAAATATAGTATTTTAATGCCGTTTTCCATGTCTGTGAAATAAAAGTTTACGCTACTTTTTAAAATTGCTGGGGGTTTTGTGCGTTTGGCCAATCAGCTTACACTTATGTCACTAATAGTTCCTAGAACAGTTTTGGACCCTACTCTGAAGCAGGAGCTAATTTAGTTTCCCCTAACGGAGTACTTGGAACTAAAACCATACCTAGTTCCTGCCGTGTGGACACGCCAAAAAAGTGGGTAATAGTTCCACAATTAGTTTGAGTACTATGAAAAGATTTCTGCAGTGCGAAAGGCCCTAATTGGAAGTTAGTAATTTGAATAACCTGGATTAACTGGTTCATGCCTGATAGTGACTCTCCAGGTGTAGCTTTGGATATGCGTTTTATTTAAGTAAATTTACACAAACTTTAGAAGTTTGATTGCTAAAATAACTCTTCAAATAAGAGTTTAGTTTGACTAAATTCGCAGCCGTTGAGTTTTTACAAAATGGATTTTTAGTTATGCTTAACTGGACTCACCACTGTGCACCCAGCATTTACTTTACTCTTTAAATATTAGATTACATGTTATTAAAGCAAAAGACTGTAAATTGGCTACGCAAAAAATACACTGTAGTGCAACTGTTCATGTATACGCCTAGGCATGTATAGGAGTAGGCATAGGCCTACTCACAAATTCTGGAAACAACAATACATAGAAATTTAAATGCAGCATTACTTGCATACTTTATGATGGCATCATACTTTACGATGGCTTTTAAGAGAAACAACCAAAATACACTCTATCAAATTAACTCAACAAATTCAACTCGGACTACTAAAGGTCCACTCCAGAGAGGAGACGGCTGATTTTTATTGGCACCAACAAGCATTTGGAGGGTACAGAACAAAGACAGATAAGACAGCGGTGGCCTTTGTGATGATTTTAACCGGCCCAACAGCACTTCAGCAACTCTCTTATCATTTGGCTGCGAAAGCAATACATAAAACACAATCTTCCTACTTTTTTGACTCTATTTCAAGGTAAAAACTGGTACATTGGAGTCTGACGCTGATCTTAAAGGACTCTTCCCTCCGATATTTTACTGTAAATATGTTTAACTTCGCAGCTGTACCAGTGACAGATCCTTATTCGGAGACTACTGCAGACTATACATCAACTCTATCAATACTTCATGTATCTTCAGATTCTACAAGCCATAGTTTTCTAGTTACTTCTTAGTAGGGGTGGGGGATCTCATGGATCTGGGTGGGGTGGGGGACCTCATGGATCTGGGTGGGGTGGGGGATTTAGGAGCTGGAGTTGGAGTGGGAGATTTCACAGAGGGAGGTGGAGTAGGGGTTGGGGACTTCATGGAGGGTGCAGGAGTCGGGGCCTTTGTGGACTGTGGAGCCGGTGTAGCTGGCTTTGGGGTAGCGGCGGGCCTGGCCATCTGTCCCAGTTTAGGCTCTGGGATATCTTCACCTTGCTTGTAGACGCTGACTGTGATCTCCACGAATTCACCTCCGTACTTGTTCCTAACATTAATGCTGTACTTTCCAGAATCTTCCACGTACACGCTATGAATAGTGAGGCTGGAGAACTTGCCGCCCTCAAAGGTGATCTTGTAGCGGTCATCGGACACAATCTCCTGCTCATTTTTAAACCAGGTGACCTCTGGGCTGGGGTCACCCCACACTGTGCAAGTAAGACTCAGGCTCTGCAGAGGTGAAACGTATGTGCAGTCAAATGAACAGTTCATTTAGAAATGTATTTAAATGCATTAAAAAGGAATCTGTACTAGTAAACGTGGGAAAGATAAAAAGATACACTACCTTCTTTTCCATAATGGTGACAACATCTGGCAGGCCACCTACCACTCTACCACGGTCTACAGAGGGCAAACAGTTCATATAACACATTTGGACACTATTTCCAACTTAGGTAAATTAAAAGAATGGTGACCCTAGACCACAAAACCTTATGGAGCAAGTTTTTAAAATTAAGATTTATAAATCATCTAAAAGCTGTACAGACAACATTTGGCTAAGATACAATTATTTGAAAATCTAGAATCTGAGGAAGCAAAAAAGTTGTACCTTTAAAGTTGTCCAAACTAAGTTCTAAGCAATACATATCACATTATAAGTTTTTATATATTTACGGTAGGAAATTTACCAGATATGTTCATGGAACATAATCTTTACTTAATATCATAATGAATTTTTGGCATTAAAAAATAAATGGATCATTTCAATCCATACAATATACTGTTACAAATAATATACCTGTGTCACGATTAATCAAAATATTCCCATGGTCACAATTAACAGTTTTTTGTAAAAAAGATTTAATAATAAATACTTCCAGTTGTTTGAATTTTTGGGTCATAATTCTGGCATTTGTACACATTACTGATTTAATGAGATTATTTTCAGTGTACAAAGCTTTACACTGCATTATACTGTCTGAGTTCAAGTATGGATAAATATAAACTGATTAATGTTGCATTTGAGCAGTTCTTGGAAATACTCACTTTTCTCAGCAAAGGCGGCAGCTCTGATTAAAGAAAGAGAGAGAGAGAGAAAATATGAGTGCTCTGCTTTATTTTGCTTCATGTCCAAGCTGTAAGAACTTTGCTCAGATTCAGAACAAAAAATAAGGTATAGTTTTCTAACTATTCACAGAAAGCAACACTACTACCATGTTCAAGTCCCAGAAAGACTGTAAGGACATTGTTAAAATAGTCCACATGACATCAGTTGTTCAACAGTAATTATAATTAGTAGTAGTGCCCTTGCTGTTTTTGGAGGTCCACAAAGCTCTTGGATTTCATCAAAAATGTCTTAATTTGTGTGAGGACATACTGGTTTGGTACGACATGAGGGTAATTAATAACATAATTTTCATTTTTTGGGTGAATTACCCTTTAAGAAAAAACTAAAAAAAGGATTGTGTGAAAGGAACACTCCATCATTTTTGAAAACAGGCCCATCTTTCAGCTCCCCTAGAGTTAAACAGTTGGTATTTACAGTTTTCAAATCCATTCAGATGCTCTCCAGGAGCACTTTTACCTGCAGCACAGCATAGATCACTGAATCTGATTAGACCGTTAAAAATGTTCAAAAATGACCAAAGAGTTTAGATATTTTTTCTATTTAAAATGTTCCTATAAGCACCTTTTCTGCCAATATTGAAACTCTTCGGTCATTTCTGAGTAAGATGCTAATGGTCTAATCAGATTCAGTGATCTATGCTAAGCTGTAGCTAGAAGTGCTATAGCCAGACCCAGAGACTGGCTGAACGGATTCGAAAACAGTAAAACTCAACTGTTTAACTCTAGGGGAGTGAGAAAATGAGCCGATTTTCAAAAATAGGAGAGTGTCCCTTTAAGAGAATAAACTGAAGCAATGGAGGTTATCTTACTTAAGTCTCTGGAACTCTGCATAAGCATCAGTGTAGGCTGTTAGAATGAAGGAACACGTTACAAGAAGTAAGTAACACTATGACGAAGGAAATGAAAATGTGTATTCAAGTATTTCTATGCATATAGCATTTTTGATCTATTTAACGTTGATTTTAGGTCAAATTCGGAGATTCGCAGATTTCACTTGCCTTGTCCAGAAAGGTCAAAGGTGCGAGTGTGTGGTTTTTTCCCATCATGAATCTCAATAGTATAAAGACCCTTTTCCTTATCAGTGGGCTCACAGATCTGCATCCAGGCCATCTCAGATGTGCCTCCGATTCTCATCTTCTCTGAGGAGGAGATCTTACTCTCTCTGAATCCAGAATAACAAAAGAAATCAATCACTTTGGCTACAACCCACCAAACACGACATACTCCTGTTATATGATCAAATAACGCCTGATATAATTCCATTATCATCTGATTTGTATATTCTGAGTCTAAATATATGATTGGTCTCTCTTTATGGGAATATACCTATGAAACCAGCTAGCTTTCATCTCCTCTGTGTAGTACTTCATGTAGCATTGCAGTCTGATACCCTCTGGTGTGCACTGAAGAACCAAGTCAGAAGCAGAGGAACCTGGACCGAAACACACAAAACATTCAAACTACAATAGTGATAATATTTTTAAATGGATCTGAAAAATGGAGGTGGAGTTCATAAAATCAGTAGAGAATAAGCAACATACCAGCAATACTGGCAATGGCATTGATGATATCCTCAAACACTGACAAAAAGAGAATACAAAATTAATAATAATGACAAAAAGTGTTTACATATATATATATATATATAGTATGTCTTAAACCTACAACTTAAAAATTTGTTCAATGTTCACCGAGGTAGTATTTTCTGAGCAAAAATAGTTTAAGATTTTAACGATTTAAAATATTGGTTTTCTATTTTAATATATTTTAAAATGTAATTTATTACTGTGATGGAAATCCTAATTTTCAGTGATCATAAATCATTTTTAATTGAGAAACAGTCCTTCTTATGTTGAAAACAGCCATGCTGAATGATATTTCTGCAAAAACAATGTAAATGTAATGAAAATGAAAACAATGTAATGAAATACATATCGTTACCTTTGCCAGAAATATCATAGACAGAAGTGTCTTTTCCGCGGTCATCTCCCAGTACTGCTTTGTAAATACCCTGGTCTTTTCTGGAGAACTGTCAAAAATAAATATAAACAAAGTTAAACATTGCATTTATTAATAGGCTGATGCGTTTATGCTTTCTACACTTTGATATCTGAACCGTCGGTTTTTATACCATCGGGATTGGTAGAGCGCAAGATCCAGACATTGGGTTTGGTGGAACATCAACAGTAATTTCCTCATCCTCTTTAAACCACGTAAATGTTGTCTCTTTCTTCACATTGGCCAGCTACAGTGCAAACATATGGCAAGGATAAGGATACGAGACTCTGGTATCAGTGTTAAATGGTCTTTAAAATGCAGGGTTGCATTTACCTTGCACTTAAGCATTACTGTGCAGTCATCTGTCACGTGGAAAGACAGGTACTCTGAGAAGTGAGGGCCTGAGAGAAAGCAGAATAATTGAAACTGATTAATAAATGAAAACTGGCCACACATTACAAACAATAATGTATAAATATGGGGTACAATTTGTCACTTCTGTCATATTTACAAACCTTGCTTTCTGATGTGCTCTTTTCTCTGGAACTCAGCTTCCTTCAGAGCAACTTTGAATGCTAAGGTTAGAAAAACACAACGAATATTTGCTCACAGAGGTTTTATAGCTTTGTACTTATCCCACAGAGGCATTGTAAAGACTACACATTTCATTTTAGACTCTGTTATGCCCTTACCGTCTCCCACAAGAACCAGTGAGCTTTGGCTTTTGGCCTTGCCATCACTGATCTGGATGGTGTAAGTGCCTTCATTGGCCCTGGTGAAGTGTTCAATAGTCATCTGGATGATTCCAGTAGAAACGTCATGGCTGATTTTGCAACCCTAAACACACAATGCAATCATTTAAATATGTCTACCAAGGGATTCAATTGTGACTTTAATGATAATGATAATGTAATTAAATATTAATAATAAAAAACAAACAAAAAACATTATAATTGAATAATAAAAAAAATAATAAAAAAAATAAATATTTGTAATTATCTGTTTCAAAAATATTTTATTTTTTATGTGATTAATATAATATTTATAATATAATATTTATTTAATTAATATAATTAAATAAAATAGTAAATAAAATAAATAATAACTAATTTTGTTTATTATTTCTAAATATACTGTATAATTATTTGTAGATTAATTATAAATTAAGATTAAGAACAGCAATATTCACAATAATAATAGACTAATTGTATTAATCATTTGTGGTTTTTATTTATTTATTACATTTTAATTTTGAATAATAAGAATAATAATTATGATTATTAACTGGCTGATTTTGATTACTAATTGTAAATAATAATAATAACAACAACAACAATAATAATGTTATCGTCAACAATTACCTATTATTATTAGTTTACAATTTAGATTTGTATTAGTTATTATAATAAATTTCTAAATAAAAACAGTAAATAAAACTAATAAATAATAATTAATTTTGGTTATTATTGGTAAATAATTATAGCCACCCCCAAATAAAAAAGGAAACAGTTACAAGGTTTTTGGGAACACTGTCATATATCATATAAGTATAAGTGATTTGTACCTCAGCGCTCGTGATGGCTTTATCATTGACGATGAACCTGTAGTTGACAGAGGAGGACAACTTCAGAGCCTGCACCCAGAAGCGCACGTGACCCTTCTCCAGAATCTCATAATTCAGCTCAGTCTTCAGCGGGACAACTGACGAAAATATAACAAAGTTGTTAATCCAAACACCAAATCGTTCTTGAATTCTCATGAAATGACAACCCAAAACATTCATGAACAATTCACAGGCAACTCACTTGGGTGTTTGATGTTGTAGCTCAGCTCCTGCATTTTTTTGAGCTCTGTAAAAGAAAACAAGTATCATATTATGAATTCTGTATAAGTATTTAAAGAAAGAGAAATGTGAACCCGAACTCTGACCTTCTTCATTGACGGAGTAACTGGAAGAAACTCCATCTGTGTCAGTCACAGAGACAGAGTAGACGCCCAGATCCTCCTTCTCAGCGTTTACAAATGTCAGCTTAGAGCTTGACCGAACACAACACAGTTTATTAATTTATAACACTTTGCAACAGAACTTCATTATGTAATGATGTAATACATGCAACATAATCTCATGACAATTTTGAAGTATTTTACAATTACTGATTGCGATTTCATATGAATCTCATTTGCACATTTGTGTACAATCTTTAGACTTTAGTGGTGATATTTTACCCACAAATCATACGCGATTTGTTGTGCAAACTCATTCACGTGCATGATACTTAAATTCTCACGAGACTGTGTTGAATAAACGACAAAATCCACACAGGTCAGACATACTGTCTTCCAGAGGATGTGACGGAGACCCTGCTTGACTCAGTGATCTCTTTGTAGGACTTTGACCATGTAAATTTAGAAGTCTCAGAAACTTCACAAGCTTCAAAACTTAAGAAAATGTCTCCAGTTTCTTCATCCACACCACATACAATCTCCTTTGTACCTTGAAAATAATACAGAATAATATCAAAATTAGGATATTATTATAAAATTAGGCTATCTATCATAACCCACCTTTTGCCATTCAATGAAAGGTGACTCTATTTGCTGTTAAACATCTTTTAGGCTCCAAGAAGGTAATACCAGGTTTGAAATAAAACGTTTATGCTTTAAACAGGGAATTAGGGCTGAAATGATTAGTCGACATTATTAAAAAAAAGTGTTGTTGTTGTCGAACAATCATTTTAACCTCATTTGACCTAATATAAGGGCCTGCAATAAGGCAGTTTGACAGAGCTTTAGCGCAAAACTGTTATTCAGCCCTCCTGGATCCAATTCAAGAGAATAAGAAAAGTAAGTAATAAAACAAAGCCTACTGACGATTAGTTGATTAATCATTATGATAATTGTTCAGTTAATCAATCATCAGAAACATCTAAATAGTTTGTTGCAGCCTTATTATTGACGAGTGACAAGTATTGCGTTTACCTGGCAGGGCTTTTGCACATACAGGATCAGAGACATCTGAGGCTTTTCCAACACCTTTATCATTCACAGCACGCACTCTGAACACATATGATGCTCCAGTCTCTAGACCAGCCACCTACAGATCAGAGAATAAACATCTGAATATGTATTTGGCATATCACATAATCATCAGTGGTGTGTTACAGAAAGAGGGGTTTTGTGTGACACCTTCAAGTAGCAATGCCCAATTGGCTCAGCATTCACAGCGGCAAAATCCGATGAGCCCTTTTTAGCCATGTCCACAAAGTAGCCAGTGATGGGACCATCTCCGCTGTACACAGGGGGCTTCCACTGCACCAGGACAGAGGTGTCACGCACCTCCCAGAAGCTAATGTCATACGCTGGGCCTGACAACAAAGAGAGGAATTATTTCTATCGTTCATCAGCTGCAAAAAAAATCATTGTGAAAAAGATTCCACCGATATTGTTTTCTGTGCATTTATCAATATAGCTGTTGTAGAACGTTATCTTTATCATTGTGGCTTAACAGTTAAAGATTACAAACTGGGTTACATCTGTTTCAAGCACATACAGGTATAACTGATTTCTTTGCTATAAAATTTGAAACACCAATCCTTCAGGAGTTTAGGACAGAGTAGGACACATGCTAAACTATTTTATTTGCCACTGGGCCTTATTTTTTAAGATTTTACCTGCTTTTTCCGAGGCATTTTAGATGCTAGTGTTTTCTGTCATAGCAATGCAAAGGATTTGATTTTCAAAACAGCATCATAGCTATTAAACAAGTTCTTGTTATGATTTTAAATCAGTATTTAACTTCAGAACGACCTCGAAGTGAAAGGATGTGCTGAAGTCTGGTTTGTGGCGGCTGTGCTTTAAAATTGAAGTGAAAAGGGGTTTCAAAAGTCTGACAGTGATCAGTGTTGAGCGCTACTATAAGTTGAACCCTGCCTGCTTTAAATCGTTCAAAAAGGTGGCAGTTGAAAACATTCATTAGAAATCTAGAAAAGTAATCAAACGTAATATCTGAAATTGTTATTGCATTTTAAATAATGTTTAATCTATTATATTTCCAAAGCAACCTTCCTTTTTCCTGACGTAAAAATGGGTGCCGCCATTCGTAAATTTGATGGGTATAGCTTCTTGTCGGTGGATTCATGTTACTAAATGTCAAGTGTGTATTGATGCAGTAAAACTACGTTCTTTATTTACTCCTTTGTGCAAGTCTCCTGTCTCCACAACCACCGCATGTTACAGTTTGTAGTGCAAACTGTTTTACGGTTTACTGGACGTTGTTATTTTCCTCGTTATTTGCCTATAGCCTCACCCGTAGAGGAAAAAAGTGGATCTGAATAACGATGACAGGAGCGATGATGATGACATTGAATCTTAGTGCAGTTATTGTTTTTCATCCTTGGATTTTAGGTCTTTTGCTTTATACTGACAGTAAACTGACTGTACTGTACCAGTACTGACCAGGTTCAGACATTGTCCAGGCCTCACAGGCAAAAGCTTTGCTGGGTTCAGACGGCAGGCCAACTCCGGCCAAGTTAGCAGCCTGAACCTTGAACTCGTAGAAAACGCCACCGCTCAGATTCTCCACCTGGATCCATATGTTAAAAATACAGACCAATCCAGAAAACACAAAACAACAGTGAGTCATCTTTGAATCCAAAGATGAAGGCAGATTTCAAGTTCTTGAATAGATATTAAGAGATATATTCATGGAGAGCGTACCTTAAAGGTCCTGTGGACAGCCGGACTGGGGCTAACCTCCTTCCAGTCGACTGATCCCGCCTCACGCTTGTCCAGGTAGTAAGATGTGATCTTAGAGCCGCCTGTGTTTTGGGGGCGTTTCCAGGCCAGGGTCATGGAGGATCCGTTACAGTTCAGCAGACTGATGCCATATGGGGCGGAGGGAGTAGCTGATCATGTGTGACGGAGGGAAAAAAAACGTTCAGAGAGATGGATAGCAGTTCTGACAAACATTAGGAGTGACTGGAGCCGTTGTGGATCAAATAAAAATCAGGTGCCAGATTAAATCACTGACTGTGACATTAGATTCAGTGATTGGTTATAGATGCAGTAACATACACAAATTCACATACAGCCAAGAATTAAGTGTATCTCACACTGACGTGACTTTACTCTAGAGCCGATTTTATATGGTCTGAGTGGAAATATCAGTGCGGTATCACTTTATAAATGGAAATATATAACATACATACCATACTCCACCGCCCCAACTGTATAAGATAACACAAGTGTTTATGGAAACACCACGTAGCTTTATTTAAACATGTCTTTTATGTTTGCATTTATATTACCTTATACATTAATCAAGATTAATCACATCCAAAATAAAAGTTTTTGTTTACATAGTATGTGTTTACATAGCAAACACACTGTATATATTGTACAAATGCATATATTTATATGAATATATACATGCATGTTTGTATTTAAATATAGCTTATGTAATTAATATACACAGTACACACACATATATTATGACTAATCATTTGATATCACCATTATTTATACGCTCTATTATTAGATACATCTGCAACTGATGTGCGTATAAAACGTCCACACCAGTAGGTGTCAGTATAAACCTCAATACATCCACTGTATAAGGACCTAATTGTCTTATCCTAACTTCTCTTTCCTTTATAACATCGGTATGGAAGTCAGCAAAGTTGAATACGTACAAAGAGCAGCATCGATGAAGAGAGGAGTGGATTCCTGCGATTCTTCGCTCAACCCGTAAGCATTCACGGCTTGCACTCGGAAGACGTAAGTATCTCCAGGGATCAGACCATGGACCACAAACCTGACGAAGGTAAATCCATAGGGTCAAGCACAGTATAAACTTACCTCCAGAAACCAGTCAAGACTTCTCGAAAGTTCTCAAAGTCAAAATAAATCCAGATATTTTGGTACACATTTTACCTGGTGTGTTTATAAGGCCTATGGTTACAAGGGAACCATTTCTTGGAGCCGACCAGAGAGGCATCCACATAGTAACCCATGAGGTTGTTGGCATGTTTCGGGGCCTCCCATTGCACAAAAGCAGACGTTTTAGTGTTTCTAGAAGCAATCGCCTGTCCTGGGACAGAAGGGACACCTGCACAAACCAAAAACCCAATTATTAGAGATATTTTCACAGGTTTAACTGGGAGTTACTGTGAGTCTGCCGTGCTGAAAGCGAACATGTTACAGTGGATAGACGTGGGCTGAGGTGGGACTAAAACACAATAAATGTGAGCCAAACAACAAAAAAGTGTCAAAGTTCTTGAGAAGTGGAAAAACATTTAAGATCATAGTGATATTTCAGACATTTAGTGAGCTAAGTGATTTCATTTTCACAAAGCAAAAGGCTGTGGCAACATAAACATACATACCAATATTCAAAACAACACCTGCAAAATACAGCATGGAAGTTGTTTTACAAGAAGAACTTGTAGGATTTTCTGCACATATTCCGGACATCTCATATCACATGACATCTGATAGTTAAACAACCACAACAGCAGGACTGTTTAAGTTGCAGTTTGACAGTTTAGAGCCTTCTTACCATAAGGGTCCACCTTTTGGATGGGTGCCGTGGGCTCTGACGGCTCACTCGAGCCATACTTGTTGACAGTGATTATGCGGAAACAGTAAGATTTCTTGTCCTCCATATCATAAACCGGGTAACGGGGAGATCGTAGCTGGACCGCAGTGTTGACTCTCTGCCAGACTTGACTGTCACCTACACACTAAGTCATGGAGAGTTTCCCCTTTAAAACCCAGGATTTAAGGGTAAAACAACCTTTTGACCAAATATGATGACTGGCACTGTAAATTTACATCACATTATTACTTTGATAATGTATTGCTTTAATGTACTACATTTAAAGCATAATTTAAGTGCCCCTATTATGGGTTATGAGAAGTTCATATTTTGGTTTTGGGAGTCAGTTACAGGTTGTTTTTCCAAACCCCTCCACTGATTTGTCGATTTCATTTAAAGCAGTGTATGTAACTATTTACTGCTCCAAAAGCAGCACCTGGTGGAAAAGATTGAATTTGCTTTTTTATTCAGACCAAAGGCAAAAGACCAACAATATGCTAATGTTTCTTTGAAGTCAACATGAAACTGCCAAATTTGGGATTCGTTTTAAAAACAACTCGTTTCAATGTTTCAGAGTCGACTTTCTTTTGAGAGACTATAGCCGTGTTTACACTACCCTTTAAATTGCGCAAATTACAATTGTGAATTGAAAATACGCGTCACATCGAAATGTGGCAGTTTCGCAAAACCTCAATGGAAACGTTTTTTTTGCATTTACAGGTCACATAGCATATGTAAAAAGTGTGATGAAAAATATGATTACTCTTTAATGTACTATAACTTCCAAGAAATCTCTCTGTGCTGCTTCTGTAAAGATAGATGCATACGCCTCCTTTGTATAGATATATCCAAAATCCATCAATTCTCGCAAACATTTATTGCTATGACTTATCGTGAAAAGCAAAAGGTTACATTTTAGCAGCATAGTTTTGGTTAAAGAAAAAAAAAACACTGTCGTTTCTCAATACTTGTTTTTTTTTTAATTAAATATCGCCAAAGTTTTGCGCAAATTCATAATGGAAATGCAGGTAATAACTTTTATACACAGTGCACTTTCAGAACTTTCCAGGATGTTGTAATTCACAAGAGCTGCATGAATGGTAATATAAAAAAATCCATAATAGGGGCACTTTAAAGACTTTAGTAATTTTAGTTAATAGCATTTTTAATTATAAATTCTTTGATTTTCAAATGTAACATTGTTTATTCTGAAAACTATTAAGATTAAGAAAGTGACACTATTAGGATTTAATAGATTTTAAGCCTTATTTGAGAAAAAGTTTATTTTTACAGATAAAAATTGCACACACACCTTCTCAATGAGGTACCACACAGGTGCCCGTCCACGAGGGCTAGGTGGCGTCCAGCTCAGAACAATGTATGTTTTGTTTATTTCTGTAGCATGCACATTGGTGGCTGGACCTGGTATTGTTACATACACTATACGGGAATAAATCAGATGTTTATTTATACAAAACTACACTTTTTACATCATCTGCTTTATATATACACTCTTATTTGCAGTGTGTTAGTAACTTAGTATTAATGTGTTGAGACAACATGAATTTTTGGCAAAAAAAGACCTGTTTAACAAACAAAGTTACAGTAGCTAAAAAAAAAGGCATACAATATACTGTATTGATTATTTAACCATTCCTCAGAATATTTGGCAAATATTTTAAGGAAAGTAACTGTATATAAAAATAAAGAGTAGCCAAAAATTCAGTTAGTCATATCCTGGTAAATTAAGATTTAGGATTTAAACCACACTGCAAAAACAACAACAACAACATTTTTAATACTTTAAGATTTATTTAATTGGATTAATTTCATTTAGGTGGATTTAATAAAGAGATTATTTCACTCATTTATTTGCTTGTTAATTTCAGTCTGAGGAACACACACGTTTTAGGTTAAATGCCGGGATAATATTAAATCAGATAACTATAAGTTAGCTGATTAGCCAGTTCACAATTCATGTGTAACCTTATCTAACCCTAAATCATTATTATTTATACTATTTATTCATTTATGCACTTGTTGTCAGACCAGTTTGAGAAGGTTTGTTTACTATTTAGATTTTATTTTATATGCCGTACAGTACATGCTGCATAATATTAAATGGGAGATGACATGTAATATCTTTACTGAAACATGTAAAGATACTTAAAAATGAATTTGAAGTCAATACTACTTAAAATGAAGATGACCTTAAAACCTTGATTAGTTACAGGACACCTTCCACTGATATGAATTTTAGCAAGAAATCATATAGGTCCATGGATATGCCATGGTAACAATGTTTACAAGATACATATTTTTAATATAATACACAAGGAAGAGTTGTATACCTTAAAAATGTTACTATATGGAATGAGAGAATGAAAAAATGGATTGTTAAATTGTAATCTGAAAAAGGCAGCATGCGGTTGGTTGGATTGAAAGGATGGAGAAAGATGATATTAATGGCTCAGTGAAATCTGAAATTAAATGTACCTCTTTGTAGTTCCTCCTGTCGAATTGCAATGTCATATTTCCCTTCAATTTTAATCACTGTTTCACAATACACAAACATAATACTTCAATTTCCCATCAGGTTAGGCGATTCCATTTTTTAAAAATATTATATTTTTAAGATCACCAGCAGAGATGCCTTTAAGCTTATTTGATTTGTGTATTTCAAATGTGACACTGAAGGAATACAACAAATTTGAAGTATAAAAGGAACTTGGGTCACACCTGCTGAAATGCTCTTTGTAAACCTGGAGTAAATGCCGAACTGAACATCCAAGGAGGAAAAACATAACTCTGCATCCTGTACACTTACCGTGATTAAAGCCTGAGGTGTCTGGAGCTTGAAGAAACTTTTTTTTTTTTTGCTATTGATTTATTACATGGGATCTTTTAAATCATCACTGGCCCTGTTTTAGCACAAGATGTCTTTATCTTTAGTCCTACCTTCCACATCACTCTCAACTTCTCCAGCGGTCACTCCAGAAGACATCCTAGAGGGCAAACTGATGCCATCTTTGTTCACAGCCCTCACTCTGAAGTGATAGGAAGCCCCCTCGGTCAGGCCGTGGACGGGCAGCTTGCACACTTTCACAGGAGAGTCATTGCACTGGACCCAGTCCTTAGTTCCTGACTTGCGTCTGTAAGAAGTATGAAAGATTATTTAATATATCCAACATGTCTTTCTTTGTGCATTTAACTCTAACTTATCTAAATAAATAAATGTATCCCCATTTCTGGATAAACTGAAGAAAAAAATTCATAATTGCATTTTACAAACTCGCAATTCAAAGAAATATAAAGTCAGATTTACAGGATATAAACTAGGAATTCTGATTATAATTATTATCTTTTTTTTTATTATTATGACTTCTTTTTCTTTGGGTTTGGAGGTTATCCCAACTCCCAATCCCAACAGGGTTATCCCAATTTTCCTTTAATTATACTTTTGTCTTCATTAACCAGATGGGTAAGAAGTAACAGCTGTTCTAGTGTCCAGTTTGGTTTTCTCTTACGTTTACATATCTTACTATCAGCTACGATTATTATACTCTGTTAATTAAAACGCTGTTCATATGCATATACGCTATGAGAAGCATACATGTAAGAGGCAGACAATTAGCTGAACATATACTTGTTTAATTACTTATACTAG
>JAUMHP010000060.1:16353871-16365529 GCA_032361065.1 Enteromius trimaculatus
TATCCCAATTTTCCTTTAATTATACTTTTGTCTTCATTAACCAGATGGGTAAGAAGTAACAGCTGTTCTAGTGTCCATATACGCTATGAGAAGCATACATGTAAGAGGCAGACAATTAGCTGAACATATACTTGTTTAATTACTTATACTAGCGTAACGTATTTGAAAGTGGCAATTAGCATTATTTTTAAACTTCATTTGATTATGGCAACATAATATCGTAGGTTTTAGGAGAAAACTCTTAGCTGAAAACTTTTACTGCTATTTAGGAGAACTCTTAGTTGTAAAATCAAGTTTTGTGAATACGGGCCCTGAATTGTAATTTCCCACTTTTTCTAGTTTATACTTTATTAGTATAACAAAGTAAATTATTTCTCAGAAATGCAAGTATAAATCTCACAAATTTCACCTGTCCACAAAGTATCCAGTGATGGGAGCCTCATGGGTGGTGTTTGGAGGTTTCCAGGAGACCAAGACGTAATCTGCGTTGACATCACAGACCTTAACATCCATGGGGGCTCCAGGGGCCCCGGCCACTGTCGGAGTGGCATCTGTGAAACAAACACACATTTTATGGATGCATCATAAAAGCAATTGTATCATTTTTTTTATTTAATTGTTAGGCTAAGCGTATGAGGTTTATCTGGCGACAAATTTAATTCCACTTATTCCTCCACTTTAAGATTTTATTCCCACAACCATGTCACCCTTCCAGTTATTTAAGTGATGGTTAGCTTATTCATCACACATTCTGTACCTTTAACAAACAGGTAAGCGCTGTGTTCAGCAGTTCCATCCTTGGTCCAAATGCGAAGCGTGTAAAGACCCTCATCATCCTTGTTCAGGTGAGGAAGTGTGAGTTTGGCAACCCCACCACCGATAGACATCTCAGCCCACCTGGATGGCATTAGCAAAGTATCTACACGCACAAATACAAAGTGTGTTTAGTATCAGTTTAGCTTTTTCAGTGCTGAATGAGAGCGCAGCCTCTCACCATCTCTGTACCACATTGCCTCGGGTGGCAGGTTTGGCAGATCAGGCACCACCACCATGTTGGCCACCAGACTGACAGACTCTCCTTCAGTACCAAAAGTGACTCCAAATGACCCCAGCAGAGTCACCTCAAGCTTGCTGGGATGAATGCCGAACAGAGGAGCTAAAGGAAACACATTCATGGGTCAGATATGCACAATATCAAAAAACCAAATCATTTGATGGTGTCAAGCATGTTTAGTAATGTAAATCTAACCGAGTTTATTCCTCATTTTTATTTATGTTAAGACAATGACTTTCCATTAAAGTTTTACGTGGTTTTAGAGACTGCATTTTAAAAAAATCTTAATTTATCTTAAATATTTTAAAGCTGCCAAAATATCCAAAACAGGTGCCTTTTTTAGAATTATTGTTAATGGATAGGAAAGAATATCTTTCAGTGCCTTTGTGTTGGCTTGAAAAACTTTGCATTCACATGCAAAACTTTTGTTTTCCTTCAAAAAAAGTGATTTTATAGAGATTGTACTCTCAATGACAAATTATTAACCTATATCAAATATTTTAAAACTCCAAAGTGGTGATTACTGGATGTTTTATTTATAGAGATTGCACTCATAATGCAGATTCCCAAACTATATTAAATATTGTAAAGCTGCAAAAAATTTAAATGTTATCTTATTTCAAATAACTTTTAGATTCTTTTATTTTCTGTGATTGTTTAATGGATTTATAATATAAAACAATAATTTATTTTTCATCTACATTGTTTTATTTTGTTTATTTTATTACATT
This sequence comes from Enteromius trimaculatus, assembly GCA_032361065.1. NCBI lineage: Eukaryota > Metazoa > Chordata > Actinopteri > Cypriniformes > Cyprinidae > Enteromius > Enteromius trimaculatus. Next base: position 16,355,657 of record JAUMHP010000060.1, read on the forward strand.
TTTGTATATTTGAAAGCAATGTATATTTTTTTAATGTACTGCTGTTTCTTTTTATACCATTTAAACCATTTATACCATTTATATATGTATTTAATTGCGTTTATATTTATTTGTTTGTTTTCACACTTATTTTTGGGTTTATAAACCATACTTTATTCCCCAAGTAGTAAACTTCATATTTGCCTGTTGTCTTCATATTTCACACCTATTATATTTTATTTTAACTCTCACATGAAAATGGCAATTTGTTCTATTCATAATTTTTCCATAACCCAGTTCTTCTAGTCATGGATTCAGTAATTATGAACACAGATTACTGACAGCTCTAGGTGTTTACCACACTACTGTTTACAAGCACAAGTGAACCCTGGGAAAACGTGACATTGTTTCCATGTCTTATCAAGGCTTTCTGACTAGAACAGAACAGATATTTATGGCTCATGATCTCAAGTAAGGTCCTTCAGTCCTGGGCCTCAGCCAAACTCAAGCTCCATCTCACCTTGCCCAGGCAGATGGGAGAGCTCTCCTCCCCCTAGTGGCCCTACATGGAAACACAAGCAAGGTCAATCACTGAAAGACAAAAAGAGAAAAGAAAAGATGAGGAGAAAAGATGACACACTCACTCCTGACGCAGACGGTAGCCTTGGAAGTGGCCTTTCCATGCGGATTGGTGGCCACAGCACTGTACACTCCAGAATCAGTAGCTGCACATCTGCAATCAAACAACACCATTTTACAATGTAAATAAACAACTGTTATAACCAGAAAATATAAAGATTTAAATTTAGCGCCTTTCAAAGCAGTGTCAGTTATATCTTAAATAAACATGAATGAACAGGTATCTAGTTTCTGCGTAAAGATGCCAATGCACTCTATATTTCAAGTTCAAGTCCACCAACATTAGTCTACTAGTGGTCTGGATTGTTTGACAGACAATAATGGCAAATTCAATCTTGTGATTGGTCAGATTGACTGTCAATCAAACTCCCAGCGAAAGGTCATCTGTCTGTGAATACTGAACTGGAAAAGGAGAAAATTTCACAACGGAAAATGACACACTTCTGGTTTAAAGGAGAGACAAATCCACAGGTCATTTTGCTAGTTAACAGGGTGGAAACACGCTCTCTATGTTCCTCGCACCTCTTTCAGCGAAGAAACTCTGCATCCCGAACATGATCTCACACGACAGCAGTGTGTTGGACTCAGACATACCGTGCTGTCCTTGAAGGAGTGAGAATAGAGCACCGAAATGTGACCTTCGGTCCCTGTGGACTATTTTAGAGCCACTCCTTTTCCTTTGCAAAGCATAAGAGACATCTGTCCTGACCGATACACCACTATATTTTCTTATGTATTTGCATTCTTGATTCATTCTCCGAGAGCTGTAGGAAAACATATACGGTAACAAGCTTTTCTGAGAATTAACGAGCGACCAAACAGTGGTCACTGCAACGGCCTGGGATCTCGGAGAGGTGCTACTGTAATGGCGGCTGTGAGTCTTCACGGGCGTCAGGCGTTCCAGGATCGGATGACGCATAGCTAAGTTGAGCAGAACCAACAGCTGAGACTTCTTCAAGATTAACCTCACCGGGACTAAATTGGAAAGTGTCGCACTCACAAGTACTTCATTCATTTTCGCAGGACATTACAGATGGAAAACGGAGAGTCGCACTCTTCCAAAGAGTGAAAGTGAATGGAGGCCAGGAGGCTTTTTGTCCATTTTCTTCAAAAACAGACCGAAAGCACCATAAAAGAAGCCTGTATGCTTTGTAAGCTACATTAAATCAGATAATATTATCTTTTTGTGAGCGGAAAGACTGAAATTTAAATAATTAGTCACTGAAAATGTGGCCTTGAAAAATGTCCTACACAACTGTGTTTACCATTCAAACACTAAAAAATGTCCTGAATGGTTAAAAAACAGTCAGATATTTGCCAAAAAATTCAACCTGTCAGCTGTGATTGACAAAAAAATAATTACAATAAAAACTAAATATTACAAAATACAACTCAAAACCCATTAATGTACAGTATTAATGTGTGTGTGTCACTTACAGAGACTTCTGGGAATGTAGATTTACTATTATAAATTACCATAAATTATAAATACTTGCAAAATAGAACAATGACACTATATTACTGTAATATATACTATATGTGACATTAAACCTTTACTGTATTTCACCATACATAATAAGACATCTTAACAAGTAAAAAGTTAAAAAAAAACTTAAAAAATTTTTTTTACAGGTCACCATTCATTTTTATATGGAAAAAAGCCACTTGGGCATTCTTCAAAATATCTTGTTTTGTGTTCCATGAAAGAAAGACAATCAAATGGGTTTTGAAAGAAAATACTGAAGTGAGGTTTACTTAAAAATGTGTTGCTTATTCATTTAGGTACAGTAAATGTGTCATAACGCAAACCGTGGCTTGTTGTTTATTTGTTAGCAACTCTAAATTTAAAACAGAACAAGGAAACTACCAGAGGCCTAACTGTGAACTGAGGGTTTGTGAGGTCTTACCTGCTAATAATCAGACTGTGAACCCCGTACTTGTTCTCAATTTTGTACTTTCCAGGAGCACTCAAGGGTTCAATGGCAACATTGTTCCTATACCTGCCAATACAGAGGAACACTGTACAGTTATGCTTAATCTGAACGAAATTAGTGGTAGTAAAACCACAGCAGAGTCAGAAAACACATAAAAGACTTGACTAATGAAGCATGAGCACAATAACTGCATGTGACGATTCACTTAAACATAGTTTAATTAACAATTTACAGCAATATGCTTCATTAAAAAATCCTAAAGCACATTATTTGAAGGTTTTGGAATGCAAAACTGGGTGCAAACCATTTGACAATAGGGTTGGGTTGGCCGGAGACGGTGCAGAACAGCTTGACGGGAGTCTTTTCCCACACAGTGTGAGCTCTCAGACTGACCAGGAAGTCCGGTGCTTTGGGAGCCTCAACAGAATAATCCTTCCTCAAAGGCATCATTCCCTTCACCTGTTAAAATACAGGAAAAGGACTGCTCTTTGACCTTCATTGTATGGACAAAATACACAACGCTGTTAAAAAGATTGTCCGTTGTGCTCCACAGAAGAAAGAAAGCCATCAGGTTTGAAACAACAACACAAGGGCCTGTCAATGATCATTTTGGGGTATTTTGAGATGTTTAAGATGATGTTCACCTCTCTAGTAATCTCAATATTTTCCACTTGCTCTTTTGTGGCCACTTTCATCCTGTGCAGCTCTTGCTGCAGCTGAACCAAATCTCTTCCAAAGTGAGCCGCCATTCTCTGATACTCCTGCATGCCTTCAGGAGCCCTGCGGACGCAAAAATGGACTTTTACATTCCAAGATGCACAGGTTTAGTCTTAAGAGTACAGTGACATTAACATTTTTGTCATCTGTAAATATGGAAGCAGGCTTCAGGGTTTCTCTTACACCGTCTTTAAATAGCCCTCTGAACTGTAATAGATGCAGGAGCCAATAAAATCCTACCTCTCCCTGAAGGCTGGCACTGTGTAGGCTTGTTCCGCCATAGCCTCGGAGGCCTGGACCTGCTCCTTCTTCACTACCTGAGAGCTGGATATCCTGCCGTACACATCAGAACAGTGTTTGAGTCATGTTTGCATCATATGATGGCAGTTTGTTACATTTCACCTTGAATTGCATTCATTTAAAGCACATTGTGGGTTTGCTATGAAGTGGTTATTATTGCTTAAAACTGGCATGCATTAACTGATTTAAAACCAACAAAACAAGACCTCATCTGTACTTTAACCTCATCTGTTTTTTTTTAGTAGGATATTACTCATTACTTTTTAGAATATAATGATATAGGGATATATAAAACATTACTTTTTAGTGTATTACATTGTTAATGGTTAATTCAGTTTTATAATTCTTCAGTTTTGTACCAAATTAATCTGTGTAGAAGTAAACTTTCATAGGGTTTGAAATGTATACTTTGTAATAAAGTTTAACTTATAATTTAAATCAGTTTTAATAACCTTTTATAGCACTTGATTATTGTTTTAACTGCAATGCGTTATTTAATATAAACATGTAAAGTTATATATATATGTAAATATAAATTTACTAAACTGCAACTTCTTCATTTTTACAAATGTGCAATTAGAAATATATTTAAATACAAGATGCAATAGAAATTATAATAAAGTATGTTTTAGTTTACCATAAATGCTAGTCTGTACATTTAACTACATTTTTCTTTTCATTTTCTTTCCAATAAATATTCATGTAAGTGTCAGGAAACATAGAATTCAGTTTGCACTAACAGTAATTATATTGTTTTTGTATATTAATAAGTACCTATTATATAAACAAGCAAATTATTTATTGTTTTCAAACAGGTACTTTAGATGGTTAATAAGCTCATATTTAATCAATGAACAAATAAGTTCTTTGTTCTTCCTTCTTTGAGTCACTTTGAAAAAAAAAAAACACAAAAAAACCAACAACTGCTAAATGCATGGATGCAAAAATGTAAATAAACAGACGCTGACAGGAAACGCATGTTTCAGTAAGCAGCGCCAGCAAAGCTTTAAAACAAAAACCCTGACCAACTACGATCGTGTCTTCAATACAAAACCATCCCAAAAAATTTTAAATATAGGTACAATTAAGATTATTAAGCTTGTCATTTCTGCTAAGTACAATATAATGTCTGGTCCAGATTCTCCTGTTTATTGCAAAACATTTTTGGGGCCAAGCAACAAAATCAGTTCGCTAAGGTATAGCGGGGTTTGGTAAAAGCTGATTTATTCATGCTTGTTAACCTAAATGCAACAGCCTCCACACTGAAGCAAATCTGAATTCCCCCGATACTCTTTACCCAAAATATCAACACAAACCAGTTTCTTTCCTGACAGCCCAAAAGCTGAACGGCATGCTTTGTATCATATCTTCCTACAGTATGCGAAGCAGTATTTTCTCCTTTCTCACCACTGACGCATGACGTAATGCTGAGTCTGTTTACAGCACATGAACGTCTTTAAACCCGAGTGTCTAATCAGTTCAGTTGACCTTGGGGTCTCTTATAAAGCAACAAAGAGAGCGGTATTAGCACAAGCAGACGCTGCTGTGTGTTTAAGGACAGTCCTCTGGCCTGCTGAAGCCCCATTCACGCCAAAGCTATCCATATGCTCGGCCAGTCGAATTCAATGCAACGGCATCCCATACCTTGAGTGCTGGACAACATGTTTTGTGCTTTGATGTTGCGTTTGCTCCTGCCGATAAAGTGTAACGCCCTTCGCAGGCATGTCGGGAACACTCTGAAAAAGACCTTTAGACCACACCAAGACTCATTGTGCGGTCTAAATCACCTCGAAAAATAGGCTAAACATACAATTGCGAATGTTAAATATGAAGTTATATCGGTTGATCATGGTTGGCATGTAATCAGCTTGCGATTTGTGAAAAAAGCCAGAGTAAGGATAATTATAGCCTAACATAATGTTAGTGTGATCTGTTAACAATGCAAATGATAAATCCGTCTTTTTAAGCAAAGCTTTTTGAAAGTTAAATGTGGCATTGCGAAATGATTCGAAGCGCTCCAATCGGATCACGAATCGTGAATCATTTGATTCAAAGCGGGACTGCGCAGCACTTTTCGCGAATCATTTTATACCCACCAGACCAGAACACGGGGGGTCCCCTCCATCCCCCCTGAAATTCGCACCCTGTATGTAATACACAAACAAGAAGGCTATAGAATAATTAGAAATTTAATATGATTCTGACCTACTAAAATAAATCACCTTATACATACACTCCTGGATAAAGACCAAAACTGAATATTGCCTGTCCGAAAGAAATCAGTGTCAATATCAAACTCTGTATATACATACAGTATATTCAAAACGAGTCAGATTTTACTTTAGCTTCGGGTTATTGTAAACTAGCACCACGAGCTCAGGTGCATCGCATTACAGCCAGAAAGTGAAAAGCTGACCTCAGAATAACTGCCATAACTTCTGGACGCAAACATCTCAGAGCTACAAAAAAAAAAATCTAAGCGGGAGCAAAAGAATCTGAGGAAAAGCCCTTAGATTTGACCTTTGACCCGCACATAATGCGACAGGCTGACATAACCATAAGGTCTCATGTGGAAACAAACAAACCAACAAACTAAAGGATTCACTCAGTTCAGTATTAAACCAACTCTGAAAAGCACTAAAGGTAGACCGCAACTCTTTAAAAAACAAGACATTTGGAGCTACATATTATATCAAGGTAAACGAAGAACCAGAATCACTTCAGCTCTACGCACCAGTCTTTTGATTATTCAATAATATCAATATTCACTGGAAATCATGTGTGTGTAATACACCCGATACGATCATCTGAGAAGCGTACGTCTTCCAAAATGTATCTGTTAGCAGTTTAATAAATTAAAGCTGCACTTACCCCAAGAGAAAAGAAGAGCTTTGAGTGTTGGGAGAGCAGCCTGAGAGCAGTTGGAAAGCTCCTGCTGATGGAACAAAAATAATGCACTCACTTAGGGAATGCCTTCACTCAGCCGCCCCATGTAAGGATACTCTTAAGACTATATATAGCATTTACCTCAATTTTCAGACCATTTTACTGACTGAAAGAGAACCAGACAACAGATTTCATTTAAGAGGGGCAAATTTCATTTCATTCATTTTTTTTTTTTTTTTTTAAGATTTAATAACTCTTAAGACATACAATTAGGGAAAAACTAGATATAACCCAGAAGCACAACCTCAGCGGGAGAGGGATTGGGAAGTTGTACCCTTGTGTGCGTTCTCACTATCTTCCGAAGGAGAGAAGCATTATTTTCTTAAACGAAGGCAACTTTAGGCTTAAACTCTTTTTAGACCATGGCACAATTATGTAATATTTTAAAAAGCCCCATTTGTTGGCAATACAAGTTTTGTTTTGTTTTGTTTTTTATCTTTTTTTCTACCAACAGAAACAACTTCCAAAAGGATGCTGAAGTCGGCATCTTAGGAGCCCTTTTTAGGGTTTTAATCTACTCTCCCTCCCCTGGCCTACAGTTGCCAACGTCTATTTTTAACAGGAGATAAAACAGAGAGAGAGAGAGAGAGTGTAATTGACACCCAGCAGTTACAGTACTGCTGTATAAGTCATTAACTAATCAATACTGTCTGTCAAAGCAGGCCTTGTGGATGAAGAACAAGAACAGGAAAAATCAGGGGACAAAAATAGACATGAAAAAAAAAATGCAATTAATAAAACTAATAAAAAGAGTGATTTATATTATTTTAATTAGCCTACTAGTTGTTAAATACATACAGAAAGCAGCTGAGCAAACTTTGGATGGCAGAACACCTACTTCTAAATACTGTAGAAAATTAAGATAAAATCAAATAAATTAAAATATTTAAATTGTGTAATTTAAAAAATATATATATTTAAATTAAATATAAAATGAAAATAAAATGTGCATATTATTGGCAACAGCACGAGGTAAATATTAGTGCTGTCAAAAAAATAAATAAGGATTTGTTTGCATAATATATTTATGTGTACTGTGTAGATTTATATATATATATAAATACACATACATACAGCTTATATATTTTGAAAACAACATATATATACATACATTGTTGTGTATCTATACACAGTACATACACATATATTATGTAAACAAAAACTTACATTTTGGATGCAATTAATCACAATTGTTTGACAGCAGTAGTAAATATACATTTTCACCACTTGGCAAGACTTTACCATTAATAACAGAATAACTCATTTTATGTTGTATCTATGTTATAGTATTGTATTATTTAATTATTATACACTAAAAGCAATGTACAGTTACACTTTATTTCGATAGTCCATTTAGACACTGTAGACACTTTGTAACTACATGTCAACTAATTCTCATTAATCCACAACTACATGTCTACTAACACTCAGGTTTAGGGTTAGTAGAATAAGTTGACATACTATACTATACTATACTATACATATGCAAAGTTTCTGATAGTCAGTATGTTGTGCGGAGAGAGTTTAATAATCTAATGACTGCTAGTTGACATGTAGTTGTCAAGTTACTTACTGTTAGTACAATATCTAAAGTGGACCATCGAAATAAAGTGTTACCCAATGCGCTTGCATTATTAAACACTACAGTTTAGTTATGGACAATAATGACTGACTAACATTTAATAATGCCCTGATAAAATACTAAGTCAGCACCAACACACTAATGAACACTGCATGCAAGTAAATAAAATGTACAAGTAATTTAACACTACGACCTTAAAACATGTCTATTAATATTCATCAACATAAAACAAGGACATGTCATATTAGAAGACATAACATTTTTTTATTGTGCATCTGCTGTGGTCAAAACAGAGGAAAGCTGATATGTATTCAAATCAAAGACAAGGACAACAACAGATTCTTTAAAAAAAAAAAAAAAAAAAAAATCCAATAGTAGCGTTGTCTTTAATGAACATTTTTGGGTTACATTACTCACACTGCCAAAGTATCTTTGGTGTAGTTTGAAAAAAATAAAATAAAATAAAATAAAATCAAACAATCAACAGCAACAAGAAAAAAAAAAATCTCTCTCTATATATATATTTTTACAAAGCATGTACTCAATCGTTTACTAAAATTGTGTCATTTTTGCTTGAAGTTAAATTCAAACAGCTCATTAAAGTGCATCAGATCTCAGTAGTTTGAGTGCACGAAGCATAAGAGTGCATAGATATCACCACAGACAGCGCCAACTATCATATTATCATTAGCCTCTAATACAGCACTCAGTGCACTGCATTTATTGTGTTACCATAAGCTGTTATACAGCACTTGGATATTACTGTAATGAATGCAATCAATGGCATAACGTCATAAAAGTACATTATACATCAACACTGTGAGAAAACACCATTCTGGCAAGTTTGAAAGGAATGTGCTTTTGACTGCTGACTAATAAACCTATGGCAGTTTCAAAAATCAATTAAGAAAGAAAGAAAAACTAAAATAACTCTAAACCACAAAAATAAATTTTAAATGAAATAATACAGTTTCGGATCACATCTTAAAATCACATCTTCAAAAAGAAAAGAGGGAAAACATACATTCTTCAAACCTTCCCAGCTCCATGCATGAGTTAATATACAGTGCTGCTCAAGAGGAGGAAAAAACCCTGATCCAAGGACTCAATATCACCACAAGCCAAAGAAACACAGTCAAATGTGTATAGTATGGTAAGTACCTGCAGTCCTCCAGTTAAAATATACACAAGCAATTAAGACAGTTTAATTTAAACAACAAAACCATTAGCATTATATCACTTCTATTTTATTTTACACAAACGGTCAAGATGTTGAGCGTGAAAAATAATAAATAACCTTAAATTGCAAAACTGAAGCAGGTGTCTTTGTTGATGGCATAGGGGAGTGTTTATAGTAAAAGGCACATTATAGCTACCGTTTCATTTGATGTCATTCGGCGTTATTGATCATACTTGCGCTGTCCGCGTCATCAAAGTTGCGCTGGTAACGAACTGTTGAATGGAAGCGGTGCTTGTTTTTCTGGTATAAGATGAAGGGGACGGCCACGAGGATGCAGAGGAGTACAATGATGAAGAAGATCAAAGCCACAGGGCTACCTGCATCTGCACATGCAATGTAAGCCATAATGTTACATTTATGCAAGATTTATTTGCAAAATCATTTTACCCCCAATCATTTTTTTGTATTTTCAATGTTTAATTATCAAATATTTTAATAATAATAATAATATTATAATTACTTTTTATTATTTAGTATTATAATAATCCAATTTGATATTTAATATTTTTTCCATTTTTAAAGACAGTGTGATTTTT
>JAUMHP010000060.1:16373371-16388913 GCA_032361065.1 Enteromius trimaculatus
TATATAAATAAAGGGTTTGTAATTTTTTATTTTTAAATAATTAAAAGTTTAGAAAAATTAAATGTTTATATATGGCTGCTGAAAATTAAGCTTTGACATCACAAGAACAAATTACATCTTACAATTATTGTAATTTATATATTTCCTCTGGGTTAATAGTTCAGGATGTTTGTATATTGTTTCTATACAAACTATACATATCTAGTTATGTTATTATAATCAGTTTTGAGATGTAATTTTTTTTTAACATTTATGTTCAATACAAAAAAATTATATAAATATATAAATAAATTCTAATATAAACTATTTTTTAAACTGTGATAATATTTCACAATTTTACTGTTTTATGGTATTTTTAAATTCAATAAACACAGCCTTGGTGGATTTTTTTGTAACATTAAAAAAATGTTACAGACCACCAACTTTAAAAACAGATCTTCACATACATCTTCACTGAAGAGTCCAATCCATAAGGGGCTTCCTCTCCGAGAGACTTCAACTGTGAGCTTTGCTTGAACATGCGCGTTAGGCACGCTGGCTAAGTCCATACTGTAGCTCCGACACAACTGAAGAGCCTCCATCCATGTTACATTGCCTTGCTGTACCACCTTAAACGTGCGATCATGAACCACGATATCATCCTCATGCTCAGGTTTACTTTGTTCATCTAGGAAATTGTCAATTGTGTGTTAATCAACAGAACACTATTGTATATAACACAGAGATAGTTGAGACAGTCGCTGATGGCTGGTACCTGTAGGATGCTGGCAGATGCTGAGATACTGGCGGTCGGAGCAGGTGGTGTAGTCCCAGGTGCCCACCATGTCTGAATGATCATCATTATACATGTAGGCACAGAGGTCCAGGGAGTCCTGTTCAAGCATCTGTGTGAAAATCAAGTGGAAAAAGAGAAACTCTCAGATTAATTGAACAGGAAATATAACGTACAGCTTACGCAATTAGGCAAAGCCATCTGAACACTAGATATGGCGTCTGGGAGATGAATTAAAAAGAAAAAAAGCTTTCCACAATTCATTTTGTGACTTCGTTCACCTAAAAATTAAAGACTTTTGTGCTTTTTTCAAGAAAATATGGAGATGTTACGATGAAAATGAATGAAAGCAGACGCTGTAAAACTTTAATGCTTGTTTAATGCAAGTTAATGCACTACTTCAGGAGACAATTCTGAGTCGCATGGGCCCTAGAAAATAAGCAATATATTTAAAATACTGTACATATATTTCATGCTAAGTATGAATGTATGTTTACTGAAATATCACTTGAGATATAAAAATTTCCATTAAACCTTGGAGTACTACTTTTGCACAATGCATATTTCTTAATATTAAGTCTTAAATGTGTTTTAACGTAAATACTGGTGGGGATGATTTTGTATGATTTTTATAATATCATTCTTTAAGTGCACTATATTATATAACTTTCGAAGCAGATGGACACTTGCATTGATGAATATGGGTCGTAACTGGCCATGCAGGAGAGGATTGAAGTTCAGATATGTAACTGGAGAGCTGTCCACCCACTGAGTGTCATGATGCTTGAACTTTAGGCCAATCCAGACTTTCTGAGGCTGTCCGGGTAACTCCGGCAACATTGTGGTGATGAAATCTACATGGAAGAAAGATGAACGGGGCAGACACATATAGAGAGAGTCAAGAGCTCTAAAAGCATGCATGAATAGGTGTTAAAATGTGTTCTCAGTGGATTTCTACATAGTATATTAATCAAACGCACCCTGTTCAACTTGGTCAGATATGGTGAGCATCGTGCCGCTCAGAGAGTTGCAGAACTCATTGGCGTCTTTGAACGTTTGGAATTTAGACTCGCCTAAAACCGAATAACACTGCAAGACATGTACACAATGATGTCATTAACCGAAAACACGTGTTTAAAGTTCGGAGGATGTGACTGGCTAAGTGTATATGTGTCAGACCTTCTTTCTGAATTGCCTGGCAGGGCTTGAACATGGGGTGTTGGCAAGGGGTGGTTCTGGGCTTCCCTTCTCTGCAGACGTCACGTTCAGGGTCTCACACACAAACGGCTGTTTTTCATTACATTTGCCACTAAAACCTACGGAGAAAACAGTTAAAGAAGATCAAGAAGTTGCTTCCTAAAGCAGCTGTTGCTGTCAGTTTATTTTCCCAAATTCTAAAGTTATTTATTTAAAATAGTAATAATACATGCGTCTTTGTCTTTCGTATCCGCTATTATTAAAGTAAATGCTTAAAAAGTGTTTTATTAAAGTAACTTTTTACTTGACTCTTTTTTTTTTTTTCTTTTTTGAAAAGAGGCTCATTTTCCAACTCCTCTAGAGTTAAACAGTTGAGTTCTACTATTTTTAAATCCATTCAGCCAATCTCCGGGTCTGGCGTTAGCACTTTTAGCTTAGCTTGGCATAGATCATTGAATCAGATTAGACCGTTAGCATCTCGCTCAAAAATGACCAGAGAGTTTTCGATATTTTGCAGGTTTAAATCTTGACTCTTCTGTAGTTACATCATGTGCTAAACTTATGGAAAATTAAAAGTTGCGATATTCTAGGCTGATTAAAAGTGGGAACTATACTATACTAATACTTTAAAATGTCGGTCTTAGTACATGATACTGTACTGTAACTACAGAAGAGTCAAGTTTTAAATAGGAAATATCAAATATCTAAAAATATCTCTGGTCATTTTTGAGTGTGATGTTAATGGTCTAATCAGATATAATGATACTATATATGCTAAGCTACAGCTAAAAGACTCAGAGAACGGCTGAATTAATTTAAAAACTGTAAATAGTGAAATTTTCCTTTAAACAGACCTCAATATTTGGGTGCAATAAAGGAACATAATCATGTCCATGTAATGTGAAGAAAATGGTTGTCTTCAGTGAGGCAACACTATGAAAACTGTTGTTAAAACCATCTAAAATGTTTTAATAAATTTATACTGACACTAGGGTCTTGTCTCAGAACTTTGTCTCAGACTAAGAGAACTCATAATGCTATTTCAAAACCATTAAAGACCACAACTGCAGGAATATTACTACATTTTTGGTGCACTGTCCAATTTATTTGTTAACATCATTACTGTCATTGGATGTAAACTGCTTCAAATGCAATCAATGATTCATTTCTAATTTGATTTCTTTTGAAAAAAAAAAAAATATATACCAAAACCAATACAAATGTCCAAAAATGTATGATATGATAACAAAAAAGCACTAGCATTAGAACATTATCAGAGCAAGGGATCTGTTTTCTTAAATATGAGCACAATGTGGCATTGATTTTATTCAAACATTCAACAAACAAGATGATAAGTTAAAAATAGTGTCTAAATGTGATTCACTTACAATTGAGTCTATCGGCAATGGAAATTGTGCCAAACAAATCCACAGCAGAACTGTTGTGTTCACGATAATCAGACAGCTGTGTTTCACTACTGAATTTGAATGAATCAACCAAATAAATGATTCAAAAAACTGATTTGTTAAGTGATTTGCTGCCACCTAGCTAAATTGATGGTTTTAGTTTCATATTTAAAAGTATTTTATTTTCCCATCATATTTCTATATCCAAAATGTTATTTTCAAAATCTCAACAATATGTTTTGTATGTTGTCAGTAATGCAGAATAAGGCAAAAATATGTGGTTTATAAGCACTAATAAACCGTCAATATGCTAGCAATATGCATGGTAATAAGCAACTAGTTAATAGTGAAAACTGGTCCTTAAAATAAACTGTTACCAAAAACAGAAAGTTTGCATCCTTCTCCCGAAGTGATTCATGGGTCTTTTTTTAACATTCACAGGAATCCCCAATGTGATACAACTAGGAAAGTCAACTGAATGAGCCATTCAACATCTTGTCAACATGTCAAGCTGCCCCAGAACAAACTCTGTAAGATTAGGAATCACAATGAGACTCTCATACCAGGTTCAAATGACACGGGAGTGATAGACGGGCACCTGCCCAGAAATGCTGAATAATAGCGGCGCATGGGGCTTAGCCTGCAAACACACACACACACACACACACAACAACAAATGATAAATAAAAGAGAGGTTCATGACAGTGAATTGTGCCTCTTAATGAGGTTTGGATAAGGTATGAGAATCAGTACTTACATAAAGGGAATATGAGGATCAGGGTACTGAAGGTCTGCCCACCACTTTAAATACACCCCTTCTGAATGCTAAAAATAATTAAAAACAGATTCATTAATGGATAACATAAACAACAATATACTTACTCATATTAATATTATCCATTTCCCAACAGACAGACACATGATTGTGCATTAAATTATGAACATCAATGTTTCTTACAATACTTCCACCAGAACAACAGAAAAAAAACACACTAGGTATATTAAAAATGTGGGGGTTGTATACACTCAATTAAAAGGATAGGTTTTTTATACAAAATTAAATCATATAGTATTTGCTACTGTTTGAAATGGAGTTTGGGGTCAGTAAGATTTAAAAAAACTATTGGAAGGCATCACCAGCACTCCACCAGTTTTGATGTTCTGTGGAGATTCAGCCTTTAATTTAAGCAGTCAGACCTCCACAAAACCCCTGCTAATTCAGGGTTTCTAAAACATCTGCCCTCTCTCACCTCAAACAGACGCTCCTGCAGGCGGCGTGCAGCATTAAGGGTGTCAGGGGTGGCGAGTTTGCTGTTGTTGCTGCTGCAGTACAAGACGGCCTCCTCGAAGGACAACTTTGGCTCTGCTACAAACCAGAACTCCTGGCCGTCTATAAACACTGATGTGTTATGGTGCCCATCTGTTAGTAGTGAAACACGAAGTGTGTCACTGACAAACCAGAAATACACATAATCCATGACTTACTTGGATATTTGATTCGAAATGAATATTCTACCTGGGTTGTACCACTCTGGTGTTTTTGGCGTTTGACCTATAGAATGATACAAAGTGTTTTTAACCATGTTAGTCAGACTTATGTGGCTCCAAACCTGTATGCGGTTTTTTTTATGGAACATAATGAAATTCTTAACATACTTGTTGCTCTTTTACAGCATACACAATTACATTAAGGGGAAAACGTTTCAACATATTTGCGGTTTACAAAGTAACTATGGGTTAAGACTTTAAAATTTTCATTAACTACATTAGCTAACGTGTTAATGTTCTAGTGCTTGTTAACACTGGTTGTTAATGCACTGTGAACTAACCATGAACAACTGTATTTTTATTCAATAACATTAACAAAGATTAATAAATAGCAAAATAAAGGCGTTGCTCATTGTTATTACATTAACTCATTTTACCAATTTAAATGTTACCTAAATATGGAATCTATATAAATAAGTAATGATAACTGTGAAAACGCTGCCAGGAAGCAGTCTCAGTGCTGGGTGTTGTTTACCTCGTGGTATCTGACACACCCATTCCAGTTTGGCATTGCAGTGAAAGACGCTGGGATAAAAAGACCGTGGAGGAATATTATGAAGCAGGAGGAAGAAAAATGGCTTGTGCATTCCTTTCAAAGTCTGAGGATACAAAAGAAAACACATTTGAATGTCACAAGCTGTCTGAATTCAAACAGGCCTCTGTGTAACATCTACTATTCTAAATTCTTAATATTGTCTGTTTGATGCCTCCGATATGTTTTTGAGTTTGTTTGATGACGATCTATCAACCCGATTCATTTTCCTATCTTTCCCAGCTAGCAAACAGAAGGGGAAAGCCGTATGTAGGTCACTCTAGATTTCTGATTATTGACTGGCTGTTGGCTAACAACAGCGATAGGCTGTTTTGTGTCAATTGCTGCACCCATCTCAACATTTACATAAAACAAACATCCACCACGTACTGAATACTGCTGTGTAAAAGTCTTAAGCCATTAGAATTTTCGACAAACAAAAATAAAAGTTTAATTAAGTTATTTCTATGTTTTCCTGTAGTGTGTCAGTAGGAAATGTCAGTTTCCATTTCCAAACAATCTTTTAGCCATTAATTGTAATAATTGTAATTGATTTTTGTTTGAGCAAGGAGTCTGACGACAGCTAGTGCTCCACACAGAGATATGGTGTCATCATCATCCAGTCTGTCTGGAATGATAAGAAGAAACTTCCTGCAAAGCTACAATACTGTTCAAATTGTAGGCACTTGTGTAAAAATGCTATGCCAAGTATGGAAGCCTGTTTCTGCCACTGAATAAAAATAAATAAATAAAGGTTATTATCTCATAATGAGATAATTAGGCTTCCATAGTAAAAGGAGAATACTTTCAAAAAATTTCATAAATAGATTTTATTTTGTAAATAGATTCTATTAACTAAATCAAATCGACATTTGATGTGACCACCCCTTGCATTTAAAGCAGCTTGCGCCCTCGGTGAACTTGTGTATACAGTAGCTCTCCAGGAAGATGCCTTGAAGCATCTCAGAGACGTTGCCACAGTTCTTCTGGATTTAGTCTCCATTCGTTTAGTTTCTTGTTGTCATTCCAGACAGACTGATGATGATCAGATCAGATCTCTGAGTGGTGCACTGGCTGTCGTCAGACTCCTTGTGCAGACAATGATCTCACTGCATTACAATTAATTGGAAAAGGAATATTTGGAAATGTAAACTTATATTTCCTACTGACACACAACACGGACTTAAAACCACTTTTTGTTGAAAAAAAAAAAAAAAAAAATGTAAAAGAGACTTTTGCAAAACAGTATAATGCTGTTTTTATGCCATACTGTAATTGCATATTTATTCTTATATGTCATTAAATTATATATATAGTTAATTTAAAAAAGAACAAAATACTACAGTAACAATCTGTTTATGAAAGAAATGTAAATTACAGGATATCAATAAATAAACATTTAAATTTTTTACTTAAATCTTTTACACAAAAATGCTGTTTTTATTAAACAGCAAATGTAAAGACAAAGTAAGTAATCTTATAATTTACAGTGAGAAACAGTAAAAGTCTCTGTGACATATTACATTTTACACTATTTTATTCAAATGGTTATGTTTCCTATTTGTTTTTGTGGTCAGTTATGCACGTTATAGTGTTTAATACTACATTTAGGTTGTTTAGATAACATTTATTGTGTTACTTTAGTGTTTTATACCAATGCTCAATGACAAATTAATATTTGTCTGTTGTGTGTGCTTACTGTCAAATAAAATATAATCTTAGAAATATTCAAATGATTTAAAATATCAAGGCCGCTTAAATATTTAAAATATCAAATATGTGCCGCTACCCAAGTAAAGCTTTTAATGTTTTACAAGAGAGTAACCAGGACAGCATGCGTAATTTCTTGTGTTGTTTGATGAGATAAGACTGTATAATGATGCAGTTTTGGGATGTTATGAGAGGTCAGGGGTTATACATGTTTACCACACCTTAAAGGCAATGCAATCCCTGTTATAGGCATCATCTTCGTTGAATTCTTCAGGAAAGATCATCATGGAAACCTGTTAAAAAGCAGCAGAAACAAATGACTACACCTACACATTTCCCACGTCAGCTTTAGTCAGTAAGGACATAAAGGAGTAAATGATCATCTCGGGTTTGTCTTTATTTTGTTCTGCAAACATCATATGCTAGTGACTCACCGGACGCCCGTCACTCCACTCCCAGTTGTTGTCGTTATTTGGATTTCTGCGATTTAGTCCCACCCAGAAAAAACGATTATCACTGTACAAGAAAAAAAGACAGCACAACTAAAAGTCAATAAATGTCACTGTTTAATGTGTGGGGCAATATAATAATGGGAGTTAAAAACAGTCCTATCTGTACCTGATAGAGTCTCTCAGGATGTAATGCAATGCCTGCATATCATCAGCCTCAGTGAAGCTCGGCAAATGCCCACCTAGTGCCTGACAGAAGCGCTCCGCCTCTTCCCACGAGCGCTTCCTGGTTAAACGCTCCTCGTGAAACACCTGCAGACACATTCAAACACAGGTTGATTAGATATAACTAGAAATGGCTTCATTGTCTTGACTAACCTTCTATTGTTTTAGATGAATACCAGCTGAACGCACCTTGTAACAGTACTTCAGGCCTTCCTTTGAGACCCATCCTGGTGCACAGGAAGCATTGAGATTGGGCTCAACTGGATCTGGAGTGGGCTGGACCATTGATTTGAGGGGTTTCTTACAGATTCTGCCAGCTTTGAACAGAGTGCAGTTCTTAACAGCCCACTGGCCCAAAGGATTCCCAGTAGACATCACCACACAGCCACCAGCAAAAGCTGGAACACATAATAACATTCAAAAGATTTAAAAAAAAAAAAAAAAAAAAATCAAATTTAAGACTTTATTTAACATCTGCACCAAAAAACATATATGAGTATCATATAAGCAAGGTAGGGCAACGTCTAAGGTAACATTAGGTTAACTCCACCCCAAAATGAAAACTGAAAATGAGGTTGTCATTAATCATTTACCTCCATGTCGAAATGAATAGTCCAGAATAGTCCATCTGACATTAGTGGTTCAACCTGAATGTTATAAAGTGATGAGAATACTTTTTGTACACAAAGAAAATAAAAATAACAAAATAACATTGTTGAATAAAGTTGTCATTTTTATTTTCTTTGTGTACATAAAGTATTCTTGTCGCTTTAAAACACTCAGGTTGAACCACCGATGGAAGATGGAGTATTCTGACGATGTCTTAATGACAAAATGTTCTGGTGTGGAGTAAAAAAAGACTGTAAAAAGCATGATTTACAGTTAAAATACAGGTTTTCACAAGGAAAATGTTTTATAAAATGCTCAGATTTCAGCCATTGTTATGTATTGATAATTATAATAATTTTAAAAGAAACAGATCTCAGTGCTGTAATTGTTTATATTTTAGAGTTTAAATTTAGAATGCATTAGCTTCTTGTTTCAAACTGCACATTAGCTGAACAAAAACAGCAGACGGGCTTTATTGAAAATGTAAATCCATTCTCGGTAAGCAGGTGGCGCTTTCAGAAGAACAGTACTCAAAGCTTTTTTTATGGGAGGGAAACTATACCTTTAATAACATTGACAACGGTGTTGATCCCATGATGTGCATTACCTGGTTCTAGCCATTTCCAGTTGGTGTAGGTGACCTTGTCCGCTGTCCCATCCTGACCGATCCAGTGGTACTCCCTGGACCCTTTAGTGTCCTGCAGCCCCGTCCAGAAATACAACACTTCATTGCTGATTTGCTCTTTCAGAAGACTGTTAATGAAGGCCTGTTCAAATCTAGAAAGAAGATTATACATCTCCATGTTACTAGAAGATTTCTAAATTAGAAATACGTTTAGTTTTATGTTATTATTGGTACGAAACTGTCAAACTGTAAGACATTCTGCATTTATGTCATGCTTTATATCGTGTGTTATCATATAGTGAGTCACTAAAAATGCAGTTAGTCAGTCACCCCTTTGATAACTGCTAGTTGGTAAAACTAGTTCTTAAGGTCTTAATAGAGTGGTTATGTTTAAGCAACTGGCACCAGATAGTATTTTTGATTATCACTTGGACAAGTAAGTGGCTACTTTCTGTAAGGAAAAAATAAAACTATAGTACATTCTACTAGCTATAAGTAACTCTGTAACTACATGTCAACTATATGTTAACAGTTACCTGTTATTAATGGTGATGTGGCAGCTGTTTTTATAGAAGACCTGCTCCACGTCTACTTTATAGCAAGCATTGCCATGTCTCTTCCAATTCTAGAGCGAAAAACAAAAACAAAAACATGGACTCAGATTCAAATGGACGGCAACAACAGCAACAGCAACATTGAGCACAATGAGTGATGTCACTGACCCCGTCTGTAGGGCAGCCTTCTTCTGGGGTGCTCGCATTCACACTCCCATTCAACATACACATGTAGGCCCTCGGCTTTTCACAGTCAGACACAGACCACGTATGATGCTGTAAACATGCATAGTTAAATTAGAGCCGAGCTAATGTTCAGAACAGCGTACCTATTTATGTGATTATTATGATGACACGGTGAGACACAAACACACACCTCTCCTGAATAGTACACACAGTGGATGGTATTTGGTAGAAGTGGTGGAGGTTGAGCTCTGGCCCAGTATGTGAAATGCACTGATGCATTATTGACCCATTCAAAAACTGAGGTGTTTCCATTACCGAAAAGACCAATCCATACCTCGGTCTTCAGATCTGTCACATATAAAGTGGCCGAAATGATTAGAACACTAGTATTCTCAACACCTAAAAAAATGTGTCAGTTATTTCTATGTTTTGCTGTGGCGTGTCAGAAGGAAATATAAGTTTACATTTCCAAACATTAACTTTTACATTAATTGTAATAATCCAGTGTGATTTTTCATCAAATGAAATATCAGCTTGTTGATATCAAATCAGCTTGTTGTTGATACCTGTGTGTGGTGAGATGCGTTTACCTGAGTGAAAATTGATGTGTAGCATTTCAATATCATCTAAACTGTGTATGCTGGCAAGTTCAGCGTGATCCATCCGACACATGTTCAGAGCTTCATTTTGGGACAGTCTTGACTCTTTTCCACTGTGGAGTTTATAGCAGAATCCTTTCCACCCAATCCAGCCATCTTTACACACAGTGGGCTTATATACCTCATTGTCTGCTGAAAAGAGAGGGAGAGAGAATATGCTGGAAAAGTGAAAAAAAAAAAAGGAAACAAAAACGGAACAAAGGGGCAGTATCTGACCTGTGCTCTCACTGTCTTTATCATTCTTCATGCAGATGAAGGGAAGCCGATTTTCACACGTCTCTGCGCCGAAATGCAGGGGGTCCTTCAGAACTCCACAGTCCTCGTCTGACATAAGAGATCTGATTGGGATGCCTAAAAAACATGCCACGTGACACACACCAACGTAAAACTTTACGCAAACAGTGCCTCATACAAAACAGTGAACAAATCTAACCCGATAACATTTTTATATTTATTGTTTCATGGGTATATGTCTTTTAAAAGTATTAGTATTAAACCTAAATTTAACATCCCAAACTTTTTTATTTCATTAAAACTTTTATAATTTATACTTATTTATTTGTTTAGCAGGGAGAGTGTAGAATAAATAAACAGTACTGTAAATTGCTGGAATTAGCATATTAGACCATATTTAAGATATTTTCCGAGAACTATTATTAGAATTCATGATTTCACAACCTCTAAATAGCATCATAAATGTTAAGTTCATTCATACAAACACTTTTATATTTAATCGTTCTAAAAATCCAGCATTCAGTTTGTAAACTAATCTGTGGTAAAATTAAGTAAACAAAGGACAGAGTTTTTATTGGCGTGTTTTGAAACGTCATTAAAAAAAAAAGTTCATCCACTCTTTTCCAACATTAGCATCAGAAGGAAAGCAACACACATCTTTATTGTTTGGTTTCTGCGTTTGCCTCTCGTTATTTACACTAAATGCACGAATCGGAGGGAGGGGCTCAGCAGGCAGCGATGTACAAGCAGGCGTTGATCATCTTCTGTGGAGGCGGTGTTTATCCACACTATTACATCACAGAGTTGTACACAAGCTATGATTTCACCGCATTGTCTTCAGCGTAAGCTCTTTTTAGACTAACAAGTCAGTTTTGAGCTCTGAAACTTGTCTTTAATACAACAAATGGCTTCTTATGTGTCAAAAGATCAAGAGAATTCTGTCCTCTTTAAGTAAACCACTTTCATGGGTTTTTTTTAATTATGCATTTTAGATTACATTTCTGGAGTAACTATGCAAATCATTCGCATAAAAAGTGTTTATAGACACAGCTCGATGTATTGACAGCACACACACGGGGCGAGGAGAGACAAACCACCCACATCATCACAGCTGACCGTCAGTCAGAGACTATGCTGTCATCACAGAGACAGATTCTGCCTGTGTCTACTGCATAAATACGCCGTTCAAGTCATCAGTTTGTTATTCTAGCAAAACAACTATCCTTGTGAGCCCACACACACTGCCACATTAACACTCACAGAAAAGCCATTGTCAGTGGCTGCACAGTACACTTGTACCAAGATAAGAGAAAATAAGATAAGTGAACTGGTCTTCCTTGATCTGCTAAACCTAAATCACTGTGAATCTGAATCACTGTCACACCGTAAATATAATGTACCGTAGATGTAGGGTACAACAGACGGTGGCCAAGTAGGTTGGAAAGGAAAAACCTTTCAAATGGAAAACATCATGTCAGAGATTTCTCCTCTTCCAAGAATTAACCAGAACAACATGCGGTTGAGCTATCCCTTTAAAGCATCTTTATCACGTATACATTTCTGGTTAAAATCACCTGTTTCCCAAGGGGCAAAAGATAAAGCTGATCCATCTGACCACTGCCAACCCTGCATCCAGTCCAGATGGTTTAAGCCAATCCACAGCTTGCTTGGCAGGTCTTCCTGATTTTTAACTGCAGGAGGAAGGAGACAAACAATGAATACTAAATAAAGTAAAAATAAAAACGTAGCTGTGAGATGTGTAATGTGTATAATTTCGACACCAAAAATAATAAGTGTTTTCAAACGGGTTTCTCTAACACTCCCACCAGCTGCTATTGGTCGGACAAACAATTAGCCCCGCCTCTGAACTTATGCTATTGGCTGAGTCAGTGTTGCTAAGTCAGCCATATTTCATGGGCTTAACTTATACCTTCCTTGTGGTCAGTCTGCACAAGTTTAACAAGTTTGTTTGATTTGCGGCCCCTTTAAATACAAGACAAGCATTCAATCTACGTCTGAGCGTCAGAGCATTCAAAAAACCTCTGTACAGCGTCGTCGGCAAGGCGGCCAGGGCGAATTTTGACGCTATCGCCGGCGGCGGTGTGAACGCACAGTTAAAAAAACAAAAAACTTTTGAACAACACACACACACATATAACAGAATGAGAATTTAGTCTTACAGAATTCAAGCTCTTCAGGGCTAGACACGCTGAGCAGATCTCCACCTTGACTACGGCAGGCATCCCTCGCCTCGTGCCAGGTCACCACCGCTGTGGAGACCACCTGATAGCAGTGTCCTTTCAAAGGGGCTTTCTCCCATAAATTAATGCATCCTTTCACTAAATAAAAGAAAACAGGTTAGTTACAACACTTTCATTATACAAACCTCCATGTGTTTGACTCCTACTCATGTGATTCTTTCTGTGTCTGACCTTTGAAGAGTCACAATCTTTTTCATGTTTCTTCAAAAAGTATAATAAATCATATTAAAGGAATGTGCAACATAGTTCAAATGTCGTTGTGAGAACAGAACAGTGTAAAAAGGGCAGCTTTAACCAGCATGAGTTCCACTTAAAACCTAGCAAGTAGGTCAGTATGGAGGCGGAATGGTTGACTAAATTGTTCTGCATAAATGTGAACCAGATCTGTGGCACGGTTTTTCACAGAAAAACAACTTTTATAAAAACCCATATCTCTTACAGTATTTATTATCGGGATTTATTTAAATCGAAATATGAAAGTTGTTAATATTTTCTGAATAAAAAAAAAAAGTGTTCGTAGAATAAAAAGAGAAATATTTTATGCATTTATTTATTCAAGATAACAAGAGTTCATAGATGTGTGGAGAAATATATATTAATTAATAAATGATTTAAAGCAGTCATAAATTCAGAAATCTAATTTTCAGAATTTTTTTATGTCTAACAGCATAGCATTTTAAAAACAACCCACAAGTTTTCTGAAATTATCTTTTTTATGTATTAGTAATTGTGACAATTTTTTTCATGTAAAAATGATACCAACATTATAAGTGCACTTAATGAAACATTACCAAATAAAGAAATTAACAACTCCTTTAAGTTAAGTTTTTTTTTTTTTATGGAATTTAAAATGTTTTTTTTTTTTTAATTAATGAATAATTGATTCATTCGTTTTCTGCATACATTGCTTTTTTTTTTTTAATTTAGAAATAATTGTAACAACTTTGAAAAAAGTCAATCTCTGTATTGTATTGATTATTTGAATTTGCATTGTTATATGCTAACTAGCATTTTATAATCAGTAGTTTATTGTCTCATTGTTTTGTAAGATGAGTCACATGCACTTCGCCTTCCTAGTTGTGTTCTGGAAAAACCCCAGTAGTGGTTCAGAGAAGTAAACTTTACCATACTTCAGGCAATTCCCCCACTTCTCCTGTTGATCATAGTTTGCTGTGGTGGAGCACCAATCAAGGGTCTTGTCTCCGGTGGCAGGCAGACAGCTGTGGTGCCAGGTCCCATTATAGAGAAAGGGGAACTCACAGGGTGCCCCGTTAGAATTCCCCCCGCTTGTGTGCATCCCTGAGAAACAGAGGAACAGGAATTCATACTGTTTGTGGGTTTGTGTAGCTAAAACTGACAAATCTTCCCTCTCACACAAACTCAGAGGAACAAATGACTCATAAATAATGATCCTCAGAGTGGAAATATGGGGTAAATGTAGTTTTAATTTAGTGAACATATTAATGACACATATCAAAATCTCTCATCTCGCCACATGGTTTAAACGGCTTCTTTAAACCACCATTCACTACATATTTTAAAAGCAAGTTGATTGCGAAAATGTATGACTACTATATATATATATATATATATATCTTGTGGAACCTTTTTGGCTACATTCACACAGTCAGTGAATAAAAGCCTTCATCTCTGTTTGAAACCTGCAACTGCAGCTATTTGTGGATTTATCTGAACAGTTTCGAGGTTTATGTGTGGCTGTCAGTCAACACCAGTGTGGATATTCACTGTACTTTGTAACTACAGATACTATGTCTTGGACGTATTTCCAAAGTACAAAGTTTCCCCAGAAAATCTCATTTGAAGTAACATGTCTGCCAGTTTTGTTCTGACAAAAAAAAAATAAAAAAAACACTTTCAGTGGTGTTTAAATCGAAGCAACTGAAAGGTTTGCTCAGATCACATCAAACCAAATTATTGCAAATTATTATTATTGTTATAATTAATTCTTCTCAAACTAGGGCTGGGCGATTAATCGAAATCGACATTCAGAACCTATAATCGATCAAATTTTTCCAGGTCGATTATTTTGATTACTTTCCCTTTAAAAACACTACTGCGTGTGGAGTCACGTGACCCCGCTCCGTTACGCTACCCTACGTTCCCACCAGACGCGACTTGCGTGAATAAACCGCACTACTTCAGCATAGTTGGACACTAGAACATTGAGTTTACTCGCTTCATTCCCACGTGAAATGCTTGAGTTCACTAAGATCACCTCATTCAAACGTGTTAAAGATTGTTTCATTACAACAGTCTGTTGTTTACATGGATACACTGCACATTAAAATATTTGTTTACAGAAGCTTGTCAGTAATGTTCAATTAATCGAGATTTTAATTTTAGGGCAAACCACCCAGACCTATCTCAAACTGTTCATGTTAACAACATCAGCTTTGTGTGACTGTGTGATTGTGATATGTGCATTATAACGGATAACGCCAGTCTAATTTCTTTCTTTACTTCTTTCATCTAAAGAAGTTGTTCTTCGAACTCATAATTGATTTTGGATCATTTTTAATGTAAAAAAAAAATAATAATAAAAAATGGATATATA
>JAUMHP010000060.1:16405003-16424799 GCA_032361065.1 Enteromius trimaculatus
GCAGTTTCAGAGCCTGGTCACGCTGGAGGCGTTCCCAAAGCGTTTTTGGACGCAGTTCGAGTTCCTGAAAAGGAACTAAAATATGTTTTACTGAAAAGCTGTTGGCAAAAAATGTCCAGCTGAATCTGTATGATTCGGATGCAAATATTGTATCTGTACAGAAACATCCAAAACAAAGATAAATAAATGATTTAAGCGATACTACTTTGTAAGAGCAATATGAGAGCATGGGCTTTGAGAACAACTAATCTAGTTCACATTCCCTCAAGGCTGTTAAAGCAGCTTCTGGTGTACTGTATGTGAACCTTTTGATTGTAGTAGAACCAGTTCTCTGGGCAGCTGCCGACATAGTGAGGGTCGCGTGGGTGCTCCACTAAAGACACAGTTCTTCGCTTGCACACGTAACCATGTTGATCCTTACAGCTTGCTGCTGACCACTGACCTGTACAACATTATTGATAAGCAGTGTTTGAGTACACCGGATAATGCTACTTGTGTGTGCTTAAGTTATTGTGCGTGCATATATTATTTACCAGATTGAGATGACATCTGGATGCAGTTTTGGCCAGCCCTTCGGGAGAATCTACCATTTTCCCAGTTCTCATAATCCAAAGCGGATCCATCGGTCCAACTGCAGAGAGCAAACACATATTAATCCCAACATGCTTGACACTGTATGCTCCTCTTGTGCATACAGTGGTAAAGTGTGTGACTTCTGTAAGGTTTTTGACCAAACGCAATTGCAAATATACTGTTTATTTTGAACCTAAAGTCATAAGGATTATCTTTCACTTATATAACAATGTATAAATAAACCTTGATTTTTCATTTATTGAATTAGGCTTAAAAAAATGCTGTTAAAAAGTTACAAAAAAGCACCTGAGACCACTGTGACCACTGTTAGCAGACAAACCAATCCACCAAAATTCAGAATCCTAAAAACAAAGAAAAAAAACAAATATGCTCTTTTATATAAACACATGTAAATATTATATTATGCATACATGTACTGCATAGACACACACTGCTCCAAATGTTTTGGTCAGTAAGATTGTCTCTTATGTTCACCAAGACTGCTCTAATTTAATAAAAAAATACAGTAATATAGTAAAACAACTGAAAAACTGTTTTCTTATTTAATATATTTAATTTTTCCTTCAGAAATTACTATTTTCAGAATTTGCTGATCAAGAAACAATTTCAAATTTAACAAGTCATGTTTTCAGTCACATGACTAGTTCGAAGACCTGGAGGCCAAAACATCCATAGAACGGCACAGGCATGTCAATTTTCCATTTGTTTCATGGCCGCAAATATTTAGACCACCTCTTAAAACAAGAAAATAAGGTATAAAATTTAAGTTTTGGCCATTTGCAATACATATTAAAGGCCTGCGGCAATATTTTAATCATTAAACAGCGTGACAAAACAATGCAGAAACACTTAAGAGTGCCATAATATATTTAAAACAGTAATATTTACAAATCTAATTCAGTAATCAATGTATTAATGAGACAGTTTACATAGGTGTATGTTGTCTGTCTGTTTTGGTTTCATTTTCATTTCTCACGTGTCTTGTCCTTATTTGGAGTTCCTGTCCTGTCTTGTGATTATTAGTTGATTTGATCCCATGTGTTCCTAATCTCCCTATTATTGTTTGAATGTGTATTTAGTCTGTGTATTTTGCGTTCTTCCCTGTCTGTTGTTAATGTTGACATTGTTCCTTGTATCCCTTGTGCAGCGTTTTGTTTTGTATGTGTTTTCTAGTTTAAATGTTCATCATTGTTTTCATCCACGTCTTCCTGCCTTTCACGCTCTGCACCCCAACCTCTCAACAGTGACAAAAGGAAAGCAGATGAGGCTGGAATATAACAGTAATAGTGTTATTTTTTTATGGGAAAGCACTTGCGTTTATATTCTGGCTTCATCTGCTGGTCTGTACAAAATATACACCATCAATAAGGTGTTTACTGAATTTCACCTTTTTAATGTCTGCGCTTCCCTACATTACTACTCAATGCATCTGTGTAAAAATGACTGATGGTCAGTGGAGCAAAGCTTTGTTTTGCCCTCCAAGGAGTGTGATGTCACGTGTACATAAACAAATGCATGTAATACCTTGTTAATTTGTTCTCTGATGAAGCTGAGTTCCTCACTAGAGTGAATGG
Organism: Enteromius trimaculatus; assembly: GCA_032361065.1. Classification (NCBI taxonomy): domain Eukaryota; kingdom Metazoa; phylum Chordata; class Actinopteri; order Cypriniformes; family Cyprinidae; genus Enteromius; species Enteromius trimaculatus. Next base: position 16,407,172 of record JAUMHP010000060.1, read on the forward strand.
AGAGAAGATCAGCGCCCAATATCTTACAGGCGAAGGAGACGGACTCCCAGGGAAACTTCTTACTGACAAAGTAATATTCAGCTCCTTTGGAAAATATCCACGGCTCACGTTCTGCACCATGAACACAAAAGTGTCATCATCGTAAACATCAGCAGAGAAGATCAGCCCTTATAGTATTTAACTGTTCTGTACTTACGGTCGTTGTACCAGTATGGATTAACCAACTCCAAACCTGAGCAAAACAAAAATCAAACACTTTGCGGTTGTTGTTTTTGCAATTTTTCCAACAAAATACAAAATAATGCAATGCAACTATTAATTGAAACCAGTTTAAGCTGGTCCTTTCCGTAAGCTGAGTTTTCATTGCATGATATTTCCATACACCCAAAGCACAAACCTCTAGGGACTTTGCAAATCCACTCATATTTGGAGTCACACGAGTGAGGCGTGAGGGTGTTTGTGAGGTCACTGTACACAGCACACATGCGAGAGTCCACTTCATTCATGTCCTCCATGAACGATGTCACCACCTGCAGGATGCCATCATGACAATTATTTTTAACCAGTGGATGAACAGCTTCTTCCATGTCTCTCTATTTTACATGGAGATCGTATATTCAAACATATCCAAAGCACATGACTCTTTGCTTTCTCTTTTCCTGGCTTTTTTGTCTGCTTTTCTTTTTCTTTGAATTTTTACCGGTGTGCCGTCGGACCATTCCCAGGCTCCATTAGACCACGGGTTTCTCTTAGTAAAGCCCACCCAAAACCAGCGACCGTCTGTGCTGAAAACAGACAAAAAAGAATGGAGGGAGAAAAATAATTTAATTAATCACTTAAAATATATTAATTACATCATTCTTGTTTTTACTTTTTTTTCATTTTATACGTGTCACATTTTTAAAAACATAAATAATATATATATTATTTATGTTTTTAAAAATGTGACGAACATATACAAATATAATATGGGGTCCAAAAGTCTATATAAGTTTATTTAACCTAGAAATATTATCATGGAAATATTAATTTTCTACCTTTTTAAACAATTCTGAAAAATACATTTTGAATTCCAGGTTTTCAGTGTGACCCCAGACATTTGAATGTCGGTGTATGCAGGTGGCCATTAAATGTTTTTTTTTTTTTTTTATAATTTTGTACAGTGGTTGAAAAGTCTGGGGTTAGTAAAAATTTTGATGTTTATTCAGTTGCACAGTGTTTTTTGACCTTGCATGCATGTTAACCTGACCGAAAATATGAACCTTTCAACTTTTTCATAATGGCACTTAAACTTGAGAATGGTGGGAAAACGTGTAAACCAACATTTGGAACATCTTAGAGAGGAGGTTTTTGACAAAAGCCTGATCTTCATAGTGATGGAAACTGGCCAGATCAGCACCCAAAGACCGGCAGAAAAACTGAGCCTCGGTCCAGGTGCGTTGCATCAGGATCTTCTCGCTGTGATACACCTAAACAACAAACAAACAAACTCGACATGAACGGCAGGAACATACTGAAAAGTAAAGTCTATGAAATAAATGATTCAACACAAGACAATGGCTCTCAATACAGTGGTAAATGATATTTTAATCTTTGTACTACCTTGTAACAGTGAGACAGGCCTTTGCGGCTCTCCCATCCAATGGGACATGGTGCATTCGGGTCTAAATGAGGTACAGGCATCAGGGTGTCATGATTACTGCTCACTTCCTGTTTACACACAGCCAGGGCCTTAAAAGTGTCACAGTTTTTCACCTCCCAGTGACCCAGAGCCTGACCTCCAGACATCACCACACAGCCTCCTCCAGTCACTGCAGACACAATGGTTTTCTTACCAGTGTTTTTTGCAAAGAAAGCAAATCATGAAGGTTTGAAAAAAACTTAAGGGTGAGTAAATAATGAGAGAACATTCATTTTGGGTGAACTGTCCCTTTAAGAACTTACCAGGCTGGTGTCGGTTCCAGTTGGTGTAGGTGAGGGGTATCGTCGAGCTGTTCTGTGTCAGCCAGCGGTACTCGCCCGTCCTGTTCTGGTCTTGCAGAGCTGTCCAGTAAGATCTGGACTCAAAGCCTTCCTTTTCACTGATCAGGCTGTTTAGGAAGGCCTGCTCAAACCTGCCGCAGAGAAACCACACACTCTGATTGTGATCTATGCGTCTGCCTCTTTCATGTTGTGAACTTTTTAATTATCCTTGTATAGTAAGCATTTCCTGACTACTCATTTGTGACCCTGAACCACAAAACCAGTCAGTTTTTTTTAAAACTGAGGTTTATACATGAATAAGCTTTCCACTGATGTACAGTTTGCTAGGATAAAAAAAAAAAATTGGCCGAGATGCAGCTAATTCATAATCTGGAATTTGAGGGTGCAAAGAAATTGAAATATTGAGGAAATCGCTTTTACGGTAGGAAATTTAAAAACATGATCTTTACTTAATATCATAATGATTTTTGACATTTAAAAGAAATCTATAATTTTGATCCATACAATGGGTCTATTGCTACAAATATACAAATATGACTGGTTCTGTGCTCCAAGGTCACACTATGAAACGCATTTCCTAGTTACTCCAGGTTGGTTAATGCTTCTTTCTAGGTGCATCATATACATACATTACCATCAAAAGCAAATGAACAAAAGGAAGAGGTACTTTTTCCATCAAAGATGCACTCAATTGATAAAAAAGTGAAAGTAAAGACAGATATAATGGTACATAAGACATGTCTACCAAGAAATTTGTTGTTTTTTGACATTTCAATTGTCTTTCTGAAACAGACATATCCTAATTTCCTGAAAAATACTAAGCAACACTACAGTTTTGTTTTTTTTACTTTGATACAAATCAGCATATTACAATGATTTCTGAAGGATCATGTGACACTGAAGACTGGAGTACAGGTGCTAAAAATGTAGCTTTGTATCACAGCTTGGGCGTTTTTGACATACCTGCTTTCTACAGTAACAAGAGAAGATTTACAGTAATATCCTTTCACTGCATCCTCAAACGTCTGCTCCTGATCTGTGATTGTGTAACACCAGTTGTCCTTCCTTCTCCAGCCCTGCGTATACACACAACAATACACAATCTTGACACTAACAGTAGAGTGTAATTTCTAGAAAATATTCTTAATTTAATACTACTTCAAGTATAAAGCACATCATTTTTTTGCAGGACATTTGGGATGCAGCATCAGCTGGAATTGACATCTGGCTGTGTTTTCACATCTGTCCTCTAGAAAACCTGGACCAGATTGAAACATGCATTTTAACAGCTATAAATAGACACAGCTCAAATAATATTAAACTAATATTAAACAGACAGGATTTAAAGTGTTCACCCTTTTATACACACTATTGTCCTTTAGTATATAAAACCATTTCAGCGCACAACACAGTCACAAGCTGAGTGTGGGTGTGACACACACGTCCGTGCACTGGCACGTGTGCATCTCTGAAAAGTGCCCTTTCTCTGTTTGGCCATATTCATAAAGTTCATCCTTCTTGCAGTCATCTTTTTTTCATAGCCAAAAGCAGAAACAGAGCAACAGAACAGATCTGAATGTGTCTGTTGTTCTCAGGCCATGACCCGCTCTCACCCTCGCTGACCGTTGCTCCGTCCTCCAGACACACGGCCTGTCTGCCCTCCTCACCCCACATAAAGCCCATCTCAAACACAACCAATCAAATATGCAGGAAAACAGATGAAAGGAGAATGCTGGTAATAAGACGGGAATCATTATTCATTTTGAATGACGTGTTCTGGGGAACTTTTCTTTTCTTTTCATTTTTTTCTTGCTGTGCTTTTTAATCGAACCAAAACCTGGCAATGTCTGTGTTTATGTTCGTGTGCTTGCTTGTCATAGTATCAAATGTAGTAGATGGGCAGGCTTTTGTGAGGGCTAGATGCTACCCGTCTCAGAGGAAAAACGAGGAGCCTCGTAAACTGGAGGTTTTCGTCTTCCTTCTACGTTTGCAGGGAAGGAGTGGAAAGATAAAGGCTGCTTTGGGCATTGCAAGAACAGCCCGGTACGCTACATCTCTTGCTCAATGCTTTAGCCATCTTTGTTGTTTACCTGATTACCACCATACCGGGGCGAAAATAGGTTTACACAGCAATTGCGTATTTCTGGTGCAAAATACGGAAGTTGTGAGAAAGGTCTATACAATAAGTCTTTAAAATAAAAGTCCCACTCAAAGGAGCCTTTCATACATAATGTATTCATATTTTATTTCAGGTTTATTTCAATTAATCAGTTAACAATAACACTAATGGACATGATTCTAAACAACCTACAGAAAATAGACATATTTGCCAGCAAAACATAAGCAAATATGATTTGATCTTTGACTTATTTTGTTACTTTCCTATTTTCTTTCAAAAAGACCACCCTTGGGCTTCTAATTTTCTTTTTCCTCCCTGAATATGTGCGTTAAAGTACGCGCTCACCTCTGGACATCCTACATCCCATTCTCCAGACGGATGCTGTGGGACGAGACCTGATGTCTTACAGATTGCGGCATGCCGCTCTTCACAGTCCTCAAACTGCCATCTGCTGTCCTAGAACACACACACACAAAGAGTCCTTCATCAAGTAGCGAAGAAAGTTCAAAAGGGTCAGATCTGTCATGTGAGCCGGTGGATGCCTAGACTGCTGGTTTACTGCTATGACTAACTGGTGACTGTGCATAAAGCTGTCTCTGAAATAAGAGCTTGCCATTTTAGCTTTTAGCCAGCTGCGTCTGACCACATACTGTATGCTCGCTCGGTTTATGACTAATGTCCTATGTCATTAATCTGACCTCTGACCTTACCTTCCGGTCTACGGTGACGCAGATTCGTTTGTCGCCATGGCTATGGGAAGGCTCCTGAGAGTGCCAGGATGTGAATGTGACTGGAGAGCCATCTGACCACTGGACTGATGAATGTTTGTCCTCCTTATGCAAGCCGATCCACACCTTAGACTCGGATCCTGACACAAACAATTTATAACTTGATAAAATGACACTATAAAATGAAAAAAATGTAATTTCACTCTAGTACCAACCATTGGAGAGCAGTTTCAGTAGTTGCTCTTGTTGGGAGAGGGAGTGGACGCTGACCAGCTCTGCCTCGAGAGCTTTGCATGCGCTGGAAGAGCCGTTCCAGCTCGACTTCTCATCCAGGTATCGGTAACAAAACCCATTATGGTCCAACCAACCATTAGGACAAATCGTCTCCTTATACTGCCAGTTTTCTTGTAAACAAACAGAAGGTGAGGAGATCTAACAATAGATTTAAAAATAAATACTACTGTACAGGCTACAGTTCTTTTCATAAGACCTTGGAAACTTTGTTAGATCAAAACAAAGACTGACTATGTTCTCCTAATGCAACGATGATATGCTATAAATAACTCCTAATGACACATACTGGGAAGATGATATGAAAGTGACGAATGTTTGTTGATAATGGTTTTTCCTCTTTTTATTAATATTTAACATTTTTGTATTTTTGTTTCTTTACCTTATATATATTGGTGAGGGTTAGTGTTTTTTTTATATTATATAAATATATATATATATATATATATATATTGTGTGTGTGTGTGTGTGTGTGTGTGTGGGAGTGTTGGGTTTAAAGTGAATCCATTTTCTTTTTTTTTCATTAAATGTACAATTTAGAATTTATCTTGTTAAATACCAATAAAAAGAATAAAAATTTGCCCATATTAGCACATATTAATTCCCAATTCTACATGACCATATTCTACATCCCTAATCCTACCCAATACCTAAACTTAAAACTACCTTAAAGTAGTAGTAAAGTAAAGTAGTAGGTAGTAAACTACCTTACTATAAAGGATACAGTATTGGAAAAATGTGTTTAAATTAAAAGTCATTGGCATTATAAGAATAACTCTTTCCATGAAACAAAAAAAACAAACAGATATACACTAGTCAACATGGATAAAACAGTGGATAAAAACCTTTCATAGAACTTTTTTGATCCACTTCAAATGCTGACTACACACACACACATATATATATATATAGGTACTGATTTAAATCAAGCCAACTTCATAGTCTCAAGCCAATCGTCTTATATTGTTGTTGATGACCCCCGACCGTTTCTATATTTACACACACTGTGAGAATCTGTGTGTTTGTGTGTTTTTCACAGCCAGGGCCAGGAGTTCAAACTCTAGATGGGACACAGCTGTTGTGTCTTTGAGCAGAAAACGCCCTCATTTTTCTCTTTAAACCAATCACAGTCAACACTAAACATCACAGAAACAAAAGTCACTAGTCTGTATCTGACAGCAAACTCTTTCCTTCAATAACGAGCACTGAAAAATGACACACGTTTTACGTAATACTGATTGTTACATACAGTACTGGGGCCGAAGCTTAAACTAGACCAAACTTGAGAAAACCAGGTGGATGGAGAGTCTGGGAAAAGTCAGACAGTTAGAGGAAAAGACAAAGAGCTATTAGAAACGGATGGATGGACAGACAAAAAAGTGGGATTAATGAATGGGAAAGATGCATGAGCAGTCAGATCACTCATGTATTTACCCATTGGCTCGGCATTCCGGCTGTGTTTGGTGGCTTTCTTGCAGATGTAAGGCAAGGCTGACTCACAGGACAGACTCTGCCAGGAACCCTGCGTGGAGTTAAACACCCCACACTGCTGGTTTTCCTGCATCGGGGTGGATGTCAGATCTGGACAGGAAGATGAACAAACACTGAATAGGGGATTTAAAGGGAGAGTTCACCCAAAAATGACTATTCTGTCATCATGTCATCATTCCAAACCTGGATGCATTTCCTTGTTTTGTTGAAGATATTCTAAAGAATGTTGGTAAGCAAACAGCTGTTGGTAGCCATTGACTTCTATTTTCTTTCTTCCACACTATGGATGTCAGTGGCTGCCATTAACTGTTTGGTTATCCCACATTAAAGGGGGCATATGATGTTGCTAAAAAAAACATTATTTTGCAATTTGGTGTAATGCAATGTGTTTATGCAGTTTAAGTAAAAAAAAAACATTAATTTCCACATACTGTCCACTTTTGTTTCTCCGCTAAGACTTGCCTTCTGAAACGGGTTGATTTGTACAAAGCTCATCGTTCTAGAAAAGCGAGGTGTGCTCTGATTGGCTAGCTATCCAGTGCATTTTGATTAGCTGAATGCCGCAAGCATCTGGTTGAAATGTTACGCCCACTTACCATACTGCGTCCCTGTGCTATAATACCATAACAATAAAAGCCATAACCAATGAGGCATTTATTGCATTCAGTGGGGACATAATTACTGATTATCATCTTTTTACGTGGTAAGATACAACATTCAAACCCCACATTTGAATAGTAAATAGCAGGATCTATTAATAAGAAAACATAACTTACTAAAAGGTTAAAGGAGTCAGAAGCGCCAGACTGTCCTTGCAGAGTTGGAGTGCCTTACTGTATAGTCTCTGTGCACAGCCAACATAGGCTGCTCTTGAGGTTCAGGAACCAGTCCTCTGTATGCACTAAAAAACACTCTAACGGTTGTGTTGAACTGTTCTGGAACAGTGTCGTGAATACAACTTGACAACTGATTTCTAGTTCTATCTTTTGGAAGCACAACGAAAGTAGTCCCCTGAACATGGCGCCTGCAGCAACACTACAGCCAGAATAATTGCCCCGCCTTCTTTCTTTGGGTAATTATTTAAAAAAATGTTTAAAAACAAACCCACTCTCTGATGTAGAAAAGTGGGGGTGTTTGACGAGTCATTTTAGGGGGCAAGGTTTCTGCAGGACTTTTTAAGACCTTTTTAAGACCCGTAAAAATTTAATTAATACCATATAAGCGGGGGAGGGTAATGTCTATAGTATAATTTTAAACTGTAAAATTACTGTAAAAAGCATACTTTACAATTCAGATACAGGTTTTCAGTAAAACAAAAAGTTTTCATAATTAACTTTACATTTCATCCTTTAAATAATTTCAAAAGTATTATTAGTACAATTATTATTATTAAATTATTATATAAATGTGAATTAGGGGTGTGCAATATTGAGAAAAAAAAATTACAAAAATACAAAATACATAAGAGTGTGTTATTGTGCTGATATCTTGATATTCTTCATATTCTGTGTGGTCAGTTCACAGTGATAGAAATAATGATAGTGATAGAAATTAATCTTTTTCCAGTAGGTTTTTACCTGTACGCCTTTTTTTCTAAAAAAGGGTGCATCTTTTGAATAAAGTGTTTGCATTTTTGCTATTACCAAGCAAATGAAATCATTATCAACAAATTTGATCTCTGCAGTGCATCTGAAGTGGCATTCAGATGTATTTACAGTTTAATGCAGCTTAGAGGGAAACGTAATGCTAACCTGCAGTTACAAATGCATAAATTATGTTTTGATATTTGAAATGTAAAATGTTGAAAAAACCTAAAAAAACCCTAAAACCTTTTAAACGTAAAATTTAAAGTAGGAGGCACTGTTAATAAGCGAGTCAATTGCAAATGAAATGAAATGTTATAAATATAGGCTATACGTTTTCTGCCCCCATATCTTAAACATTGTGAACCATGGAGTGAAAGAAGGCACTCGAACCCGCACTAGTTTAACTTGTTAACTTATTCCTTCTCTGACAGCAGCTCTAAACGTGCAGCGCTCATGTTTATTTGATGAAATCATAGCCTTTTGAAGTTTAATCATCACATTCAGCCATATCGCAATTCTGGTCTTTCCGTCTCCAAATTTAAGACCTCTTGAAATCATAATTAAGACTTTCTTGTACAATTTAAGACAATTTAAGGCCTTAAATTTGATAAACTAAATGCAAGACTTTTTATGGCCCTTTTTTATGATCTTATCTATGCACTAACAGCTTGTAACACTCCAAAGAGAAAGAAAAACTTGAAATCGCATCATATGACCCCTTTAATATGTGTGTTCAACAGAAAAAAGCAACTCATGCGTTTATACTTTAGGGGCCGGTTTTCCGGTTAGGAATTAGATTAAGCCAGGGCTATACCTTTGCTAATTTAGGACATTAAAGAATTTTTAGTAACATGTCTTGCAAAAATGCATTATCTGTGAGCATTTTAAGACCAAACAATGACAATAATGTATTCTAAGATATCTCAGTGCAAGCCTTTTCCAGTTTAGACAGCTCCTAACATTTATTTTAATCTCAGAATAGTCTTAAACCCTGCTCAGGAAACTGCCCCTAGATGTTTAGATGTCCGCTTATTAACTAAATCCTTTTAAGAACCTCCATGTAAATTCACTTAATGAAGACTTGCCCTTTTTAGAGTAAACTATTTCCTAAATAGGTAATACTGGCCATGAATAACAACTCATATCATAAGTCAGCTGTACCTGTGGTGTAACTGACGAGAGCCAAAGGAGATGCATCAGACCACTGCCATCCCCCATGTTCACTGAGATGGTTTAATCCCATCCAGACCATCACACCCATATCTGAGAGTCTTTCTGGTGGAACACAATAACAGTAATGACACATCAACACTTCCATGAAACACAGTATGGCATTTTAGGAACAATGTAATAGTAATAGTAGATCATACTGCTAAGGTCCAAAAAGATAAACAAAAGCACCATAAAAGATGTCCATACGACAGAGTGCAAGTTCAAGGCCACCAATGTTAATCTACTCTCCTCTCTGGTATGTATATATATGTATATACAGTACATATATACTGTATATAAAACAAACAATTTATTTCAAAATACTTTTTTGTGCAAACAAACAAGAGTGCGTGTTTACCTTTAATATAGTTTTGTTCACTGGACTCTGTGATGGACAGAAGACTCCCACCCTGTGCTTGACAGGAAGAAAGAGCTTGACTCCAGGTTAGGATGGAGTACAAGTTAAACTGATAACAGGCATTCAGCTCAGGATGGCTCTCCCAGAATTCATTGCAGCCTGACACTGGAAATAAGACACATAGACAGGCTCTGTTTGATTCCTTTAGTCAGTTTGAATATACTCAGTTTTCACCACCATTTTTGTTAAAATATGTTTTTAGAAGATTCACCAAAGCTGTAATCATTTGATTAAAAATACAGTAAAAACAGTAATATTGTCTATTACTGAAAGTTTAAAAAACACTATTTATTTGAAATACAAATCTTTTGTAAGAGTATAAACGCATTTACTGTCATCTTCAGACCATCAGACTTTGCAAAACAAAACTACATAAAAATGCACCAACTTTTGAATAGTAGTGTACAGAAAAGTAAGAACATATATAATTTACTTAATATGTGATTTTACCTTTATTGGGGCAGAAGCCCCATTTCTCATCCTGATCATAGTGGTTAGTTGTGGCACACCAGAGGTGACGGTCCTCTCTGCCTTCAGAGGTGCAATCCCAGAACCATTTATTGTTGTATTTGAAGGGTACGGAGCAGGTCATGCCATGGGAGTTTCCTTGTAATGTGTGGATGTCTGTCAACATCAAGAAAACAGAAGCTGTATGACTGCATGCAGTCCCATCAAATAAACCTCATCAAACTGGTCGTAGTAGTCAACCAAAATGTGACAGCAGGTTGACTGCATTTTAGTAATTGAAGTAATGTGGTGTGACCAACATACCAAAGAATTGATGAAAATAAAACAAAACAAAATGGGAAATTATATCTAAAAGAGGACCCCTGGTAAACATCAGTAAAGCTCACTGCACACTGAATTTGAAATTTCAGACCGACAGTGGAGTCAAGTGGAAACAATCCATGACCTAGTGCCAAAAATACTGACAGCCAATCAGAAGCTGCCTAATTTTAATAAATACAAACATTTAAAGAGGCAGGCACACTAATAAAAAAACAGAACACTATCATCCGTTCTCAGGCACGCTCATTGTTGTACCCATAGATAAATATTTACATATTAAATCTTTCCAAGCACGCAGATGCGTCCGCAATTTAAATAATAGGAAATCTACCTATAGATGGTTTCAACGACAACAACATAAACAAATGTTACTGCACATGCATGCTTTTGTGGCCCTAACTTAACTTCCGGTAGACACAGCTATTTCCTTCTAGAGTAGATTTTTTTTTTTCAAGCAAAATATGTTTGCTGCATAAATCAGACTGATTTATTAAAAATGCAAACTCATTCTCTGCCAGCAAAAGAGAGGTTTCCCTGGAAACAGCTGTAGACAAAGCAGTTCTGAGCTTACAAACGCTGCCTTACATGCAGGATGAAATGAAAATAAAATTTTCGTCCTTCAGAAATATAGTGATCTAAAAACACCTATGCCACAGATTGATTTTTGACAATTATGTTTATTCAACGGAGCCTTTTGGAAAATCTGGTCAATTTTGATATTGTGGCAGGTCACCACAAATAATTAAATGTATGGGAAACACATCCCACAGCACAATAACTTGAGACTCATTACTCATTAGCTGCATTTGCAGCCGGCGGCACTAACCAGAATTATAATTAATAAATTAATTATAAAAAAAAATGTGTCAGAAGACATCTTGCCTTCATATGGGTAAGAGCATGGCCCTTCACCAGCTGCCCCGTAAATCCGCCACTGATGCAAAGCGGCCCTCTTCACCACCACTTTGGAGTCCACCACCACTAACTTATTATTCATCGCTCCGTACAACATGCTGCCCCCACAGCGCCACCACATGGTTGGGAGGGACACGTCACAATCAAAGACGCCCACATCAGGCTGCAGCAACTTGGTGGCGTTGATCCCTAGACATCGATTGGTACCCAGATTGTAGAGACGATGCCGAGACACCCATTTCCAAAGCAGGGCGGCAGATGGGGGCTCACAGCTGGCCAGAGACAGACCGGACAAGTCCGTCGTGAGACAAAGCTTCTTCGTCACGCTCTCCAACCGGAAAACTCCTTTACCTGCGTCACACAAACACAGATGCACAACAATGCCAAGTTAATTTTTGAGTTGGTCAAGCTAAAAGCATATTTTCTTGTCGTATCAAATACACTTGGGAGATGTGAGGCCCTGGGGTTTTTTGACCAGTGGGAAAAGCCATTTTTAGGAGTATTATATAGCCATTTACATGCAGAGCCATGTTAGATTATAATGGCGAGTGATATTGGAGATTCGAAGGCATTCAGAGGCACTGAGGTATCAGACAGGTCTGATTATACAGCGAACAGATAGAAAGATAGAGCTGCTTTCTCCAGTTTCACCTCCACAGAATGGGGCTTAATATTTCAGAGTTCTCAAAGCCGTCAAGGCTGAGGGTCTTTTGTGGGCGTTGACACGAAAGAGTAATTGAAAATACAGGGCGAAGACAAAGATATTCTCAAACAGACGAAAGGGTATCACACAAAAGGTATCGTCAACCTTCAAAGGGAAGCTACACATTATCCTCGCCTTGTCTGATGTCTGAAGCAGAATAGGAAGTATTGGATTTTCTTGTGTGGAAGTGATATTTCTATTTAGATTATGCTGGGAATGGGAATAAGAAGTTTAGGGTAACACTTTATTTTACTGTTACAAACATTAGTTGCTTTTTAGCATGCACGTTACTAGACTATTAGCTATTTATTATTCTACATCCCTAATCCTACCCAATTAATAAATTTAACAACTATCACACCAACTATTAATAACCAGCAAATTAAGAATTTATTGAGGGAAAAGTCATAGTTAACAGTTAACAAGTGTTACCTATTAAAAAGTGTTACCAACTTAGGAAATTAATGATAAATAACAGTAAAGATTTAGAAGTTCAGATAATTTTTTAAACACAATATGTTAATAAAACACTTTATATAGTGTGTATATGTGTGTATATCTCACTAATAACTATTAGTGAGATATGACTTTGCCTCAATAAACTCCTTAACAGTTTATAAAAGTTAGTGAGGTTTAGGTATGAGGTACAGTAGGATTCAGAATCTGAAATATTACCATGCAAAATAAAGCATTATGTACTTTGTAAGTACTCGTAAACAGATAATATGTTCGAATAATGCAAGCTAATGAACAGTGTGACACAAAAAAAAATTTGTTGTCATGATTTAAAATAAAACTCATTTTATGCAATATAATAATCCGTTTTTTTTGTCCATTCAATGAAAATCAGTAGGGTCCGGTGTTGTTTTGAAACCCATTGTCTTAACAAAACCTGTGGGAACTCTCTTTAAAATGTCTTCTGAGATCAAAACACACAGCGGTTCATTTTGGGGTGAACGTGTCCTACTTTACCTGCATTCCTCGTCCTCCTTGAAATAAAACTGAATGTGTTCCATGACACTGAATATCTCCGTGACAGATTAATTATTTGCTATGTGATATCAATAAACCCTCTGGAACCGCATGTAGAACATGTTGTTACCGGTCTGAGCGAGGGTGTAGGTGTGTGTTTATGTGTGTGCTGACCTCAGCTGACCCTGTTTATAACTAGTGTGATGACTCACAATGTTGGCTACCAAGTCACGCGCATTATGATAAATGCATACCTGGAATGAAATGCTAGTCGCTTTGGATTAAAGCATCTGTCAAATGCATGAATGTAAACGCAAATTTTCTGGGACTGCAACAAATTAGACTCTTGGACAAACTTCAGAAACCCACTGTGTCCTTCAGCGGGGGTAATACTTGTGACATTCCTTTTATTAGAGGAGAAGTCGTGCAGTATACTGTATTGTCTGCAATATTTGTTCAGTTTTTCAGCTTTAAGAGAAAATCTAACTTTTTAATCTTTCATTCTTACACAATTCTGAACAGATTCAGTATATTCTACCACTAGAAGTGGTTCCAAAATAATTTCAGGCCTATTTTTGGTACTGATGTACATGTTTGTCTTCATTATGTGCCTTTTTAAATTCACTACATGTTAAATGAATTTATAAATTATGCACTGTGTACTATTATGTGTACTATTATTTTCTATTATTTTATTTAACCAGCTACTGTTGTATTTAACATACTGTTTATTATACTGCTAAAAAACTAAAAAAACATGCTGATATCATTTAAAAGAACAAACTTATGTTTACCTAATATATGTATTTATGCCTTTCCAATATCTCCAATAAATTATTTACATTGCAGTTATTTACATTAGTGGGCTTATGTGTCATTTAATAAATAAATATTACAAAATAAAACATTACATGAGAAATAAAGTATGTTTTGCCCAATTATGGTAGATAGACAGATATGTCTTTAATTGTTTTTTTTTTCTTCTTTTATTTCTAAACATTAGTTTACAGTTTAATGTTAGGTGAATAATAAAAACCACTAACACACACACACACACACACACATATATATATATATATATTCAGCCAATAAGGGTCACATAATGAAAGTATTAATACAAATTTTAGTTTTTTTTTTTTTACAAAAGATCATGTGAATTTAAACTCCATTTTTCATAGATTTTTTAATTTTTATTTATTTTTTTTCTAGCAGTGGTTTTGTTTTAAATTTAATATAAATTAATATAAATATAATGCCACTATTCAGCCACTGTTTACCTATAATAAAACATTACTTTATACTCCATTTGTATTTTATTTATATCAAAGGTTTTGTATTCGAACTGTTTAACTGTGTTCTTCACAAGGGGTTAATGTATGTTAATTTGAAATGGTGGCTGTGATATCTTTGAGTATTGTTTCTTGTCACTGTTTTGCATTTTCATGAGTTGGTCCTAATCGTTTAAACCATATGCCTTTACCTGGGAAGCCTTTCAGATTTCACTGTGACAAACACATTCTGTCTGGGTCATGCAGTTCCAAAGGTCAACATGTGTTCAATAACTTTTTCTGAAAAATACAGCTTTTTGTGTCCTTGTCTTTAAGGAAGTATACGCCTGTACAAAACGAAACCTTCAGTGAAAACGTTAGTGTACGTTTTAAAGTTGTCCAAACTCAGTTGTATCATGTGATGAGCAGCCGCCTATCGGTTTGTTTGGTTGCAGTAAACTTTCACTAACACAAGGGCAGCAGTCACATAAGTCTTAAAAACGCATTACCAGACACATTTAGCTTACTCTCCCGTTTGCGACCGAAATAATAGTGTTTACAGGGTCATCCCAGACGTGAAATGACACGCTACGGCTAGTCTTTCACAGAGAAGAGCTGGACTATGCGCTCTACATACTAATGCAATCAGCAGATCACAGCACACTTCATCTACACGACAAACTCCTGCTCCTGACCAAACACAGGCGCTCATGCCATCGAGGAATGTATCGTTTCATAAAGACGCAGACGTCGCGCAGGCCGATTGCACTTACTGTACAGTTCGAAAAGTTGACTTTTGTTCCAAACTTCAGTTTTGTCCGATACTTCCGCAGCAGCACACGCTAAATAACTAACATGAAACAGCATATAAAGGACATAAAGCGCTTCATGGAAGCGAATACGAAGAGTTCGAGTGTGTCCTTGCATTTCCACTGGAGATGAGCTCGCCGCAGAGACTGCAGCCTGTTTTCACCACACTTTCCGCGAGTTTGGGAATTCTCTACGTCACTGGTCTCTCTAAAGCCAGTAAAAGGCAAAACATATTCCTTTCCTCTTACAGCCCGTCTGCTCTAAACGCGACGCGACCGAATTAGAACGTTGCGTTTTAGATTCCCTGTGCGTCGCGAATGTTCACTGTCTGACAAATCCATTATTGCGTAACCATGCATCTGGCCAGAAAGCGATCAAGGTGTGGTGATTAATTAAGTGAAATAAATGTATTGTTTACATATTTATATAAATAAATAAAAATATAGATCGCGTTTTAAATCGAAGTTGCAGTACACAAAAAGCTGCTTAGGGCTGCACAAAGCATTACATATGCATTTACAGTTTGAAAAAAAAAATAATGTTCTGAAATTAACGTTTTAAATAGGCTATTAAATCATTAACAATTTCAGTCACTCTGCATGCAGCCTTAAAGGTTTTCTTACTTCAGCAAAGGAAAACCAGTCTCTTCTTGGCTTATAACGAAATCCTCCAAAACTTTTCTTTACTAATAATCGGTTTGTGCTTCTAATTTGTGACCGTCGTTTCATTTTGTTCTCCCTCCGCAGTGGCCTGAAGTGTAAACAGCAAACACCCGTTTAGTCCCATTAAAAGGCTTGGAGGAGTCTGGACAGTTTTTAATATGACTTTGACTGAATTCGTCTGAAAGAAAAAAAGTCACATCTTTTGGGTGAACTAGCCCTTTAACGTGACTGTGTGTAGGAAAGTAATATGAAACTCAACATTTTCATGAAAAACCATCAAATATATTACAAAACACAAGTAAACAGACTTTTTTTTTTACATTTGATCCAGCAAAACCATACTTAATCTTATCTAATTACAAAAGGCTCAGCCTCGACTAACTAATCGCAAACATTTGTCACAAATAACTACATTTTGCTGTAACAACCACAAAAAAAACGCTAAATGTAAAACAAGAAGATCCAGTGTTGCCCAGATTGAACAGTACCTTTAGCACGTTTAGCAGCACAACACATTGTTTAAATTATGTACAGTTTCTAAAATAAATTCCCTGCCAATAACTGACAGTCCTTCCCCCAGCATACAAGCACACGGTTACACACACACACACACACACTCACTCACTTGTACAGTACAATAATTTTTTTGTTTTGTTTTTTAAAGTAAATAGGTAAATAGAAGCCTGCATTTTGTGTTTTAACACAAAGTTGGTCAGTAGCCCTAAGAAATATTACTCTTCTGCTGCCCTGCGCTTTTGTAGGTCACATTTTTAAATGTTGACGTCGAGCTCCTAAAAAGAGGATTTGTGCCCTGGAGGTAAAAGAGGGAAAAATACGCAATTATTTAAAAGTATATCAGGATTTTAACACATTCAAATGAACAGAATACTCTATATTGTAACGCTCTCTTGATAGAGTTATCATACCGACTGCCATTTTGCTTTCGCCTTCTCTGCCTCAAACTTGGCAACTTCTTTCCGGTCATGGACAGAAACTAGAAACTTCCAGGTCACAAGGAGAGTAATGCCAATGATGAGGACAGACATGGACACACCCAGAGCAATCAATGGTGCATTTGGTGGCTTTGGGCAGTCTGTAGGAGAGTGATGGACACACAATTAAAAATATAACAACTTCATTTTAATGTGTAATGCCACCATGTGTATGTTAAACTTTATGTGTTTATGTATTTTAAAGCATTAAACCATGAAAATTAGTCATTAGTCTCACCGTAAAGCTTGGGGTTGTAAATGATGCTGCCGTGATCACTGTCCACCAAGCTGAATGATACTAGACAGTTGTCCTCATTCTGTAAGACGCACAATGCCACCCGACTCTCTTCAAAATCTGAAAACCAAAATGTATTACATTACATTTATGCATTTAGCAGAGGCATGTAACACACCCATACACACACATACATGTTGATTTTTGTGGTTTATGTGGACTCTTCATAGGTGTAATTGTGTTTATACTGTACAGACTGTATGTGGTATTGCCCTACACCTAAACCTACCCCTTACAGGAAACTGTGCATTTTTAGATTTTCAAAAATAGTTTTATAAGCCATTTGAAGTACGGGGACACCGAAAATGTGCTCAAAAAGCACCTTCATATCGTAATACCTATGTCATACCCATGTCATTATACAAAGAGTCCTCATAAATCACAAAAAAATGCC
>JAUMHP010000060.1:16425591-16442225 GCA_032361065.1 Enteromius trimaculatus
TAATAAATCAAAAAAAAATTCCCACACACACACCTATATATATATATATATATATATATATATATATATATATATACAACAAATCATGTATGTATGATATTATCCCACTCAACTGTTTTTATTCCCTTCAATCTCATTATATCTCTTTCCTTTGTCCCTCTCATGTCTTTATTAAAGGCAGACAGTGTTTTGTGTCTTCTGATTGTCTTCCAGTCTTCAGAGCACCAGTTGAGTTGTGATCTCAGGGTTCATATAATAGGCTGATCTTGTATAGACACTCAAGGGTTTTGAAACCCAGTGGGCCCTAACAATAGGCTCTCTACATAACAAGCTAAGTAGCTTGTTTCCCTTTGTGAAGGGTCAAGAGGGCCGATATAAAGGATTTCTGCTTTGTGTGTGCTTATAAGAGTATATCAAGACACATTTGAGGTTTTGGAAGGAACCAGCATAAAAGTATATGGCAAGCAAGTTTTAACCACTAATCCTTAAAATGTATTAGTATCCATTTTCACACTACTAGTACTTATTTTACTTGTATCTAGTGTCTGTTGCATTAAGTACTTGTACTTATGCATTAGCTACTAATGCTTTTTTTTTTGAGCACGCCTGATAGGCTGCAGCCTTTTTTTATCATATTTTCTGGATTCTTTAAAGGATTTGAGGGACGTTTCAGGATTTTCTACATCAAGAAAATAAGATATTAGTAAATTTTATAAATTAAATGTTGAAGCAGCTTGCCACAAAGTATCATACAATTGTCTGTAAAGACTTGGAATATGCAAGGTTTAGAATCACATGAGGTGAGTAAATAATGACAAAAAGTTAATTTATAGCTATACTGTTCCTTTTAAAAGGCATACATTACAGTAAATGAAAGATTTTGCCTGACAGACAACTGACCATGTGACCACTGATATATGGACACTGCAGAGAACAAAACAATGGATTCTGACCTGTGGAATTGCTGACGATGGCATGTAGGGAGTTGCACTTCGTGGCACACTCGTTCAGCGGGTCCTTAGCATTGAGGTGACACTCCACACAAGACCTAGGGGACACAAAGACAACATTACAAAAAATCCTGTCGACCCCACAGAGAGTTCGTCTCTAGAGGAAGCTTTGTTTTGTGTTCTTTGTGAGTGTTTTTCTCAGAGATGCACTCTCTCATTTTCAGTCTTATTCTCTCTGTAGCACTCTATCACGGAGTCAAATGACCCGCAGGGTGACAGGACCTTTAGTGGGAAGGAAATGCAATACTGCAGAGCTGCCACATGCCTTTTGGTGTTCATATATGCCCTCTGGAAATGAGTGGACAAGGAGACTTATAAAAACACACAGAGCTGCCCACACACACACACTCAGTAGTCATGAGGAAAACTGCCTTGAAAGCCGAAGGGTCAATTTAAAACAAGCAATAAGAAACAAATGTTCAAATATCGATGGATCCATCAGTCGAGTGTTAGGAGACTTATTAAAAAATAAATAAAATACAAATCAGACAGCCGCAATGATTCAAACCAGACTGTAGCTAAAGCAACCCGCTTTCAATGCCGGATAATGCATGTCTTTACCTGGGGAAGCTACAGATGTCTTCACAGGTTGGGCACCTTTGGCACCACTCTCCTGAGGCTCCGGGGACGGTGCACTCACACTTCCCACACACACACTTGCCCCGTCCGCTGCAGATGGAACCATCCGGAGATGCACACGAGCTGTTGTTGGTGCTGCAGTTACAGAACTCTCCCATCCAGCCGCTGTCACACACACACTCGCCACAGTCACATTCCCCGTGACCTACACAAACAAGCATGAACAAATGATACCTTAATTCGATATGGAAGCATTACACTGTGTTATAAATGTATTCACTTTTGAACCTAGATTTTAAATTAAAATAATTTTTTTACAAAAATAAAAATAAATAAAAAGTAGCATGGGTATAGCACACTTGCACTGATCTACCCAGTCTCACGGTATTTATTTGTGGCAGGAACACGTTTATTTAGTAATTTTCGTAAGTCCAGCACGTTTTTTAAACTAAGATGCATCCAATTGAAATGCATTAGTTTAAAAAACGTGCTGGACTTACGAAATTAACAAAAGAAACGTGTCCCTGCCACGAATAAATAGATTAAATTAAATTACGTGACTAAATCAAAAAACGGAGACTGGGTTGCACTGATATGCATATATGTCCCATGAACACATGGGATGGCCCGCATTAAACCCTTCCGCCCCTTGTCCTCCCGAGTATAGCAACTGTTTTAGCAATTATCGGCGTGTTGTTCTTTCATTAACATTCCTCAGATCAAATATCTCTCCCACTGTGTCAGCGCTTTCTTTCCCCTTGACTCAAAGGGCTACACTGGGTACTGACCTCCACAAAGCTCTCCTCTGAACCTGAGGCAGGAGAAGTCGTCGCACTCGCAGTACGGCCCGTACACGCGTCCGAAACTGGACGGGTGGCACACACACTGTCCGCAGAAACACTCTCCCAATCCGCTGCACATCTCTGCACCTTCATGCGCCCTGCCACACACATAATCTTACATTACAGCATTCCTGCACGCCTCACAGGAAACTCTGTTACGCTTGCTCTCACCTGCAGTCGCTGATATGTTCTTGGCCCTCTGTGCACTCACATTTCGGCCCCACGAAACCTGGATTGCACAAACAGCTTCCACACTCCATCGTCCCGTGCCCTCGGCTGCAAAAGGTGCTGTTCGCTTCGGGGCTTTGATGACAGTCACAGACACATTGAGACTCCAGTTCGATCTCCAGGGCATCTTGGAAACCCACCGGCCGCAAGGAAAACCGCCGCGGACCGTCAAGACAGCCGTTTAACTTGATCGTAACATTAAAAGAAACCTGAGAGGGAAAAAAATCACTTTTGCTTTAATCGCTTTGAGAAATTGTGTGCGACACAAGTCATCACCACAAAACATATTTCGCAACATATTGCGTAAATATTTTCAAAACATGTTTGACGAGGTATGTTTGCAACTACCAAGAAGTTAGATTTATTTAACCTCTTGTTGAAATGCTGTCATGTCAGCACAATGATAGCAACAAACCATATCAATATTATAAATATAAAACATGATGTGACATGTTTGTAATTTCGTCGAAGATATGAATGAGACATGACTCATTCCTGTTTTAATCTACTAGGGTAGTGTTACTGTAAGGAAGGACCGAATAAAGAACTGACCACATCACCAGCTTTGACATTGGAGCAGTTTTTATGTCCGGTGACGATGGCCCCGTCCTGACAGAGCGCCGTGAAGGAAAGCTGCAGGTCTTCAGTGTTGCCCAGCACTTCCAGATCGATCTCTGACCTCAGCTCCTGTCAGTCAAACAACAGAGATTAACAGTTTGTTAATGCTTGAAGAGTATCCTTTTTGTGGTTACACTTTATTTTAAAGCACAGTACCGCCCCAAGGAAGTATTGGTAATATAAGGTACCTATACGGGGTAGGGTTAGGTCTAGGGGTAGGTTCAAGGTTAGTACCTAGTTATTACCTTGTAATTGTAAATACTATAAAAAATACTAGTATCTACATGAGTAACAGGACTGTAAAATAAAGTGCTACCGTTTTTAATGTAAAAACTTGTCTTCAAACCAGTCATTAGGACAAAATAAACCTTGACAGTGTGATCAAGACAGTGAAGAGGCTGATCATTTTCTACACAACTGAGCGCTGTCAATAAGGCTCATACGCATGAGCTGGATTGGACAAAGTTATCTTTGCTGCTTTATAGGCTTAATTGGATAAATACACACACTTGTGTATGTTAAAATGCCTGTCTTTGCAAGCATTCTTGTAAACACAGTAATTTAGGTCTTATGTGAAAGCAAACAGCTAAGAAAGAAAGCATGCGTAACAGTATATTGCTCTTAAAGTGACAGCTGCCATTCATGTTAATGCAGAAATGTCTAAATCCTGATAATCACTCTCATAAAAAAAGGTACAAAAGCCGTCACTGGGGTGGTACCTTTTTCAAAGGTGCATGTTTGTACCTAAAGGGCCTATTTTAGGTACATATCAGTACTTAAAGTGTGCATATTTGAATCTAAGAAGTACAAAAGTGTCTCTTTTTAAAAGGTAGCACCCAAGTGACAGCTTTTGTACCTTTCTTTCTGAGAGTGTGAAATAATACTAGATAAATACTAGCTTTATTTATTGAGGTTTTACACTTCAATAATACACCACTATAGGGTGGGATGTGCAGGGCTCAGGTAATTTTTGGAGGGGTGGGATGTAAATTAGAGTGCAAGCAGAGGTAAGAGAGAATGGGGGATGGAGAACAGAGATGAAGAGATCAAACAACAGCCATAGAACGAGTGCAGACATGCTCCGTGAACACGGCCAATCTCATGAAAATGAGCAGAGGGGGTTAAAGGGAAGGGAAACACTGAACAGATAAGATGCATGTCTACATATGTCTAAAATATTTGTCAATAACTAGTTCTCTCCAACATTTGGTAACCCCTAGTGAAAAATAAATACAGTAAAATGTATTTGAAGATTTATTTCATGACAAGAAGAAGTCTTCTAAACTGGAACAGCTTTAATTGTGTGGAAGTAATGCTGATATTGATTGTACTAAAGTGGAACTTGCAAGTGTACTTCAGGTACACTTTAAATATCTTGCATTTAAAGACCAGCATTGTTTAAAAACTACACATCTCATCAACAGTGACATTAAATCACATAAAGCTAAATGTTAAGAAACGTGCACAGTGCACAAGCAGTACTCCAAATATAGTTATATAGTTATATATATATATATATATATATAGTTAGTTATCATTTTTTATATCAGTAAGTCAAGTAAATATGTAAATATGTTCATAGATTTGATCTACACATGTCCCATTAAATAAATGTATATTAAATATATTACTTTTTTGACTAAGGAATGTATGCAACCTATTGTTTTCTGTTTTGTGTGTGTGTCTACCATTTTTTATTTATTATATTTTTCTGGTTTCTTTCAAAAATACATTTACAACAACAAAGCGTCTTATTTTTCATTTGCAACTGTAGCTATTTATTTTACTGAACTCAAAAGCTCAACCCATTTGAACTAATCGCTAAATCATTAACATTTTAGGAAACTTCAGTTACGTCAGCTGGCAAAATAACATTTCCTTAAATCAGGCAAATTTGCAAAACATAAAAAAAAACACAGAAGTTTGCAAAGTATAAAAACATGTGCATGCTCATTAAATGTATGAAAGTTGGCCTAATAAGGCTTTTTTTTCCAGGAATACTCTCACATTACCGTTGTTACACAGTCTTGTGAAGACTAACTGTACCTTATATGAGGTCATGATGAGTTCCAGAATGTTCCTTGAATCGTGTGCCAACACCCCCACAGTAGCACCAGGAATCAGACTAGCATAATTCTATCAGAAAGGCAGAAAAAGGTGGTTAAACATCAACTGCAAACTTCTGGAGAGCAGCCACAGAATTTGAGATGTGGGTGAGCGATATGGAGAAAGGGAGGGAAGAGGGAAGAAAAGGAGAACTCAGAAAACATAAAATATTTGTGTCATGAGAGGTCGGCCTGGATGATGTGTTAAATACTGTGTTTGAACATGTTGTAGAGAGAACCAAATACGCAGGCTATTCACACACTGATATATCTTCCATCAGGTCCTCTCAGGTTCCACATGCACAGAAAAACACATGCCTTTTTGTTTCCCTCTTTGTGGCCTAATATGAATAAACATGAGAGAGAAAATCCCTTACTCTTTTCTCACCTCATAGTTCTGCCTCAGATTGTCCGTCACAGCGAATATAAGGAGGATATTGTTTTCAACCAGTTTGTCCACAAGCTGCCCTAATGTTGGGTACTCCTAAATACAGATGAAAAAAAAAAGCACCAAAAACAAGGCACTCAGTCAGACAATAAATTCACAAGAAATACTGCAGGAGAGAAGACCACACCTACATTCATTTGTTATCAGTATTCAATTAATTTACATTTACAATATAGTAATTAAACAATAACTCAAAATAAATACGTTGTGAAAGAATATTCCAGGTTAAATATAAGTTACATTGACAGCATCTGAAAAATAATCCTCTGAATAATTACTGTAAATGCTTTCGAGTCAAGTTATCTTTATTTATGTAACTATTTTATATTAATATTTTTAGCAATACCGGTACAATCAAAGCAGCTTTACATATTAAATAGGGAAATTGTGTCAATAATGCATAGACGTAGATCATAGACACTTTTTGTAAACACATTTTCAGTTAAAGGCAGTTCATTGTTGAATTTGGTTCAATTCTTATCTGTTTTTGTGAAAGCATTTACAGTAATAACCCCAAATTATTTCATGTCAAACACCAAAATGTATATAAATGTAAATGTGTACTGTAAATGTATTTTTTTCCCTTTTGCTTTTCGGAACTGAAGCATTAAAATACTTTTTATTTATCAGCTGAATACCACATTTAAAATTTGTCCAATTGTAAACCACGCCTTACATGATATCTGTACTATTCTCGGTATTGTCGATCATAAATACTGATAATCAGAATCTTTGATTAAAGTCACTATTTTTGTTTTCTTTTCATAGAAAAAGGAGATTGCAGATGGAGCATTCATTTGATGTCTTTCATGCTTTTCTAATGGGACAGACAAGCCTCGTGGTTTTCATCAAAAATATCTTCAATTGTGTTCCGAAGTCAGACAAAGCTTTTACAAGTTTGAACGACATGGGGGTAAGAGATTACTGACAAAATGTTCATTTTGTGGTGGAGTCCCTGCTGAGAAAAACAACAGAACCCTGACCAAAACACAGTAGAAAATGTAATGGGTTTAATGGTTATAATGGGAATTGTATTGGTTTTAATGAAAAGTATAATAGTGTCTACTGGTATGTGATGTATTCTATTGGTGGGACGTTAAATCCTATTGGAAAAACGGCCAAAACACACTACAAAAAGGAATTCTGTAATGGTTTTACTGGAAAAACTTAATGGTTCATAATGGCATTTTAATGTAAACCATTTGAAATTCTGTAATGGTTTCTATTGGGCTTCTATTGTTTTTTTTAGCAGGTAACCCTTTAATTTTTAGTCAATGTAACCTGGAATGTTCCTTTTCACTGATTCGAATTTCCTGATTCCTCAGGAACTGAAGCTGCAGACTTCACCTTACCAGATGGGCAGTCATGGAATATTCATTATTGTCATCCAAGTGACACTTTCCATCATTGGGCACTACGATGCCGGACATTTTACTATCCATCCCAAAATGAGAATCTGCGTCGCTCACAAACACCAACAGCTTGATGGAATCGTTCCTCCAGCCAATCCTGTCCTGAGTTAACAGGGACATTTCCAGAAGTTGGAACAAAACGGTGTTTCCTCCATTAAAGCCAATCATTTGAAGGGAAATAAGCGACTCACCCCGCACACCGCCGCCTGCATGATGGCGTCAAAACCGCACTCGGGCACGTCGATGTTCGCAGATACCTGCTGCTTCGAGATGATCTCATTGAACTTGTCAGCACTGCTCGTTAACGACAGTAGGTGTCGGTATCCAAATGTGGGGAGACATTCAAAATCAACACTCCTGCAAAAGAGAAGCGTGATTAAATATGGCTTTCTATTGTCTAAAATCATTCATCGCTCACTTCTAAATGGACGATGATGTCATGTGACGTAGCTCAGTGGTTATAAAAATGATGAGTTGAAATTAAATCACACTCTCCCCCCCCACTGATGTCGCATTCATCCTTCTTTTTGGGTTTATACTGGCAGACCCCTCAGATCTGGCGTATAATGGGAATCACCTGCAGGGATTGGTCAACTCTTCTTGCGTTATCTTGATGAAAGGCAGAACTGGTTTCTCCACAAAGGAACCGAATCCTAGCCTGAATTTGCTGGTAAGCTTAGCCATCTCTTTTGAGAGCGTCGTGCCCAAGTCTTTGGTCATTTTCAGATCATCATTCATCGACGCTGACAGGTCCATCAGGTAATAAATGTCCACCGGATGGTCCTCCGGTTCCTGCACTTGAATCTGAAAGGTCAGCTGACTTCCTGTGGAAGAGAAATGACAAACAGAGCTCAAAAATGGCACACGTTTACATTCTGAGATTCCAGTGTGGTGCAAATGTTTTCCAGGTCAGTGTGATGTTTGGCACAAGTAGACATTGTGCATTTCGTCTGCATTAAGCTTTCTGTCTCTGAATGACTAAATCTTTCTAATCGTTCCATCAGGGGAAGTACCTCCCCAGCAGAGGAGCAGCTGTGGGCAGAGAGACATTTCTTTGATTTTCAAATCTGTGTCACCCATTTTTTTTTTTACCTGGTCTAAGCTGGAGGCGCATCTTCTGTGGTGAGATGTATGAAGCGTTAGTGAGGCTGGCACTCTTTCCTAAGCCTTGATCCTTGAGCACTTTGGCGTTTGTGACGGGGAACTCCACGAATTCCCTGGAGCATCCCTTCTGAAGAAGAGCCTCGGGTGTGTCGCATCTCTCGTCGATTGAAAAGAAGTCAGTGAAATTCTGGATAAACAATCATTTTAATTATTTTTGCTAACACTGCCAAAAAAAAGCCATATTTTTTTTTTTTCTAATTTAATTCTATGCATACTTCAAAACTTTTTGTTGACATATCGTGTTATTTGGAGTATTTATTTATTGCAAAGGGCACATTTGCTAATTATGCCTAAAATGTGTTTTAATATCAGCATTAATAAGGATTGTATGATTTTTGCATAATATCGGTCTGTACCTGAAGAATACTGTACTTCCACTTTAGCACAATAAAATATGTTTCTGTATATCTTTAGATGTGACTTATGCACAATTACCGTAAATATGCAAATATGTTGGTAGCATACTTGAAATACACGTTTTAAACATTTTTTCACTAGGGTTATCTATTATATGGTAATTTGTCTTTGGCTTCTTCTTTGACTTCTTTTCACAAAACATAAATACGTCAAAGAAAAAGAAAAAAACAATGTCAACAATTATACAAAATATGCCCACTGACAATAAGACAAAAGAGCCCTTAATTATATATTTCAGTGTGCCCAATAGCACCTTCCTGATGACTATTTTTCATTTAAAAAGAGGATGTGAAGTATCATTTACAACCATTGTTACTATATATTGTACCGTAATAGTATAATACTTCCTTTTTGGAGTCAACTATTCCTTCAAGAAGAGTTTGTCCCAATGCATTATGAAAAATTTTAAAGCAAAAAGCAGTTGTGTTACCTGTAGTGTGCACCAGGCGCACTGTGGGCCCAGCTGCAGACACTCGTCACAGGAGAGAGCGTTAAATTGAGAACACGTCCCTGCACACGACACAGCACAGCGTGGTTTGTGGATGCGGTTCGCTTTTCTCAATGCAACACAGTTTCTCACGCAACATCAAAACCATAGAGAGTCAGCTGATAGTTGCTCTCTGTCTGCCAAAAAGTAGTCAAAGCAGCAAGAAGACTAAATTGACATTAAAAGTTCATCTTGAATCAAGTTTCTGTATTTCATTACTTGTGCAGGCTCTGTTCCGTTATAACAATGTATGCCTAGGTCTTTCTAGGTGAAACCAATAAACAGCAGCTGAGATGGACTGACGCATTTGTGAGTGCAAAAATGCTTACACTAGAAAAAGAAAATGGGTTTGTGGTTCGGTCCCAATCTGTCTTCCCAACATGCACCAGGTTAGCACTTTTTTAAAACTGGTTATAACTTACATGTATTATTTTTATGTTAGTTTTGTTGTCATGTCTTTCTTGTTCTAAATACCTAAAGGTCTGTAACATTTGAATGCGATTAATATCTTCACATAATGAGCATTTACATAATTGTGACAGTAACAAGAACTTTATTTGCATAGCTACAATAAACACATGAGATGAGGCGTAAATATGAAATAGTTTAAATGTAATTAAATAGAAACTATGCCCTTAGAGGATTTAAAGTGACAGATTTGCATAATCTAAATAGGTTTTGTCACATTGATGCAGATGTTCAAAATGAGTTAGGCTACTTTTCAAAACAGATATATCCTTTTTTCTTTTTTGTCTTCATATTGCTCTGAATGACTGATTGGTAGGCGGAATTAAACGCTGAATGAGGAACGACACCGCACGTATGTTCTGTATTTGTGATTGATCAAAATTTCTTCAGTCTTACCTCCGACAGTGCCGAGCCAGAAGTGAAGGACAATGCAGAGTGAAACAATCCCCATTAGTCCTCACGGTTTCTGATCAAAGGAGGAAAAAATAAAGTTCATATTCTCAAGCGAGCGAACTCGGGATGCGAGCATGTAAGCGCGAGCAGGTCTGAGCTCACCTGGACAGACAGACGCAGCGCGTGCGCTTACCTGCCCAACCTTTATATGCACTTCCGTGCAAGTGAGAACACAACAGGTAAGTCACCGTCTCTCAAGGGCACATTTCTCAAACAAATAAATACTCGTGTCAGAACACAAAGCGTTTGACATCGCGTTTATGAGTAAGACATAACTTAATGACGAGAGCATTTACTCTCAACTAGTTATTTTAATATTTTATTAAGAGATATAACTCTTAATTACCTTTTTCGTAGTCTAGACATCATGAAGTTTGTTTTTAAATAGTACAGACGTGTTCTACTCACTTCTGCAAACGTTTTTATGTGGTTATGCAGTTGCGAAATTGAGAGTGAGACTGAATTACCTCGAAATCTGGGAAATGGGTATCGAATTGGAGAATAAAATCGTCTATGCCATTGCATTAGATATGACGTGAAATCAAATAGGCCTATGAAGTTGTGTTATAGGGCATATATATCTAATAAAAATGTTTTAAGACACTCTGGTTGTCAGATATTAGACAAACATGGTCATAGGACTCCTTGAGGGGAAATGACATTCACTTAAAACAGTGACAATATTTAACACAACTTTTTTGATTAACTAGCAACTTGTTTGTTGATTGTAGTTTTGATTTGCTTTAGGGAGAATCAAGCTTAAATTAATTAAGTGGGAATTAGACCCTGTTCTTGACACCCTGACTGACACTGAATAATCACTGAAGGCCTGCAGGTAAATACAACTAGGCATTCCTGTTTGACTATCTTGCCAAGCATCACAGGTGCTTCACTGTTTAAATTGCCGTTGGCAGTCACCCATACATCACATTTGCACATAAAACATCACTTGTCACTCATGTCACCACTTGTAAATGGTTACACTTCTTCTGCAAGTAGCTGTCTGTGTGAACGGCACATAAAAATCTTTACATTCATTGTTTAGTTGATACAATATTTGTCGTCACACTCTTCAGTGAAATGTAATTAAACAGAGCAAGAAACATAGAGGTTAACCTCGGGGCATGACTCCGAGATAAATCATGCTTTATCAGCCTATTAATATTGATTTCAAGCACAATCATAATAGAGATTACTTGGGAAAACCACCCCTAAATAGTTTAGAAATATATGACTTTGACTATCTGTTGGAGATCTGTTCAGTGACTATGTTGTTTTGTATGGTTTATTCTGATCAGGTGACCTTTTGACTTTCTTGTATCCATTTATTGCCGAATATCCAAAGGGAACAGTCTGATCCTTCAACAAAGCCTGTGGGAATCCCCATGGCCTTGACTAATATTAATATTTGCTGAGCGTGGTTGCATGTGACACATTCCCCTCTACATGGCTGAAAACAGGTGTGTGTGTGTGTGTGTGTGTGCCACGCCTGGCTATGAAGAGCCGTGACTCAGTTTCTGTCTGAGACCACAGAAAGCACAGACATATATAGATAAAACAATGTCAATGTTTAACTGGTCAAGTTCTACAAAATGAGCACAGGACATTGTTTTCATAATTCAAAAGAATGACCACATGTAATGATTAACATCTGATCGTAAATCTGATCACCTGAGTGAACCAGTGGATGAGGCCTCATAATAGATTCAATTGTTTTCATTTTTACAATCAGAATTCAAGGTCAGCATGGACATATTGTATCTCAAAGTATCACCATTGTTTCTTCTAAAATTCCTTGGCATCTTGGTGCAGTTTTGAGACATTGTTGAGGGATCTTCTGAGACTCTGGACCAATGTGAGATTACTGGGGACTTTTTTCTTTGGAGGGTAGTTTAAGAAGCACTATATTTCACCACAGCTCGTAGTTTTATACTAATATCTACAATTAAAATCAAGGATCTACTGCCCAATTCAGAAGCCGGCATTGCTATGCTCTACTCACCCAGAAGGGTCTTGTTTGTGACAGATTGTATCGTTTTACATTTGTGTTGAATTATATTTTATGTCATTTTTATTAATTACATCACTATTGAATGTATATGTGTGTTTGTATTTAATTACTAATTCATATTTTTGAAATACCTCACCTTTCAAAATAAAGAACAAGGATGTGCCATAGTCACCGTCTCACAAGGATGTGCTTGCAGGATAAGGTAAGGATAGGACGCAACAGGACACGATTGGAAAAGGATAGGATGGGATGGAATACAGTAGAATAAGCAATGTTTTAATACTCAAGTCCAGAAAAGGTCATTCTCAGACTCAAGTTTGTCTCAAGTCTCAAGTACAGTTTTCATCTGGTCTCGACCAATAATTGAAAATTACCCCATCATATCATATATATCATGTCCTGTCCCATCTTATATTCATCCTATGTTGTCCTGTTCTATATCCCATCCTATCCAATCCTTTCATATCATATATATCTCCATATCTTAGAGCCTATTATGCATCCCATCATATCCCAAACTATCCTATTTTATTCTACAGGTGTGTCCGTATACTATCTTATCTTTTCCCATCCCATCCTAACCTTTTATGCCATGTCCTCTTCTAATATATCATATTGTACACCTATCACAACCCATCCCATCTTCTTCTATCAAACCATATCATGTCCTAATCTATCATATATGGCATCCTATCCCATCCTACAGGTATATTCCATCCAATCTATTATACTAATTCCTGTCCTAATCTATCCTAACCTTATACTCCATCCCAGCTATCCTATGCTGTCCTATCCTGTCCTGTTGTATTTGACATGTATATCTTATCCTATACTGTACTGTCATACCATATCCTATCCCAGTCTGTCCTATATACCATCCTATGTATCCTGTTCTGTCCAGTCATACCCTATCCTACCATATTCTGTCACATTCTATATCCTATCCTATCCAATCGTACTTTGAGTATAAAAAACATTAAGCGTCAAATTTTTATATTAAATTTGAATTTGACAGTTTGTGTGTCTCTGGTTTGAACTTGCTCAAAAGCCAAAAGCACCATTATTAAACTATACAAACTTTAACCTTTTCCCATTACAGCAGATCAAATTCGGACATTCAGGATACCATGCTCAAAGCACATTTTGGCTGTATCAGATAGGAGTAACTCACCCCTGAAGGCCTCGGCAGCTAGCATGCTGTCCTCTCTCTCAAAACCAAATCCACAGCAACAAGTGGCTGGAAGTGTGTGTCGGAAGCAATAGTATGCTCAAACTATCACAGCGGCTTTATGGAGCATGACGCCTGCACTCCCTTCCTCACCCCCTTTTCTCACATACACACACACTTTTCTGCCTGAATGACGGCAGCAACTGCAGGACTACGCATACACACACACACACACAGCGTGAAGCTTCTTCATTAGTGAGAGAAAGACCGACGGGCCAAATGGTCTAGTGTGACTGGATTTTGTTGAATGTGTGTGCAGCATGTAGGTCAGTGGGGTTTTTCTATTGTCTGTCAGACAGCGAAACTGATTCTGTGGTAAGTAAAATCCACCATCAGTGTCAGGTGCTTTTTTTAGTTTAGTAACAGGTCTTAGCATGCCCAGTATGCGTGCAGTTGGCCAACACTGAGGTCTTAAAGAAATAATCCATGTTAAATACAAGCAAATTTTTGTGACGTAATGTTTTACAATGAGGTACTTTTTAAAAAAGGAAACATTTTTTGAGATGATAAACAATATGCCATTGACTAAGCTTGTATTGAACCCAGAATATTCTTTAATTTAATATCCCAACAAGCACAAATCAACTACACTAGGAGACGCAGCCAAAGGTTTCCAATAAGAAAATAGCTTTCTGAAGATACTAAATTACATTTTAATGAAATTTCAAAAACACAGAAAGCATACTGTTAGGGTTGAGATATAGAAAACATCCTGAGCTCAATATAAAAACAACTGAAGTCAGTAGAAAGTCCCCACTTTGCAAGAAAAACAAGTGTGTGTGTGCGTTGGAGGGCTACTGTCACACTCACCAGAAATGAATGGCACCAATTCACTCCTCATCCTTCCTCACTGAACTATGAATGGAACGCAGAGAAACAGAGAGAGAGAAAGACGAGAGAATGAGAAACACTGAGGAAAAGTGTCTCTTTTATATAAAGTCAAAGGGAAAATAATGTGGGCAGCGAGAGCTTTGTGGTTGTTCTCTTTCACCCGCACACACACACACACAGCTTCTGACATGTTTTACTACATTTGTTTTATTATTAAGACAAAGACAACAAAACCCAACTGTTTTATTAAATCAAACAATACAATGACTTACAATTATTTTCTTTTTTGCAGATTTGGTTTAGTTTTATGCAGATTATGCACTATTTTGCCCCCTAAGTGGCTACACAAAACCACAAAGACTAGTTCAAAATGTCAACCAATGCACACGGGTTTATAATGAACTTTGGCTTTTCAAATGTTTTATTTTAGGTCTACAACAGCAAAATTTGCTCTTTGGCCATGACAGTCTCTTTCCACCGTGGGGTTCAGCCACTGACTGTTTAGTTTTGACTGACAGGGTGCTGTGGTGGTGATGGAGGTATTTAGATTGAAAAAGACAGATCTCCTATCTACATATGACACACACACACTCGAGCACAGACATGTGTATCCACACACTCGAGCACATACATGCACCTAACTTTCTCAGTCCCACCAGGATATAGGGTGTGTGTCCTCTCAGCTGTTTAGGGGGAGGGAAAGAGACAGGTGTACATGCTATTAAATGTGAACTTGTCATTAATATAGATTAAGAAACAAACCTCTGACAGAAAAAAATATTGAAATGGGCCAGACGGTGAGTGAGAAAATCAGAAACTGACTACAGACTCACTCTTTAAGATTAGAGTTTTGAGTCTGTGGTATTCAGAAAGCGGAAAACACACACACACACACACACACACACACACACACAGTGAAAGACAGACACATGCAAGGTGCCTGAGAGTCTTAGACATAATCTCCTGGATTTGTGATAAAACCCTGCAGGGCTGATATTACAAAGAGCCCATCGGCAGAGCCGCTTTCAGCTGAAGAGGTGCAAAAATGACCTTCCAAAGATATGACAGTGAAATTTAGATGCTATCTAAATATAATCGTTAATTTAACCTACTCTCAACGAAAGTAACGCTTAAAATAAAGGCGAAATGCCAAAATGCTGATGAGGTGCGAGTGCTGCGTTTTGTGGCCTTGACTATATCGCCGTCTGGTGGTCAATGACAGCAAGTCAATTCTACTAAAAAATTGTAACATTTTAAAATAAGGTGTTATTTGTTAAAAAAAAAGTTATTGTATGAACTAGCATGAACAAACAATGAACAGTGCATTTGTTAAAATTTTTATTAAGCTTTATTAATCTTGTTAATGAAAATACAGTTGTTCATTGTTAGTTCATGTTAGTTCACAGTGCCTTTAGGTAACAGAACTTGTGATTTTAATAATGCATTAGTAATTACTAAAAATCAACATTAACTGAGATTAATAAATTCTGTAGAAACATTGTTCATGCTTAGATCATGTTAACTAATGTTAAATAATAAACCTTATTGTAAAGTGTTACCATAAAAATAACTAAATAATATTCAGGTGAAACACCTTTAAAATGGTCAACAGAGAGCATTCCTTCATATTAACGCAGTAGAGCCTATTAACCCAAGTGCATTGTTCAAATTTACTACCCTTTCGTTATGTTTGAGATTTAAACATACACTAAATTAAACTGCTGTAAAAATGTATCAGATTTTTTTTTTTTACTTTTTTTTGGCATTAATATATTAATCAACCTCAGTCCTGATTAAAACTACTAAATGTTTTTTTTTTTTTCAGAATTTGAATCAGAATTTTGACTCTTTAATTGCCAAGTTCATAAGTGATGTCAAAGATTTAGTGGAAAAAATACTTATTTTCAATATAAAAAGAAGTTGTGGACTGGATATTTTTACCTTTTATCACAGTCTTGGACAAGATTACTAACAACATTAGCTTTAAGGCATTGTTAGTTGTTGCGCAGCATCAGATTTTTTTCTCCCTCATTTACTGTTTGTGGCCGTTTTTGGCCCATTGACTTCCATTATAACCACATTTATTGATTCCATCGCGATGACACCGTAATCATGCAAAGTTTTAATTTTTACAGTTGTTTACCAGGTGGCATTATTTACCCTTTAGATAGGCCTGACTTTTTATATGGAGTTATATGAAGTATGATAGCAAATTATAGTGTGTGTGCGTGAACGTGTGTGTCTCAACATAAAATATTAATGCTTTAACGTGTGAAACAGCGCCTCCGTCTGGTCATGGATTGTAGACGCTGCATACGAACAGAAATATCACA
>JAUMHP010000060.1:16456189-16473971 GCA_032361065.1 Enteromius trimaculatus
CGACGGATGTCGATGACGTAGCATCCTCGAAATTCTGGCTTCCGAGGATCCTTCCTTGACATTGAGAAACGCCTACTATTGTGCTGTTATGCTTAATAGAACCTCAAAAGCTTCCTACCAGTGGCCCGAGCTCCCTAACAGTTTTATGGGAAAAACAATAAATTAAGTAAAAATTACATTTATATTCAATAGGCTAAAAAAGTCTTTAACCCAATTGGGGAAAATTCTGGGGAAAAATACAATATTGCGTCCATTTTTATAGTGTCACTAGATACCCAGATAATACTCAGAGTTTGAACACAGTAGATTAAAATATAAAAGTGCGTACCGCCGTGTCCAGCACATTTCTGTTATGCTTACTGAAATAAATGCATACCTGTCACTCTCGGGACAAAAAGAAGGCACTGGTGCACTCATTAATCATATTTATCATTAGTCATTAATAATATTTAAGGGAAGCGGCGCGTCCTGACCGCATCACTGTCATTACTGGCTGTTTTTTAAGGAATGTTTCCATTTAATCACATGTATTTGCACAGACACGGAACGCAATCTCGATTTTATGCCGAGGGGATTTCGAGCCTGGGTGCATATTAATATTTGTGAAATAAATATTTCTGTGAAACGCGTTTAGGCTGCACAGAAAGCTGACATATTGATATATACTGATATAGCAGCAGAAGACTTTAATTTAGCCGAATGAACTGATGATGACGTCATGGGCTCAGATTTGGTTGACCAATCAACGGTAAGGGGTGTGTCATGACCGCCCACAAGTGGAAAACGAAATTTTGAGTCGTTTATCCGTTTTCTACCTGTGAACCAAAAAACAAAAATCGAGCTTAAATCTCTGTTTACTCATTTCTGAAGATTTCATTTAAAATTTAAAAACAAATGAACGCAACGTACACTGACCCAAAAACAAAAGCCATTTTAGTTTGCTGTATGCGAACCATGTTTATTCACACTCACTAAATCAAACCATGATATCATGCACTGAATGTTAATACCACTTCTCGAACCCGGCGGGCACTCCACTGCTCGGCTCTCCCTCTGATGTAGCAGAAGCCATTTCTACATCCTCGGGTGCACCAAAAGATACACCGGTGGCATTCGGGGGAGCGCAGTCTTCAGGAAACACCACGGCGGGACCATTGGTGCTGGCAGACGGCTGCGAAGCGGTGCTCCGCGAAGCGTTCTGCACAGTCACCTTGAGATCGCCCAGGCGCTTCACAGTGGCTCACATTGCCAAGAGGTGGGCGCACTGGGAGCCGTCTCGTGAACGAGAGGCGGGATCTCAATGAGGCGATGGTCATGCGCCCGCAGTGGAGGCATGAATAATCCACGAGGGCTGCCTCGGCATGCTCCCGGCCCAAGCATGTGAGACAATGATCGTACCAGTCAGAGGATGTGAGAAAACTCCCACACTCAGAATCGCATGGAGAATTCCGGAGAATGGCTATGAGACTGTGAGGAAATTGCTCTTTCTTAAAGCCCGGATGCCCAGGGGAGACCTCTCGCAGCACAGCGTGCACTCAGTGGGCGAGGTCTCACACTGGCGAGCAAAAGACTGGCGCTCTTTAAGCCTTGAAAAAGGCTACCAGTCTCGCGGGTCCGTTGACAGCTGCCCAGATGATCTTTCAAAAGCTGCAATGATGAGAGAGCATGAACTCGGGCAGGAACTAGAGGTCTGCATTCCCGCGGCTGTACCGCGGGAGCCGTGGGACCCGACGAGACTTCTTGCGGCGCGGGAATAAATTCCCGAATAAAATGCGGATGCGGTCGGTAACGATGGTGTAATTTGAACGGAAGCGGGCGGTCTAACAATATAGCGTTCCCGATGCTTTTTTGGAAGAGCATATCTGTCATTTCCTCATTCTTATAGAGCACAGGTATGACTTTTACACATGCTGAGTGCATGGACCAGTGTTTTGGAGCTGTGCACGCATCAGAGCGGCTTTAGCACCATGAGCAAAGTTAAGATGCGCTGTCCTTGAAGGACGTTCAGCTTGCATTAGAAAACGGCCAGTTTATTGGTAGGAAGTCTAATGTATAAGAGTCTTTTTCATGCTTTTCCAGACGCAAATGAGGAAAAAAATACCCTTTGCGCGATGTGATTATAGGCTAAAATGTTGCAAATACATTTTTTTTAATTTATTTTATTTTTGCAACACATTTTCCATGATGACAGATAAATGTTAAAAGCATCTTGACAAGACAATTGAAAATAAATACAATCCTTGCACAGCCGACAGTTCATCTGTCATCTCTCTCTTTTGGTAGTGCACAATTTAAATGTGAGATTTTGGAACCGGATCTAAATTTAGCGGGAACGGTCGGGTCGGGTAGAAAATGATTCTAAGCAGGCAGCGGGTGAACAAAGACTGAATATCGGGAGCGGTCGGGTGCGGGATAAAACCTCGCGGGAGCGGGACTAAAAAATCAATCCCGCGCAGTCCTCTAGCAGGAACTCTAGAAGGTTGGCGAAGATTCTCTTCCAGCTGACTCGATGTCATCAGACGAGGCTCCGAAAGCGAAAAGCTGCGTTTGCAAACCAGCCGTGCCCTCTTATACTCACCCTGTGAAGAGATGCATCTGGCTGTGATTATTGCACGCCAATTTTCATTGGCCTTTTCCAAATGCATAGAAGACGATCGGTCTGTCATGCGAGATCCCATATGTAACGTCGAAGTGATTTGACTGAAAGGGTAACACACTGTCGCGTATTGAGCGTCAAGTATGTTGCTTCATTTAAGCACTTCTTAATGATTTTTGTGCAAAAAGGAAAATATAACACTAGAAGGGTACAATTCAAAGAACAAAAATAAATAAATAAAATAATTACATATTTGTTAAAACTATGAACATGTTTTTCTACATTAAATATTCTTCTGTGTTTTCAGAGATTATATTAAAAAGTCACCAACATACAGTAGTATCAAAAAAAGATCTGGGCTATAAATACATGTTAAATAATTATATGGCTAATAATTATTAAAATATCCAAAATAACTAAATTGTGCATTATTCAGTAAATTCTAATTGAAAACCTACTGTAACATGTGCCTAACAAAACTGTTTATATTATGCGATATTGGAGCTATTGGGGCATTTTTTTTATTTTTTTTTTTACAATAGTATCAGAGCAGTGCAGACATTTTCAGGGACCGTGACCCAAACCAAAAAAGGGGAACTAAGGGGAGCGGGTGCTGGTTAAAACAAATTATCCATTTGTTACAAATATACACTATCAGTTAAAAGTTTTTGAAGATTTATGTTTTTTTGAAGAATCCTCTTCTGCTCACCAGGACTGCATTTATTTAAACCAATACAACAGTAACATTTAGATTTTCCCTTTTACACTTTTTAATGTAATTTATTCCAGTGTGCAAAACAATATTCCTCTTCAGTGTAATATTTTCCTTCAGAAATATATATATATAATATTAATGATAATATAACGATAATATAAACTCAAGAAACGTATAGTATTATCATTTTTCTTTCAGGATTTTTTGATATATCCAAAGATCAGCATTTATACACTATAACCTTTATTATATTGGAAATAAATTCTATAAATGAATACTATTTTTAGCAAAGAAACTTTAAATGGATTATCAGTGATGGTAAAGACTTTATAACGAACAAAGAATTTATAATGTTACAAAATATTTCTTTTTTTAGATAAATGCTGTTTTTTTTAACTTGTTCATCGGTTCATCAAATAAACCCGACACCAACCGTTTCAACATAATACTAATAATAAATATTTTTGAGCAGCAAATAACAATATTAGAATGATTTCTTAAGGATCATGTGACTGCAGTAATAATGCTAAAAATCACAGTATAGGCTACATTAAGGCTTAAAATACTTTAATTGGTCTTAAAAAGGTCTTAAATGTACCATCATAAACCCATAATAAAGCTTTTCAGTTGTAATCTGCCTTGCCTCAATGTCTTGTGCTAGTGTAAGGTAATGTGGGTTGAATCTTTTTTTTTTTTTTCACCAAGCAGCTATTACTGTAAAAAAAAACATAACACTGGAATTTTAAGTTGGATGAAATAAGCTGATTTACTGTATGCTATTTGTGTTCGATATGTTCTCAAAGTTTCAAAAGAAGATCTCTTAGTGCTAATTAGAGTTCACGTGAAGCATCTTTTAAAGTAATTAGTGATCTCTGTAAATGAAGACTGATGATTTGTGAGCACACATTTGTGTGCCATTGCTGACCTTTAACCTCAACCCCAGAACAGAAGAGCTCATGACCCAGGAACCACGACCACTTCATTCCTCTGCGTGAGGTTTTTAAATAAAAATATGAGTTTTAAATGGAAACCCTTGAATGAAAATAATTTAAAATAAAATTGCATTAATTCTCAGAACATCAACATGCGTTTTCCTTCAAATGGAAATCTTCAAAAAACAAAAGACCTTTAGAGGGAAATGTTTTGCTGTTTAGTTTTCCTTTCTGTGTCATTCCCAAAAAAAGCCCCAGACTTGAAACTTCTGTGTTTGTTTTTCCAGAAGAGCTCATGGTGAGGGAGAACAGCTCAAGGTGCACCACATGTAGCTCTGGGGTCTGCCAGCTGGAATTCAACCCGCGTCTGTGGATGCAATTATCAGCAAACAAGACTTACTACATTAAACACACCAACCCAAATGTGCAGAGAACATCTATGATGTAAGAGTTCTGAACGGAATGCAATTTTCAATTATATGGTGCTGTAATATTATCCTAAATATGATAAATGGCAGAATAAACAAAGCAAAATCTTTTTTGGCAACACTAAAACTTTATGCTTTAAATCGGTTTTGCAGGCAAATATACATTTATAAACAGGAATTTATTCATTTTAACAAACGGAATAGTGAAGGATAAGCTGCCAAAAAAGTGTTCAGCATGCTTGAAACTCCAGTTTTGTTTAAAAAGCATCCCAGGATGCACCTCGTGAAGCCGTTTGAGACAATGACTGGACTGTGCAGAGCTGGAACCTACACACAAAGTTGCTTCTATGAAGAAGTCAAATTAAAATACACCTTGATAAATAATTATATTATTTTTAAGACTCCGCTATTATTCTAAAATGTGTAAAAGACAAAAAAAAAACTTTTATAGCAGATTATAAAATCACATTTCTTCCCTTTGTCCTTAAAAGGTGTGTCATTGGTGATCGTATATAGGGTCATATATAGGGTCGGTTTGGTTTAATTAAGGTTCATAAATCATCTGAAAGTGGAATAAATAAGCTTTCAGTTAATTTATGGGTCGTTATAGGACAACATTTGCCCGGGATACGAATATTTGAGAAAATAAACAAAAACAAAACAAAACAAAACAAATATATATATATATATATAGAAAATTGCCTTTAAAGTTGCTAAGATTAAGTTCTTAGCAGTGCATATTACTGATCAAAAATTAAGTTTGATATATTTAGAGTAGGAAATATAAAAATATCTTAATAGAACATGTTCTTTACTTAAAAGAAAAATCTATAATTTTGATGCAATGCTGGTTGCTACCAATATACCTGTGACACTAATGACTATTTTTGTGGTTCAGTAGAGTCGTAATTGTATTTTTTATAGTCATTGTAGGGTTTTATGTGTTATATTGTCACTATGCAGAAATGTTTTAGGGATTTTTACACTTAGATCATGTTAGCAAACCCCATCTGGATACACTTATAAAAAAATGTTTAATGTTTAGCTCTATTCATTTGAATTCTCAATGTGCGTGTGAGTGTTGTTTTGTGTGATTACAATTCAAGGCTGTTACACGGGAACCTCGTGAAAGGTGTGATCTGTGAAGAGCCAGACTGTGGATGACGTCAGTGAGGTGGTATAAAAGAGACACAGACACACTCAGAAGCTCAGATCTGTGGTCCTCCTGCCTTCACTCAGCATGCTGTGGACTCTTCTGTTCAGCTGCAGCTTTTATCTGCTCGGCGCTCTGGTTTCTGCTCAAGGAGTATCCAGAGGTGAGTTGACTGCTGCTCGTTTGTCAGTGAAAGAGTAACATATTTACACACATTTAAGGTTTGCAACACTTTTTGCATTTCTATTACTTTTGAATTTAACTGAACATAACATTTATGCTTTTGTTCATATTCAGGATTTAAAAAATATTTTTCTAATGAAGGTCTTTGGTTTTACTAACATCTTCACAAGAAAGTACACACTCAAACAGATATTACAATTCAAACTAGAACACAGTGCATTGCAAGATAGTTCCAGAGAGATTATTCTGGATTATATGTAATGCCCTCATTGCCTTTTCCTAAAAGAACCCTTTTTTTAATTAAGCAGTATTTAAAAAAAGATTTAAGCTGTAGAATCTTTTAACACATATTGTGTGACTTTTTTTTTAGGTTTTTAAATCACGTAGCACTGCTGAAGAGAGCATTTACGTTTTGTGCAGTTGCAGTATAAAGATGAATTTTTGACCCTCCAGGCAAGATGAATAACTGATAACCTGATCTTATAGAACCCTGGAATGCATATGGAAAACACTGAGGGCGCTAATGGAAAGAGCACACTTCCTTTCTGTTTCTCTGGGGAGGGAAACCTCTGGCGGAAGCTCCTCCTATTACATTTAAAACTTGGATTTTTAATTTATTTGGTATTTTTTTTATTTAATTTAACCACAATCATTAGTGTGGAAAAGCTAACCCTCAGCCTTACTGGGACCCGAACTGCAGCTCTAGAGCCAAGATAGAAACGCACTCAGGTTGATTTGATAATTCTAGTGTTGCTGCTCTTGTGGTTCATAAAACCAGCTTCATAAATCACAACCGCAACAGTTTATCTGCCGTCATAACAACATGTTCACCCATGAGGTTAATCAAAATGAAGCATGATATTTGGATTACATGTTACGG
Source organism: Enteromius trimaculatus (assembly GCA_032361065.1). Classification (NCBI taxonomy): domain Eukaryota; kingdom Metazoa; phylum Chordata; class Actinopteri; order Cypriniformes; family Cyprinidae; genus Enteromius; species Enteromius trimaculatus. The sequence continues at coordinate 16,463,077 of JAUMHP010000060.1, forward strand.
TCATGTCTAAACACAGAAAACATGATCCAGCATTAGCCACGGCCAAGGCAGCAGACTCCGACTGGGCTTTGCTATTCACAAAAACACAGCATAAACAATCAAAGCGAGTGAGTTCCTGGAAATTACTCTTAATAATATTCCTGTCAGATGCTGAAAAATCATCCACAGGGCCTGCAGGAAAAGCCATTATATTCAGAGGGGAGATTTACTGTATATGCATTAATCATGGAAGCGTCCTGTTGTTTGTAGTTTACAGTTTGTACACTCTTAAAGGGAAAGCTCACCTAAAAATGCATGTTTTTTTCACCTTCGTGTCGTTTGCTTCTGCAAAAGCAAGATATTTAACAGATTCTTTGAGGTGCTGCAAAAATATAAATAAAAAAAATAAATTATAAAAGTGCTTCATCCAGACATTAGATAGGTAAACATCATGAATCGGAAAACAATCTGTTTAGGGGAACTCGGCATGTTGCTATAAATCATCTTTGTGATTCTACATTGTTATCACAGATGGAGAGATTATCAAACACATTAAAGGCACAAACCAGGAGCTTGCTGAAATCAAAGAACTGCTGAAGCAACAGGTAAATCATGGAGGAGTATAAAATATTTGTATAAAACCTCTCCTATCCTCTCACACATATATTTTCATAACATTGCAGTCTGATGAAGACCTATATTAGTTCTTATACATTTTTTTGTCATATTATTGAACTCTTTGCTCTGTAGATACAGGAAATTGTTTTCCTGAAGAACACGGTTATGGAGTGTGAAGCCTGTGGTGAGGAATTCTAAGCTTATGCTTGCGTTAGATTCATAGTTGAGAGTGTATCTGCTGAAGGTTGCATGTTTTTTCTCTTGGGTCCCTCTGTAGGCATGAGACCAGTAGATCCAATAGAGCCGTCATGTGTTCCCAACCCTTGCCATCCTGGTGTGGAATGCATAATGACTCCCAGCGGTGTGAAGTGTGGTCCGTGTCCAGATGGCATGACAGGAAATGGAACTCACTGTACAGATGTTGATGAGGTGAGCAGGCCTTTTAGACACAATATTGACTTGTTTAATGTATTTTGCACTATTCTGTCAATTAAATTAGTTCCTAAGACAGTAGAACTTTTGCATCTCTGATAAACACAGTGGTGTTTCGTTTCTTAAAGATTTAGCATTTTTGAATAAATGGGTTGTGTTGATGATTTAATGACACAAAAACAGTCCTGAAGGAATGAGCTGTATTGAACGAACAACCTGAATGATTCTCTTATCGAGACTTATTGAGTTGCTGCCAACAACTGCCACTTTTAGTTTCATTGGTAAAGCTTGTCATATTTTTATATTCAATATTTTATATTTAAAACATAAATCTTGTAGCATAGCATCAGTGCAGTGTGAATTCATAGAGGTAAGAGAAGTTGCCTTTATAAATGTAAAAACATCAATGCCATTTTTAAAAATGTATCATTTCTTAATGGAAAAGTTCATTTCTGTCACTGTTTTGTCTTGGCTGCCTAAAATACATGCCCAGATGTACTGCAACTATGGTTTCTGAGTGAACAGTCTTTCCTTGAAAAGAACTTAAATGTAATTTTCTCTTTGTCCAATATTCCAGTGCTTCAGTGTATCATTTTCATGCTAGGTGTACTCAGAACTGGAATTTCTTTGTATTGAAATTTTAATACGAAATGCATGTTGAATATGTGGCTAGTTTATCGCATTAAAACAAAATAACTTTCTATTCATATGTAAAGTCAAACTATAGCGCCATCTATCTTTAAGACAACTGTCCTTTCCGGCTTTGAAAACACCATTAAGAAGTCACCCTAGTCTTTCTGGTGTAGTCTGGGGTCTAAAGAACACATATTGGTAACACTTAACTCTTACAATAACACTTTAGTTTTTATAATGCACTTTAAAAATACTAGTTAGTTACCATATACAACTATGTGGAACTATTAGTCTGCTAGTAGTCTCATAATAGTTGATTTGTAGTTGCAAAGGTACTTCATGTTAGTAGAATGTCTAAAGTGGACTGTGGATAAAGTGTAATCCGGATATTTCATTTAAACTTCACTGTGGACTAATATTTTTGTTCTTTACTGTTTCTTTGCTTTGTACAGTGTGCTGTGATGCCATGTCACATGGGCGTGAGATGCATTAACACGTCACCTGGTTTTCGCTGTGGCCCCTGTCCTGCTGGTTACATGGGCCCCCAGGTGCAGGGGGTGGGACTTACCTATGCATCTGCCAATAAACAGGTAAACATTTTAAAGGGTTACTCCACTCCAAAATGAAAATTTTGTCATTTATCACAAACCCATTAAGGCTTTGTTTATCTTCAGAACGCAATGTAAGATATTTTTGATGAAAACTGGGTGGCCATTGACTGCCAAGTAATGAACACTGTCAAGATCCAGAAAAGTATGAAAGACATCGTCAAAATAGTCCATCTGCCGTCGGTGGTTGAATCGGAATGTTATGAAACTATGCTTTTTATATGCAAATAAAATACAAATAACAACTTAACTAATAATTTGTCTCACCTGTGCAAACTATGTATGCTCTTCGGTCAGCCACGGTCATGTTTTACGTTTTGATTTAAACCAAAGCAGCGCATCCTTGTGGCGCGACTGACACAGCACAGCGTATATAGTGCGTTCAACAAAACTGTGCTACAGTGATGCAGAGAGAAACAGATGAGACATATTATTTACTTTTCTGATGACGTCTTTCATACTTTTCTGGACCTTGACAGTCTTCATTACTTGGCAGTCAAGGAGACAAACCTTCTGGTTTTCATCTAAAATATCTAAAATTGTGTTCCAAAGACAAACAAAGCTTTTACGGGTTTGTAACTAAATGGGTTTAAGAGATTAATGACTAAATTTACATTTCGGGGTGGAGTAAACCTTCAAATATAAGTCTTTTAAGTCAAATATAAGCACTCAATGGATAAAATGTTTCAAATGTAAATTCTTGTGTGCAGGTGTGCAAAGACATTAATGAGTGCGAAAACTCAAATGGAGGCTGCGTGGAGAACTCCAACTGCATCAACACACCAGTAAGTGATGAATTATGGTCTGTCAGTACCATCTGTTCTGGTTGCGTAATCCAAAAAAACAGTTCTGTTCTGATACACTGCAAAAAGGGACTTTGCCAGTAGTTAGATACCTCAAGGAGCTATATTTTTATCCTCCTCTAAAAATAACAGTTCTGACTGAATGAGGTCTTATCAAGGAATAGTTAGCTTGAATAAAACCAGTTAATTTAGATGATAAGGAGATGCCAACATGGGCAGCTTGCGTTACATTCCCTTATTACACAGCTTCGTGGAATACTCGATTCTGATTGGTAAGTCACCATTATTCTCAGATTGGTAAAACTAATAACACAGACTCATCCGGGTACAGCGCATCATCTTGACCTTTAGTAATTATATCACTCCGCTGTCGCTGACAGTTTGGTGCCATCCTGTGGCTTAAAAATGCTTAACCACTAGTTAAGACTTCAACATTAAATCCAACATGTAGCTCACGGGAAAAGCAAAAGCAGCGGATTTCAGCAGTGAATAAAAGATGACTCAACTGACACCCCGGTTAAAAAAAAATGTTATTATTGTATTATATTATTTATTTATTGTTTTATTTCAAGACAAGAAGCCATTTCAAGACGATAAGCCTGTCGGGCTTTATTTTTGCGATAACAACCTGCTAGCTGTACATTATCCGTTGCTTATCTTTAAAACTGTGTACATAACTGTGTAAGATTAACAAGAAAGGACCAAGACTGCATAAAATACTGGTAACAGATTTGATGTAACGTTAATGTTGGATCAACACACCGTAAATAGTCAACAGCGTTTGAGAAATGGAAGTTGGAACATCATTCTTTTCATTCTCATTGTTTATGTGAGCCATTGTATGTCCACGGCAGGGCTCTTTTCGCTGTGGCCACTGCAAGCCTGGTTTTGTTGGGGATCAGGTCAAAGGTTGCAAACCTGAGCGGGCCTGTGGTAATGGTCAACCCAACCCGTGCCATTCCAGCGCAGAATGCATTGTTCATCGTGATGGACAGATTGAATGTGCAGTAAGTCAATAATCATACAGTATATCAGATATGAAACTCATAGTCTAACTGATATAATCCGCTTTAGTGTGGAGTCGGATGGGCTGGGAATGGATACTTATGTGGAACGGACACTGATATTGATGGCTTCCCTGATGAAAAACTGGACTGTGTGGAAAGAAACTGTGCTAAGGTAAAAAACAAAACAAAAAAAAAACAAGTATAAAAATGTATTGCATTAAGCATTATACTAATTAAGAGGTGAGATCTTAAATAAAACTGCTTCCTAGGACAACTGCCTCACCGTTCCAAACTCTGGCCAAGAGGATGCAGACAGGGATAACATCGGTGATGCATGTGATGATGATGCAGATGGAGATGGGATACTAAACACAGAGGTCAGAGGTCATAACACCACCTTAATTAAAGGCAATGTTATAATGTCACCATATATAAGAAAATCAAAAATATTTTGTACTGTAACGATATAAACAGTCAGTGATTACATAAGAATAATAAACTATTTACAAGCAACAAGTATACAGTATATAACAAATAACTAAAAAAAGCTTAGTAATGAAAAATTAACAGCATATTTTTCACTGTATAAATTAAATATATATTTCATATCAACGTTACTTTAAAAAGTAATGTAGTCAAGAGCAGTGAGCAGCCCTAAATTACTGTGTTTACAAGGATACTTGCATATACAGACATTTTGAGACAATCAACTGTGTGTATTTCAACTGTTAAATGCCTATTAAGTGGCAAAAATGAATTCTTTCTCTGTCTTCATGTGCTTGTGCCTCTCTAATAGCACTAAGTAATGCATATAGTGTTTAAAACACGTGCAAACCATACCCTTTCCTGACCACGCAGCATAGCAATGTCATGTGAGCGTGTAACTGCAATAAAGACGATAGTCCAAAATCTCTACCGGTTGATAAATTTATACTGGTTAATCAAGTCTACTTGTATCCTTACTCTGATAGGACAACTGTGTGCTCGTCCCCAATGTCAATCAGAAGAACACTGATCAGGATGATTATGGAGATGCTTGTGATAATTGCCGTCTGGTAAAAAACAATGATCAGAAGGACACCGATAGCGACGGTCAGGGTGATGAATGTGATGATGACATTGACGGGGACGGTAAGATTTCAGATGTTTCCTTTATTAGGGTAATATGATTATTTGCGTGGGTCAAACTGAGATGTGTTTTGCGTTCCAGGAATCAAAAATGCTAAAGATAATTGCAAAAAGGTGCCAAACCGTGACCAGAAAGACAGAGACGGTGATAATGTGGGTGATGCTTGTGACAGCTGTCCCTACATCCGCAATCCTGATCAGGTCTGACTAACACACTACACTTTCTAGCTCTGAAGGTGGAATCAAACTAAGAAACTGAGGCATGATGTAACCCATAATTCTCCTTCTTTTTGCCACAGATGGATGCGGATAATGACTTGATTGGCGATCCTTGTGACACCAACAAAGATAGGTATTACATCTCTCCAATTGGTGATTCTCATTGGTCACACCCCAATGAATGTGAATAAGTTCAATTCAATGCTTTGGTTTCTGTCGCCAGTGATGGAGATGGGCATCAGGACTCTCGAGACAACTGTCCTGCAGTTATCAACAGCTCCCAGCTGGACACGGACAAGGATGGCATCGGAGATGAATGTGATGATGATGATGACAACGATGGCATTCCCGATCTCCTTCCACCCGGTCCAGACAACTGCCGTCTGGTTCCAAACCCACTGCAGGAGGACTTTGATGGTCAGGCTTTGGAAACCTCACTTTACATCAAACTGTTGATATCAATCCCATTTTTCTTAATAAAATAATGTCCTGTGTATTTACACTTTGATTCTGATCTTGTTCAAATCAAATCAGTCACCTGCTTCATTTTCATGACTCTTTGGTTTACAGGTGATGGGATTGGCAACGTTTGTGAGAAAGACTTTGACAATGACACCGTCAGTGACATCATTGATGTTTGTCCTGAGAATGCTGAGGTGACTCTCACCGACTTCAGAACCTATCAGACTGTGGTTCTGGATCCAGAAGGAGATGCGCAGATCGATCCCAACTGGGTGGTGCTCAATCAGGTCTGTCCACTTTTTTTTTTGCCATGCTAAGATTTTGCACACAAAAGTTCTCACAGTGTAAAATTTACCAAGGAAATATCTTGTCTTTCTCAACAGGGAAGAGAGATTGTTCAGACCATGAACAGTGATCCTGGCCTGGCTGTAGGTAAAAGACTATAGCTGGGTTTCCATGCAAAGTTATGAATTCAACCTGTTGCACAAAATTGAAATATTGCACAAAATATTTGCGAATAAAGCATCAAAGACAACAAAATCGCCACTTCCTGATAATCTGACAATATACATGATTTAAAAAATTAGAATATAATAATTCTCATATATAATTAACTACAATTGCCTGTAGAGTGAGCAGGTAAAACACAAAAATACGGTTATTTCTTTCTGAGATGGATGCATGCATTCAGGGAGGCAATTATACAAAAGTACTTGATGACAGAATTTGTGTGGGCATTTAAGCATGGCCAACATTTCATATGGCTGTGCAACAAAATTGTTCCGCTAGTTTGTCAGGTCTCATAGTACAGTTACATGACCTTTTTGATGTGCATGGATAAATTAATTAAAATGCACTTCACGTTAACCCTGTATCGCAGAAGCCAAGCACCACATAATGTGAGCATTGGTTAAGCAATACTTATTAATGTACAAATATTGTAAACTAATTTTTTCCTTCTGGTTAATCTTAACAGGCTACACAGCATTCAATGGTGTGGACTTCGAAGGGACGTTTCATGTGAATACTGAGACGGATGATGATTACGCAGGCTTCATCTTTGGCTATCAGGACAGCTCCAGCTTCTATGTGGTGATGTGGAAGCAAGTGGAGCAGATTTATTGGCAAGCCAATCCTTTCCGAGCTGTAGCTGAGCCTGGCATCCAGCTGAAGGTGTGATATAGCTTCTTTACAGAGTAACAGCTTATTTAATGTCTTGTGTGTAATATGGTACTTGTTTCTGTATTTTGTTGCCAGGCAGTGAAATCCGACACAGGACCTGGAGAAAACCTGCGGAATTCGCTCTGGCACACGGGTGACTCAACAAACCAGGTCAAGCTCTTGTGGAAAGATTCCAGAAATGTTGGCTGGAAAGACAAGACCTCCTACCGCTGGTTCCTGCAGCACAGACCCCAAGAAGGCTACATCAGGTAGAATCAGATTGGACAATGTTTCGTATGCGAATCATCCTGTCATTGCAATATTGCCCTATGCATGTTTAGACAAATACTCTGCATATCTTGCATACAGGGTTCGTTTCTATGAAGGTCAGCAGATGGTAGCAGATACAGGAATTATCATCGACACAACCATGAGAGGAGGCAGACTGGGAGTTTTCTGCTTCTCCCAGGAGAACATCATCTGGGCCAACCTGCGCTATAGATGCAATGGTCAGTCCTTTTAATCAAATCATTTTTTGCATACATTCATAATGGAAACAAGTGTACACTCACTCAAAGAGCTTAGTGTCAGGAATACAAATGTTCATGTAATTATGAACTCCCAACATTCACAAAGTGTTTCAATCAGATTTCCCATTCCCACAGATGTATCAAATGAATTGCCAAAATATGCAGTCTGTGTTTACAAACTGGGTTATTCTGAAGAACTCTGTAAATTCAAATCGGTATGCCACCTTTGTGATAAGCCAGGTTGTGAAATTTCACCCCTGCTAGATATTCCACGGTCAACTGTAAGTGGTTTTATTGAAAAGTAGAAGCAGAAGACCATGTAAAGTTGAAGAGCAGGGTCAACAAGTGCATATGATGCTTCCATTAAGGTTTGAAGACCTGGAGGGCAAAACATCCATAGAACCGCGGCACAAGCGTGTCAATTTTTCATCTGGTTTAACACGAAAATATTTAGATCACGTCTCAATAAAATAAAAAAATATGAAGGTATGTGAACAAAATAAAAAATTTTTGTGATTTGCAATCTATATTAAGCACCCAACAAAACATTGTAGAAACTCTTAAAGTGCCTTAATAAATTTAAAACAGTAATATTAAAATATCAAATTCAGTAATCTCTGTATTAATGATATCTAGTTTACATAGGAAAGCAGATGAGGGAATACAACTTAATGGTTCCTTATAACAGTTTTCTGAGTTTACAGGTGCATCTCAATAAATTAGAACATTGTGGAAAAGTTAATTTATTTCAGTAATTCAACTCAAATTGTGCATGAAATAAATTCGATACACACAGACTGAAGTAGTTGAAGTCTTTGTTTGTTTGTTTTTTTAATTTTGATGATTTAGGCTCACATTTAACAAAAACACAGCAATTCACTCTCAACAAATTAGAATATAGAGACATGCCAATCAGCTAATCAGCTCAAAACACCTGCAAAGGTTTCCTGAGCCTTCAAAATGGTCTCTCAGTTTGGTTCACTAGGCTACACAATCATGCGGAAGACTGCTGATGTGACAGTTGTCCAGAAGACAACCATGGACACACTTCACAAGGAGGGCAAGACACAAACATTCACTGCAAAAGAAGCTGGCTGTTCACGGATTGCCAAGCATGTTAACAGAAATCTCAAATGTGATTTCTAAATAGTACATTTTATCAATAAAATCCACTTTAACATTAATGGTGCTCTGAGGGCGCCCCGTGGCGCCGGCCCTACCTACATGTCATGCCGAATTGAGGCAGTAATTAAAGCAAAAGGAGCCCCTACCAAAGTATTGAGTACATATCCAGAAAATGAACATACAGAAGGCCAACAAGTCACTAAAAATGTTTGGTAACATTTTTACAATAACAGTACATGAATTATCATTTACTAATACTTAAATTAACAATTACTTGACTATAAACTAATGATGAGTTAAGACATCTATTAATCAAAAACTTAATGACATGACTCACATGAATTACTGCATTAATAACACCACCTTAATTACATGTTAGTTACTGCATGTTAGTTCATGTATTAATTAACAATTTGTGGTAAACTAAATCAAATATGCTTTAATGTTTATAGATTTGCCACCTGCAGCTGAATTTCTAAACAATTTTGTGCCATTAAAGCATGTTTGATTTAGTTTACCACAAATTGTTAATTAAAACATGAACTTAAATGACTTAAATACATTCAGCACACACAGACTGGAGTAGTTTAAGACACAGGTTTTACAATTTGAGTTGAATTACTGAAATAAATGAACTTTTTCACGACATTCTGGTTTTTCGAGATGCACCTGTATATTCTGGGATTATATTTATATTTATCTGCTTGCCTGTACAAAATATATATCATCAGGAAGGTGTTTACTGAATTTCACCTTTTAATATATGCATTTTCCTACATTACTACTTTATGCAAACTGCGTTAAAATAACTGGCGGTCAGTGAAGCAAAGCTACGTTTTGCCCGCCAGAGGGGCATAACTGTAAGAGTGTGACGACATGTGAAAACTATTAGTAGCCGCAGAGTAACAAACTTCCACTGACATTAATATCACCACGAAAACTGTTTGGTGGGCGCTAAATGTAATAGATTTCAGTGTTAGAGCAGATGTGAATGTCACCTGTTTCACTACATTGTGTGGACTTTAAACTTTGGTGAACTAGGACTAGGATTCTTAAGTCGATTGAAAGGAAATTTTGACATTTCGGACAATGATATGCCCCCTTGCACGAAGCAAGGACCACAAAGACGTTCTTGGATGAGTTTGGTGTGGAAGACCATTGAACACATTAGGGATGAACTGGAACAATGTAGGTCTTCTCATCCAGAATGCTCTACCTGATGAAAGATCAAAAATTTTCACAGACACTTTCTTGTGAAGAGTAGAAGAGCTGTTGCCACTGTAAGTCCATATGTCACCCTGTACCACAAAACCAGTCATAAGCAGCACGGGTGTATCTTTTATGCCAAAAATCATTAGGATGTTAAGTAAACATCATGTTCCATGAAGATATTTAGTAAATTTTTTGCACCCTCAGATTCCAGATCAAGAGGAATCTGAGAGATCAAACATTCCCCTCACCTAACAACCACACATTAGTGTTTTATTTGGCTTTCATATGATGTATAAATCAACAAATGTACAAATGTACCCTCATGATTGGTTGTGTGATCGATGGTCGCATATTTAAGTCTACTGCAGCATCCCAACATACCCTAGTATTCGAAAATAGAGTAAGTGTGCCCTAAACCGTACCATGTTAAAATGAATATGTCGAAGATTCCCAGATGTTCTGCTATACTTCCAGTGAGAAATCAAAGTGCATATCGATGCACAGTCTAATGGCTAAGACTTTAGAGTGTATGACAAAGATTTGATTAGAACCACAAACACACATAAAAAGTGTTAAAAACTACAAACATGGTGGATATGCGAGAAGGGTGGACCGGTAGAGAAAAGTGGTTTGAGTGATAATGTCTAACCTCATGAAAATGATTTATTTATTATTTCCACGTTATATAGCTTCTGCAGCAACATTGTGAACTTTTAGAACGATATGTTCATTGTTCATTAGCTTTTAAATGCATCATTATGCAAACACATGTTGAAGATGAATACTCAAGAGATTAGAATACTCCAGAGTACACGAAAAGAGTGCATACTTTTATGTCACAGAATTGGAGCACAGCATGTGTATTTAGAATGCAAATCTCGCTGATGTAATGATCAGGTTTAAGAACGTCTAGGTTACCTATTGTAACCCCCGTTCCCTGATGGAGGGAACGGAGACGTTATGTCGTGACGACAGACT
>JAUMHP010000060.1:16474071-16484554 GCA_032361065.1 Enteromius trimaculatus
TTCAGGGCTCTCAGGCATAAGACCCCAGTCTGTCGTCACGACATAACGTCATAGTGACCGACAGACAAGGGAACAGCTTTGTTCATATAGTGTACTTCAAGCTGCCAATAGGAGTATAGCACTCCCAGATCTGTTGGACACATAAGTTGTCACGAAATCGAAATTCTATTTCTATTTTGCTTTATTGATACATATCCCAGATCTTTTAGCATGATTCACTGGAGCATGTTATTCCAAATTCATGACAGAAAGTATTAATTTCCCAATCCATCTTCTTTAGGGGGTCTTGCTTTTCACGATTCAGTTCCCAGTTGATTTTCTTAGAATTTGAAACAGATGTTAAAGCATCCAGCAGATTTTCCAGAATTACCTCACCTGGGGGCCTGTTCGTTTGTGTCTTTTATCTAAATTTAATCTATTTCGAGCATACAAAATTCACAGTCACATCTAAAGAGAGAATGAATAAATCAGCTGTATTGTATTTGTTCTTTTTTTTATGCAGATACAATCCCTGAGGACTTTGAGACATTCAGAAGCCAGCAAATCCAGCTTTTTTGAACCCAGACTCAACAGTTCTTTTTTTAACAAGATTAATGAAAGCGAGTTGTATATTTCTGTCGTGTGTGTCATATTTTGTACTCCATTTTTATGCTTTGTGAACAGTAGTAGAGCTTTCCTCATAACCCCCTAATCACAGACTTAAATTGATGACACTGCATTAGCACTGAGAATTTAAATATATATATATATGTATATATATATATATATGTATGTATTTTAAAAACACGTACAGAAATACAGGTTACAAAATATAAATGATATAACAAGAAGGCTCTGATATATGCAGCTGAGACATCATGCACATCCATATTTAGCATTTTTTTTCTTAGAAAGGAAAAGGACCAGCAAAACGACAAAGACGAAATCAGTTCCCTCTACAATCAGTTACTACAAATAGGAGACAAAGATGACCACACCAGCACAGCGACTACAGAACTGGGCGTCTGGATAGATCCAACCCAATAAAAGCTCTAGACAACCACAAATTATATGTCCTAATATACCGTTAACTCCAATAAAGAGCGAGCACTATTTATGCTCACAAAATGAGAGATCACAAAGATTCGATGCGGTATTCGGTAAGCTAACGCTCTATCTTGAGCGCTTCGTTTACAGTGTCTTGTTAATACTTATTAAACCTGCCTTAAGTGAGATGACAGTTGGCGAAATCAAAAATAGATCATCTTTACAGAAAGAAACCCATGTAGATGGCACTTCGTTTATGCTAATGCTATGATTTAAGGGGAAAGGGTTATTATATTGTTCAGCTCTATCCTATGGGCCGCTATCGGTAGGTTTATCAAGAAATACATCCCATCTAGTCAGCTACGTCCTTATTAGTCTTAATGGTACGGACATGGTAATCATGGTCACTAACTGCTCTGCAGTTCTATTAAGGCTTAAAGGGGAATTTACGCTAAAGGGGGTTTGCTCTCACACGAATAATCAGGACACAAATGAACGTAAGTGCTGTTAGCTAAAACCGCTCCAGTTTGGCTGCATGCCGCAAGTGCACCAACAACAGATTATTTGTCCAATAAACACATGCAGTCTGCCCACATCTCCTAATGTTTCACAGGTTCAAGCAACAGACAGACTGAGCCCTTTTTTCAGTTTGCATTGGGAAGTATATGTATATATACGCTTCCATAATTGTTTTCCCTCTGAATTATCAGTGCAATACAGAAAACGGTTCACAAGGAACACCTTAAACCAGAGTGGGGGGGAACGCATGTGCAGGGTCGAACAGTCGGCATTCTCAGAAGGTAAAACAGTCCCAAGTTTCATGAGCAAAAGCTGCGGCTGAAATTTCCAGAAGCAGCAGCCAGAGGATTTAGAAGAAATGCACATACATCGGTATGAAAGCTGCCTTATCTTTGAGATTTCTGACAGGATTTCAGACGGAAACCCAAGATGCAAGGGCCGAGCAAATCAACAGGGCGAGGGCGAATGACCCAAACATGCTACAATCGTGATGAGCGGGAAATAATGCTACCGTGACCAAAAACGAACAGAAAAACCAGCAACGAATTAAAAAATCAATAGTGCTTTGGTCAAGCATCGACAAGCAGGTCATTTGGTGTAATGCACTATCATAACACGGAGCCCCATTAATACATTCTGTTTCTAAACATGATCAAAGACATGGTAAAATGACACCACTAGCATTAACTAATACATGCACTGTGTTTAAGGGGTTTACATTGGTTTAGGTGCAGTGAATCTTTTTACTGGAATCAGCCAAGCTAATGAAGACTTCATACCAAAAAGCTAACGGAGACCTCGTTCTAAACATTTTTTTTTTCTCATTTTGACATGCAGTCGTCATATTCCAGTGATAAGCTTTATGTACACTATTTTCAGGAGAGAAACGCGCTCATGGTAAACATATAAAAGCACTATTCTGAATGGCACAGTTTGAAGAAGAAAATCCGAAGCGAGTATTGCAGTTTTTGTTACGTTTAAAATAAACCACCATCTGAGCAAATTCCCATTTCTCAGCCTTAAATATACTATTCATATTAAAGCAGAAATATTTCAGATTGTTGGCTGATTAATGCTTTTAGATTGCATAGGAATCACAAATTGGATTTGCAGTTTTAAGAGTTATTATTTCCTTCAAGGACCCAGATGTCCAAAATATATCTGGCTGAACCAAAATGACTAAAACTTTAGCAGGAAACATATCGTTCAATTGCCAAAATTCAACTTGCTCTTCATCCCCTGTATTATAAACATGTTGTTTTAGATTGACAAGTTACAGTGGGGTCCAAAAAATTATATATATATATATATATATATATATTATATGGATGCTTGTTTTCACCATGGGATAAATAAAAAAAGGTCAAAGGTAAAAAAAAAGGAGTTCTGAGAATTGTTTTTTTTTCTTCTGCAAAATAAAAAAATAAAGTTAATTGTGACTTTTTATCTCACAATTTTATCTTTTACTTGCTAAATTAAAAGTCGGAATTGTGATATATATACACACACACATATATATAAACTCATAATTGCATGAAAGAATTGCGAGATTAAAAAAATATCAATATTATTGCATGGTGGAAACAAGCCTATGTGATTATCAATTCACCAGTTTGACTAAAAATAAAATAATCATCTCAAAATTCACATTTTAAGAATCTTAAAATATCTTTTTTATCATCCCCGTTGCTTCATCAACAGTATGTACACAGTTAACATGTAACATCATCATTTTCTTTGTTTCTAATACATTTTACTGCAGGTTGAACTGAGAAGCTGTGTTTTTGGACCCCACTGAATATGGAGATCATAACTGTGTCACTGAATTGTAAAGTGATTCCTTAGTTCCTTCCTATAGCGCTCAAAGGGAAAAACACATCACTTGATCAAAGTGCGACAGGGCTTGAACATACGTATGCAAATGACAAAAAACAAACTCCTGTAAACAGCACAGAATAAGGAGCATTACTCTCCCCAAGCCAGATGACTGACATCAGCTTCACGACAGAACCTTGAGTTAAGTTTGGCAGTACAAGTACAAACTATACAGCATTCAATACTAAACAAAACGGCATTTTTAAAACAAGAATACTGAGAGGAGAACACTTTGGAGACGATTAGAAAAACACGTTAACAGTTAAAAACAGCATTTTGTTCATGTAAGGCAAAATCAGGTCCTCTCACAGTGAAGTGTTCAGCAGGTTTCTGCAGCAGCTCGAGGGTCACATATTTACTGACCGCCGTTGTACATTTCAGCCTTCAATTCGAATAAATAACATGCGTACAGAAAGTCACGCAACAGTCCACAGAAACACCAAAAGATGGGTCACATTTCTATTTAGAGACTGCTGTCCTCCTGCAAGAAAACTGATAGCGAACAAATGAAACCGAAACACCAATCTTGAGATGTTTGGATGATACGGAAAATGCTAGCAAAATGAATTGTCATGGAAGCCATTTTGTAAAAGCAAACTTTAGGCCTCCCGGCGTACAATGAGCAACGCTCCCTTAAACCCTTGATACACAATCTGGGGGAGTAGTGCTCCTTACGTAAATATGATGAAATAATAAATATTTATAAAAAAATAATTATAATAAATACAATCTAAATAAATATGTTGATTTCACACACATCATCACACGGATGGATAAATCTTTTCAAAGACATGGCATAGTTATGTAAACGTTAAAAAAATAGATGAAATTTGGCAATTCACTTATAATGTAAATACGAATACACTAATAAACACAGGACAATCCATGAAATCAAAAGGACAAAAAAAACGTAAAGGAAAAGACACCGTGCCTAGCCAAAACATGAATACGTGAAGAGAGTGGATGGTATTGCGCATTGGAAACGATCCAGTGTGGATACAGCACTTCCACCTCCACCACCCCCCCAAACCCTGGCCCCTGGCCGCCGCCGCCTCCACCGGCCCCTGGCCACGAGCGGTTTGGCAGCATGCTGTTATGTGGGTGGTTGGGGGGACGTGGCTGGCCACTGACCAGATGGTGAACAGAGAGGCCATGCAGCAGAGTGTCTGGCTTCGAAGTGCATTCACAGCTTCACAGTCGATCCATGCGGAACGTATCCTCGGTGGCCGGGTCGGCGAGAACCATATCCGGGTCGTTGAGCATGTGCAGTCCGTCCAGTGTCAGGGGGTCGATCTTCAACTCATCCAGCGGGAACTGAGAGTCCGCGTCAAAGCTGACGTCACCAACGCTGGCCAACGAGCTGGTGAGGTCTTTGGAGAGACTCGGCGGAGATTCTCCCGTCACTAATGTGAGACAAACCAAACTGTCAGCTCAAATGCTTATTCCTGGGAACCAGTGTTGGGATGGTTACTTTCCAAATGTAATAGGTTACAGATTGAAAGTTGTATTTATTTGCATTTGTCTTTATTTATTTATTTATAGAGCAATTTTCCTGGCTACACATTAAGGTCATTGCACACAGAGTCAGAACTTTTTGTCCGAATATTCGCACATTGTAAAATAAATACGACCTCACGTTATGTCAATCATGTTTACACGCTGCCTCCGAACCTTCTGTCATAAAAAAAAATAGGAAATTTTCGGATGCATTTTTTCATTTAATTTTACAAAAAATTGTAGAAGCTTATTAATTGATCTATTGTGAAAATGTGAAAAAAATGTAAAAAGTGTACTAAATGGAGTCTTACTGTAGGGCTGTCCAAGGATTTTCACAGTCGAATCAGACTTTTCGAATCTTGCCAATAGTCGACTGACAGTCGAATCATATGTTTGGTGGTTTTACTATTTTTTTGTTTTTCATGCTCTCATCTGTTAAGGAATCTCATAGAAATAAAAGTATTCAAGTAAAATGTATGTCAGTGTTATTTTATTGAACACCATTTAAATACATAAACAACATCAAATAATGTTAAAATAATTTAAAGTAAAGGTTACTCAATGAAAAAAAAAGATAACTAGGATTATTGTGTAAAAAAACTAACATTTATAAGCATTGCTTAAGTAAAATGTATAAACAAACAGTCAATACAGTTTACTGGGAAATTCCAAGTAAACTTTACTTGAGATTTTCTAATTAAAGCTACAGTTCCTTGTGTTTATTTTTACTTAATAATTCTATTGAAATTACTCACATTTTCTAAGTGAAAAAACTTTCCTAACTTTTTTTTAAAGTAAATCCTACTCCAAATTATTTTAAGTGTAAAGAATAGGCTTTGTTATTTACTTATGCTATCTGCACGAAGTGCTCCGAGTGCAGAATTGAACGTTTTTGTGCTCGGAATGAACCAGCTAAAACTCTACCCAACCTGATCGAAAAAATCCAGTCTTGCCTCAATTTGAGTCTCGTTAAAGATTTAAATCCCTGCCACCAAGACGCACCTGTGCCGGTCACGGATCATGGAAAATCAAACTAAATTTAAATATATAGACGTAGCTGGATTTATTGACACAGGTTAATAATTTTTTATTTAAAGCTTCTTTCTTTTTAGATTTTTATTTTAATAGGCTGTATATTAACCTAAACCAGTAGTTCTATGTTAAATCAGACATTGAGCACCCCCATATAGCCAAATAGCATGATCATAACACCCTGCAAATATTCAACTGTGAGATTATGAGTTGAATCAGGCTTCTCAAATCGAAGCATCGAATCGTCGACTATTAAGTCGACTAAAGCAAAGAGGATGATTTTATTGTCTTCTCACTACTTAAAAAAAAAAGAAAGAAAATTAAATATTGGGTCCATCTAATCTTGAGATTCCCCCTCCTTATGAATGACCAGCAGGATTATCATAGACAATCTGAAGTTTACTTCATGATGTCAGTGGCTCAGCATGATGCTTTGGTAACGATACTAAAGCCACAAATTCAAAAGAAGACCACCAATCTCTCTAAACTTAATTTTGTAAACTGACAATTGCCATTCTGGATTTTGCCGTTCACATGTATGGTGGCTCTGAATTGCACACTGAGTCCGAAAATTGCAGATGCATTTTTGAGGGTTTCTTTTCTATTCATCATCCGTTCCTATTAAAATGCATGCTATGGATGTGCAAACGTAGAAAAAGATACGACATGAAGGTGAGTAATTGATGACCGAATTTTCATTTATGGTTAAACTAACCCTTTAAGCAAAGTTACTAGTTATAATAGCTAACAAGTGCAATTACAATATAACTAGCTATATAAAATACCATTATTATATAGATGAATGAGAGCTCAGCTAAAGCGATAAAATGTGAAAAAAACCCAAAAACATTTTAAGTCATTTCAATTAGGGCTGTGACGATAAATCGTTGCAAAACTGATTCGTAAATGGATTTTGTAATTATCTCTTGTAATTCGCTTCAAAGGTTTTGAATCTAATGTAATATTGTTTTAGGTTTTAAGTGTGTGTAACGATTCAGAAACAAGTACAGCACAGCAGTAGAGTACACCTAAAGCATGCAGCGCCATCTGCTGTTCAAAACTATGTTCAGAATCGCCATGCATTCAGAAAATCTCAGATTCATTTCTCGAATCACGATGCATCAATTTATTTTTCCAGCCCTAATTACAATACATTACTAATGAAAGTCCTTAGGAGACACTGAAATAAATGAGCTGGAAATATTCAGTGTTTGGAACTATGACATGTTACTTTACAAAAAGATGATTTCACTAAACAAACTAGAAATTTAAGTGAAATCCTGTTGGAATAATTAACAGGAATGCTTGTGTGTGGGCGTTAAAGGACCTGAATAATGGATGGACTCAAAAAAGGTTGAGAGGCACAGGTACAGATAAAGACCCTCAGTGCAATCATAAATGTACCTCTCTGACATCTCTTGGAGAGATATAGAGAAGTTGATGTTGAAGCGAAAGACACACAATACCTGTGAGAATGATGTTGGGGATGTTGCCATGGCTACTGTAACCGAGCTGCTGTGCGTCCTGCTGACCGCTGTGGCTCCCAGTTAGACCCATCATGGCTGCCTGTGTGTAGTTCAGCGTTGAACAGTGACTAGAGCCTCCCGGATTCTCCATAATGTTCATGTTGAACTGCTCCAGCTGCACCATTAGCATAAGAGAGTTTTAAAAGTGAGCCTTAATTTTCACATGGTAATTTTGTATTTTTTTATTTCTTTTTTTTATGTATTTTTATCCTAATCTTTAAAAACAACAAAACAATAAAAAACATTTTTTAAAATGAACATGATTTAAAATGAAACATGTACCTGGTTTGATAAGGCATTGGTCTGTCTGGATGGAAGTTGCTGATCATAGAATGAATCTCCAAATATGCTTCCAACCACCTGAATATGCTGTTAAGACACATTATGAGCAATACATTAGCCACATACTGAATACTGTTACTGGTCAATTTTTCAATGTTTTTGAAAGAAGTCTCATGCTCACCAAGGCTGAATTTATTTAAAATGCCCCTATTATGCCTTTTCAAATATGATCTTTCATGCAGTGTGTCATGTAGCTGTATGTGAACATAAACTATCTGCAAAGTTGTGATGCCGACAGTGCATGATAAATGAAGTTATTGTCTATCAAATAAAAGAGTCGTCTCACATTCGCCTAAACGAGTCGTCAGCAATTCCAATCTTTTTCTGTTACGGCCACACGTCACTAAGTAACATATTTGCATAATGTCCGCCCAAGTGCTACGTCGCCAACAACTTGCCCCGCCCACAAACAGTACAATTTCCACGTGGATTACATCATGTCAAGAAGACGCTGTGCCACTTCCGTCAGACTCCGGCTTGAATTGACAGGGTAGAATCGAGGCCATATTTTCTATGTATTGACAGGTCTCCAGAGCGGTCATTCAGTTATGGCAATGGGCGTTACGTTTTCCGACACACGCTGTAGCGGTAGACCAATCATATAGGACTGCGTCATCTGATCAATCACAGCAGTGAGGGATCACGGGAACGCAGGGTTTAGACAGACTGATTCTTCGAACTGCTTCACACGAGTCGTTTACGAATCATTTAGAAATGGGGTAAAATTCTATCTATTTTTGGAGAAAGTGTTTTTTGACCTTGCATTCATCTAAACCTGTTTTAAGAGACTCATAAAGCAATATTAGCAACCTTTAAAATGGCATAATGGCGGCACTTTAATCAAAAATACAGTGAAAATGTATTATTACAGTTTAATTTTACAATTTTCTATTTGAATGTATTTTAAAATAGAATTAACTGACTCTCATACAAAGCTGAATTTGCATACTCCAGTGTCACATGATAATCATTCTAATATACTGATTTGCTGATCATTTCTCATTATTTTTGATGTTAAAAACAGCTGCACTGCTTAATATTTCGTATTTGTCCACGTTAATCCGGCCCTGGATAAGACATGTTTCTTAAGTAGCAAATCGAAAAATTTTAATAATTTCTGAAGATCATATAACACTGGAGTAATGATGCTGTGCATCACAAAAACACATTATATTGTAACAGTTTAAGTACGTTTCAGTTCTTTTTTAATCAATTAAATTCATCCTTTGTGAGCATAAGGGACAATCTTTTTCCCCAAACATTCCACACTGAGATGCCAATAAACTTAAAAAATAAATTAATTAATTACGAATGTAACCACAGAAGTGTCATGCTTACTTGTGGTGAGCCGCCGGGAGAGAAGCCCTGATTGGACACTGGGGATGTGGGCGACTGATTGGCTGAAGAGCCGGTCTGACTGCGGTACTGTTGGGAGGAAGAGACACACTTAAATTCTTACAGAAATAGCCAATTCAACCTAAAGCAAACTGTGTAGATCAGGGGAAAAACATACAGAGCTGGCAGTTCCGCTTGTGACTGTCTGTGATTGGCTGGCAAGAGAGGGCTGAGTGGTGTTGGGGGTGGAGCTTACGGTGAGAGGCGGTAGGCGTATGAGACGAATGTTCTGAGGGAGGCTGTGTGGCTGTTTCTGCAGGTCGTTCAGTAAACTCAGCAGTGAGTACTGAGACAGCTGCTGCTCCAGGGACAGGCTGTCCATCGTGATCGGCTGTGACAGCAACAGACAGGATATTCATATTCATACATTTACACTAATTCACCGTCAATGGTCCACGGTTTTTATAGTTCATTAAAATAAGAACTAAATATAAGACCATAAAAAAACCATCTTTGTTTTTTGTAGTAAAATAAGCATTAATTGAGGTATGAAGGTAAAAGATTTATGTTGGCAACATTTCTCAATTTCAGTAAGTTTAACTTGATATACTAAAATAACTCAAACTGAAATTTAAATAAAGATTAATAAAAACTATTTAGACACGTACAAACAAACAAACAACTAAAAATGACAAAAACTTCTAAATGAAAATGTTAATAAATTGTAATTATTGAATAGAAGATAATAGAAATTCAAATGCAATTATAAAGCTGTCGTGACAGATTTACTCAAAGATACATATATAATTATCAGTAATTAAGCTCCTCTTTAGTTTTTTTCCCCCCCTAACTAACCAGCTGTGAATTGATATTCCTTCACATTTATTTTGCGCTATACCTTATAAGTAGGGCTGGGTATCGAGGTCACACAAACGTCACACTCCTGCTTTCAATAGTATTTGTCAATATTTAACGTCTCTGTGTTCACCCAAAGATGAACATTTTATCATTAATTACTCACTCTCATGTCGTTCCAAACCCGTAAGACCTTCGTTCATCTTCAGAACACAAATTAAGATAGTTTTGATGATATCAGAGAGCAATCGGTCAATCCACAGACAGCAACACAACTGAAGTGATCCCAGATCCAGAAATGTAGCAAAAACATCAGTGACTCAACTTCACTTTTGCGATGAAACGAGAATACTTTTTGAGGCAAATAAAACAAACATAACATAATTTACTATTCTCCCATGACTTAAAGGAGAAGTTCACTTTTGAAAAAACTTTTGCTGATATATTACTCACCCCCATGTCATCCAAGATGTCCA
>JAUMHP010000060.1:16492388-16513049 GCA_032361065.1 Enteromius trimaculatus
GTTTGGACTGAAATGTGTGTTGGGAGTGTGTGTACACAACCACCCTACAATGATAAAGATCCACAAGTAGTTTTCTTGTAATTTAATAAAAAAGTTGCCCCTTTTGAAATCAAGCCATTCTCAAATGCATGTCGGTGTGGCGTCAGACAGACTCCCACAATAGTTGATTGACAGCAGCATGTCACACAGACTGAACTGGTGTCTTACCTGAGTGAAGCCTTCAGGCAGTATAGGCAAATGCTAAGGGCGCTGTACATCCAGGGGGCGCCAGAAATGAAGGAGGAAAAAAAGTGTAACTTCCACTTAAAAGTAGTTGGTCTTATGACATCAGAAAAGAATAAGCACACATTAATTTAACTGCATAGCAAAGCCTACTAAGTAGTAGAAGCAATAATAATAATAATAATAATAATGCCTTGCCTAAGACGAGTGACTGAAGACACAGAGGATTAATGTTACGTTTGGTTCTGAAGGGAAACATGCTCTTGATCAACCGAAATGAGTTTATGTCCGTGTGAATCATTCATGATCCAGCCTCACCTACAGAAGCAACAAATATAATATCTTTTAATGAATCTTTGCAAATTGCCTTTTCGTAATAACGTGCTATATAGCAAGTTTCACTATGAATACAGCTAAAAAAAGATCCTCTGAGAGGGGCGGGGTCAGTGGAGCTCATGAAGATTTAAAGGGGAAGTACACAGAACAGAGTGATTTCAAAGGAGCTGTTTTTGACAGGGTAAAATTTCTTTGAGAAATTTTGAAACAAACTATATTACAAACTTTAAGACCCAAAAGAATCATATAAGCTAGTGGAAAATTGGCTTTGTATGACTCCTTTAAGAATATGCAGTCCTGTTTTCTACTAAATTGATCAAAGCTAAGTTAGTTTATGATTTAAAAAAAACATCATTTATTTGTCAACAGATATAAGACAGTTTACACATTTATATACAGAGATAAATTGTATTGTATTGGCTATTGTAAATGATAGGTCTCTCAAAATTGTATCATTTTTTTAATCCCACCAAAAATACAGTTTGAATTTACAAAGCTCTGTTTGCACGAAGCAAAAACAACAGTCCATGATAATTAATAAAACACTCTCGCTCCAACTAAAAAATATTTTTGCAATAGTACATCAATGAAAAATGCAGAACGCCACATTTTAACGTATTTTTATTTAGACCACACTGTAACAGACAACATAAAAAAAATGGATAAAACAAGAACACAAATGTAATTTCACACATGGAAGACAAATGTGTAAAAGGATAACTGCAATAAACGTTACGAATACATTCAGTGCTATTTATTAACTATACATCAACACATAACTTTGTACATCAAAATTACAACAGGATTTGTAAAAAACAAAAAACAAACAAAAAAAAAGACTGGAAAGAGAGATTCAACATTTTTTGTGATAACCATAACCGTATGCTATAAATTTCAGATGTTCATAAATGCACTTATACAAAGATTTTACTTTAAATCTGAGATTGACAAGAATTAAATAAATAAATTGTAAAAACTTATTCAAATTCCAAACTTAAATGGTTGCTTACATAGAACCGAACAGCACTTTAAGTGCTTTTATCAGGTGATTAAGGCTGATCTGTGACGAAAGTACAAGATTAAAGGCCATTTATTCATAAGACCCAGCTGACTTGCTCAAAAGTCTTACCAGATATCGTCCATGTTTATGTTTACATTTTATATCAGCACGTTAATGAATCCTGAGCTAAGGGTGACCGTCGTTTACTTCAGTAATCATGGTAATTTACCTATCTATATGCATACACAAAATGTGTTTTTGAACACTTTAAAGGAATCTAAAAAACATTAACAAATAAATCTAATAAACAATTAAACAAATCATATTATTAAACGAAAAAGAAAAAAAAAACAACAAGAATGTTTTTTTTTTTTTTTACATATTCATACTTTGAAAACATGCAAACATAATATCATTACAAAACGTTTGTGCCATAGTTCCTTGTACGTGAAACAGTCCCTACTGTGTAACACTCTATATACGGTATAAATGACATTTTCAGAGAAAACAATGTACCTTGTGAATTGTTCAGTAATCAAATCAATGATTTACCACATTGAATATTAAAGTGCATAATGAAATGTGCTCGTGTTTTATTCAGTTAAAAAGAACTAAATAGAGATTAAAGAAAAACAAATCTTACAACTAAGTATCAATATTGTAAATGTCCTCTAAATTTATAGTAATAAAAAAACAAACAAAACAAAAAAAATGGCAAAGATTTCTGATAAAAAGTTTGCCAGTTTTCAAACACAAAACCTTTAAAAAAAATTGAATTATGATGAAAGAACTAATATCAGGAACCTGCCACAAAATAGCTTAACAAAGCCTCACAAGATATATTAACACACCTGCCACTACATCTTGCTAGTGGTGTTTCTACAAATGATCACAAAACAAACGCCTGAAAATTGCAACATATAGATAAGGTCTTCTGTTTCGCTCTCAAGATCATTTAGAGGAATACAGGTTCAAAGCTGTGATATGGACATCTGAGCTGTACCCAAGAGATTCATACACTGGTAATCTACAAGAAGAACCAGAGCTTTAAATCTTAAGAACATGTTACGGTTCATTATTTTAAACCTAGAGCCTCTTCAAAGTGCTGGCAGAGCAGACAATTTTTTGTCAAAATTGTAGCTGCCAGACCAAAATTTAAATATCATCCCACTCATTATGCCAACTCTTTCCTAAAGGCAAAGATTTTTTTTTTTAAATGTCAACCAATTCAGTCAGTCATCCAAAATGACACAAATTGGAATAAAGTTTTGTTGTAATAATTGCTTGAATAGTTTTTGCCTTCGTGTCATTTAGTCACGCCATGAGAACATGCCATAAATCCTTCATGATGATGACGACATTGCCCCAGTGTTGCTAGCCCATTCAAGTCTGTCATCAGTGCAAATCCCACAGGCACTTGTGCGAAACCCTCATTAGTATGAAACGGGGTAATCTACAAAGACAACATTACTGCATGAGAAATGTGCAGAAAGATGCTTCAGATTCTCAAAAGACAATATGTGCTTAGCTCAGGTTGAGAAGTACAATAAGTGTAACAAGCTGTCCCCACAAAAGATTAGGAAAAATTTAGATCTCTTTCCCACTCTTCTGTCTCTGCATTACAAACTTGCACTATACCTCTGGAAGTAATGCGTTGTGAATACATGTAGGAAATTTACAAAGATGAAGACATTGCTCTAATGTTGTGGGTCAATTCAAGTCTGCCGTCAGTGCAAATCCCATAGGGACTTGTACAAAACCCTCATTAGTAAGAAACGTGGCAATCTACAAGAAAGGCCAAAGACGACAATACTGCTTGAGAAGCGTGTAGGAAGACGCTTCACATTCTTAAAAAGTGTGCTTTCATATAGTTGTGAACAAACCTTCAATCATGCATACTTCAAAAACAAAGACAAAACATTATGGCTTTTCAATGAGGCAAAGCCAATTAAACCATTATTTTCACTGCAGTCCAGTTGGCCACTAAATCTACATCCACAGTAAATGCAAAATGTGCTTAGCGCTGGGTGGTTGTTTGAGGAAGTACAATAGGTGTGCAAGCTATTCCCGCAAAAGATTCTGGAAAATGAAGATCTCTTTCCCACTCATCTGTCTCTGTATTATAAACTTGCACAATACTAGTGACGTTATTGAGGTGCCAGTTGTACCCTCCGACTATATAGATCTTTTTATCTAGCAGACAGCAGCCAGCCTCTGATTGACCAGCTCGCATCGGTTGGACTGTTGTCCATTGATCGGTCTCTGGAATGTAATACTCGACAGCTAGTACATCAAAGCAGCGGTCAACATGGTCCATTCTGCCACCAAGAGCATAAATACGGTTGTTCACACTGATCATAGCATGCAAGACTCTTGGCTCGTTCATTGGACACTTGAAGTCCCACTGATCCAAGGTGGGATCATAGCAATGGAGAGTCTTCTTATCCTCCACAGACACCCCGTAACCTCCTGAGACATAAAGTTTCTTGCTGCACGTTGCTCCAGCGTGACCCCAGATCCGCCTTTTGAGGGAATCCACATAAGTCCACTCGTTTTTCCTCGGACAATAGCACTCTACAGAGGACAAGCTGCCAGAACGGTTGCGTCCTCCAGTAGCGTAAAGTTGTCCATGCAATATGTTGAGCTGAAACTGAATGCGGCTCTCCTGCATGGATTGTATTCTAATCCACTGGTTCAGATGGGGATCGTAGCGGAAGGAGACGTCAACTGCGCCCTCTCCACTGCGATACTGCAAATGCTGCCCACCAACGACGTACACAAAATTGTCGAGAACCGACACGCACGCATGGCTGCATCCCATCTCCATTTCGGTCAACTCTTTGAACTGTCGCACTGTGATGTCGGGCAGATAGTAGACTTTGCTGCTGACCGTTCGATCGTTATCGGTATAGGGCGTTCCGCCGAACGTAATCAGTGATGTGACGTCAGAGCGAATGGAGGTGCGTGGTGATTGCATTTCATGCTGTCGGAATGGAAGGATCTGATAATTGAAGGCCTCTAGGAGAAAGTGTCGACACTGCACATCCTCCACCATGATGTCGACAGTTTGGACGCTGTCCACGAGTTCAGACGAACGCATTAGCGGGAAGCGCACATGGCAGAGCACTTCACTGGCCCCCGCTCGTCTGGACGCGTCGTGCTGCAGCCAGCGGATTGCAGCGTGGAACAAGTCAATCTCGCTACAGTTCTTCAACTTGTTGCTCTGAAGGAAGAAAACCAGTCGTTCCTTTGGAATGTGAAGGAAGTCGTCCTCCTGAGCTATCTGCAGGAAGTGGCGGAAGGTGAAAGCGTCGACCGACTGCTTAAGGGACGAGAGACTAAAAGTAGTGGCCATCTGGCCGATGTTCAGGCAAGTCTCAACGCTCATGGCCGATTTCAGGAACTCCTCACAAAGTTCCACCACAGGCACCATCTGCAGAAAGACGGCTGCACCAAGAACATCCTGAATGCAGTCCAAGTCCAAAGTGACCTCAGAACTGTAGGCGAAATCAATAATGTGCTTCAGTCCTCTGGCTGAAAGACCTTTTAGCTCTATGGTGTTCTGGTTTGACTCCTTCATTCCTCCAGTAAACATGGCTCTGTATGGATGAAGAAGAAACAATTTCACACCTTTGTTCAAATGTGGGGCAAATGAGGGGATCTCTCTCTGGACAAATAATATAATTACTTTTTATATTATTCTACCTGATATAAGTGAAGCCTTTGATACAATTTCTCATCAAGCTCTTAGATAGACTACTCTTTATAGTTATTATTGATGTTCTTAGTTGTCTCAGATCTCATCTCGGTGGGCGCACTCAATTTGTTCAACAAATTTCAGATCATAAGTTTCACCTGTTAACACGGGTGTTCCTCAAGGCTCTGTTTTTGGGCCTATTATTTAGTTATTACCCCTTGGTAACCCTTTTTGGAAATACTTTTGGAAATCTAATCTAATGGAAATCTAATTTGTCAAAATCCAACTGTTTTCTACCTTCTGTTGATTACTATATAATCTTTGTCTTTTGAAAAGCATGTGAACAATATTACGTGGTCTGCTTATTTCCATCTACAGAACAATTCAGTGGTCTTCGTCCATTTCTCACACAAAATTCCAGAGATATTCTTGTGCATGCCCTAGTTACCTTGTGCATTGCTTATGGCTTAACTCTTGTTTTTGGGCTCAAACTCACCTTTATAAACTTCACTTGGTCCAGAATTCAGCTGTCCGTATAATGACTAGAACTTCTTCCATCAAGCATATCACGTTTTTCATTGGCTTCCTGTTAAATACTGAGAAGAGTACAAGACTCTGCTTCTTACTTTTAAAGCTCTTCATAAACTTGCACCCCCATCTCTCTATGATTTGCTTCATGTGTACACACCAACGCATACTCCCTTTTTTTCCCCTCTCTCTTTCTGTACCCTCGGTTTATTTAGCCAATATGGCATTTAACTGTGCTGCTCCTAATCTCTGTAGATCTCTTTCACAATCTTTCTTGTTTATATTAGCTTTCTCTGATCAATTTTAAATTATCTAATGTCAACAGTTGCTGTTTTGTTATCTTGATTTTACGATTATCACTCAACTATACAGCGTCCTTGAGTGTTCTGATTGTATAATAATTTTTATTTAATATTATTCCATACTTTTAAGCTAAAGTGCAACAGTGACCATTCACTTTTTTTAGCACCCTCAATTCTGGAAATATTTTCCCATTCATTTTCTACATAGAGATTTTTTTAAAATCTTTAATAAATAGTGTTGAACTAAAACAACGTTACAAACTCGATCAAGGAGATATTTACTAAAGATGCGTTCATCCATTTGTATATATAATCTCTGGCTGTTCAAGTGTTTTTTAAAAGATGACACATTTTTTGAGAAATTAAGAAATAGGGACTTTAATAAAGAACTGCTGATAGAACTGAAGAGAACTATTAACCGTTTTATCAAAGTGAAGAAAAAAATAAATTCTTTATAATATCTTATTTTATGTTCAACAGAAATATTCATACGGTTTGGAACAACTTGAGGGCAAGTAAATGTCAATTTTCATTTTTTCATCTAAACAGAACTAGTCATTTGGACGTATTTTAATAATCTCGCCATTTGCAGCTCATTTGGCTGGTGCTAACAAACAGTGCAACGTCTCACCTGAAGTAGTCACTGCAGGAAGCCAAAACCGCTTTGTGAACTTCAAACCGCTCGTTGTCAATGGCCAGAACCACATCCAGCAACTGACCTTGATCGCGCAGTGCAGACAGTCCCCTCAGGAGAGTGTTGCTGTGGCTGGGGGCCGAGAAAGTACAACGGAGCGAGCTATTCTTGTTGTTAGCCATGCTGGAAGAAAGAGAGAATCAATTTACTAGGAATTGTATCTCTCACCACTCCCTGATCATCGTCTCCGGCTACAGAATCAACAGAACTTCACAAGTAGCTTGATGAATCTGCTGTTTCCTGACGCTTCACCAATAGGTCTAGGTTTCTATACTGGTGCATCAACATGATCCGTGTAATGGCACCTACTTTTAAATTATTCAACTGTTTGGATGAAAAGTCTATTTAGATCCAGAACAACTAAGCCTCACAAATATCAAGCAACAAGTGGCCCAAATGTCCAATGGTTTTTGTGAAGACAGTGCGACACAAGCTAAACAAAAGAAAGCTTACTTGTCTTTGATCATAACCCTCATATGTTCTTTTGAGACAGACTCTACATACTTTAACGTTTGGGTTTCTAGATGTACAATGCTATATCCAGACAAATAACCTACTTTTAAAGCCAAATACATTTAGAAGAATTATCCAACCCTAGGCCTGGGCGATACGGCTGAACACTGTATCACGATATCGGTCGATATCGATAATTATTGATATTTTTATGAACCATTTAAAATAAGGACCAGGAGAAAAATATATTACATTTAAACATTTTTATTTTAAATTTAACCTTCCTCTGATCATAATCCCCTCAGTTATTAAGACAGAAATGTCAACAACCATGGAAAACTCAAATAATTAAAATGTAAACATAAAGCCTAATGTGATCAGTACATTTTAAAAGGGGATGTTTTCAGTAAATAAATGTGAGCAATGTCCAAACGTAGCGTTGTTGCGCATAAAATGGGCTCACAGTCTCAGAACATGTACGCAAACAGATTTGTCATAAATAATCAGCAGATCCTAAGCAATGTTTAATTGATTGTGTTTATATTGTAGTAGATTGTTGTAAGAGAGCTTATTTTATCACCCTTATCCTTCTGAATGAGCAGCTGGCAACTACAGAGTGTACACATTTCTTAAACATTATTTCATGAATTCTTCCTCTAAAGTTTTGTTCATGCATTCCTTCATTTTTCAATTTCTCAGAATATGTGCTTCTTCAGAAAAAGTAATCATCAGTCCCTCATGTTAAGACTGCATTTTACCAGACACCAGAAAGGTGCACTCAGTATGTTTCTGTGTACCTTTAGCTGACTCTCATACAAACTATCCTATACTAAGGAATTATTATACAACTCTCCCTGCCGCATTAAGGACAAAGACATTTTTTGCATGCATTTTTTTGTATGACAATGGTGAAAATGGTAGTAAACTGACTAATATAAACCTTAGTAGGAGCTGAAAGGTGTCTGAAAGTAGTGTCTGAAAGGCCTACTAAATGCATAGTGGAAAAATAACTGGCTTTTCCACTGTACATTGGTTAATTTTTTCACTGTATGTCTTGAGTAAATCCTGACAATATAGTTTTTAACAATAAAAAAGGGGTTGGCACTGTTAATTCTGGCCCTGTAACAGAAATCAATAAACTTTAATGCTGCATGTGAATTTTCAGCCTCACAATATTATGCAGTACAGCATGAATAATAGATATTACATCATACAGTGTTAATAAATTATTAGTTTTTCAAATAATCATTTTTAAATGAGTGTTAGAAGGTAATCTAAATCAATAAATGCTAAAAAACATGGTACAGATAAAAGAGCACTGTTACACAGCTGGCCATGATAGAAAGACCCTCTAACTGCAGAACAAAACAGATTATCTAGAACCTTCATCTAATGTAGGGGTAAACTTTAACTTATGATTACTGTGTGCACAATTATTATTATTATATTGTAGATAGCAATACTTCAGAATAAAACAAATATTTTGGTTATCTTTCTTATATCTCAACCCTGTTGCATTTTGGGACAACCCTATGCATTCATGCATCGCATGCAACATCTGATGATACATGCATACCTGCTTTGAGCTCGATTCGCACAGAACTCCACACCATCTGACTCCGCCATGCTCAGCGAGGATGAGGATGAGGAAGGTCATCATGTGTAGAAGCCCAAATTACCGCTGAACATGCTCAATCTTAATAAAATACGAAATACAAAACACGGCGGTGACAAATTAACAAAAAACCCAGATCACACTTCGAGTTTCGAGTGAATGGACTGCTGCGAGACAGTGAGAGCGTTAGAAAGGAAAGTAATGATTTCTAACCCAGTAATACTGCACGGCCTGTAATCGAGGACTGTCCAGGTGCTGCTGACAGAGTTCAGCTCGCGCTTACCTGCGCGCGCCTCTCACCCTCTGCGCGACCCCGCGGTTGCTGCTGCGCGCTCACGAGCAATCTAATCTTCTTCTTCTTGGTTTTAAACAGCGGCTGGCAGCCAACGTTAATACGTGCATTACCGCCATCTTCTGAGTGTGGAACAAATTTTATTTAGTGTCATCAATCCGTCTCTCTAGTTACAATCAAAGAAGACTTTACTATTTATTTCACTTGACCATTTTATTAAAACATTAACATTTTCAGTATTTCTTCTTTCTAGTTTGTATTTCCTATGCTACATTCAAAAAACACACAACAGGACATTTGGAGGTCTCCCTATAATTTTAATTGTAATGCCTTAACATTGATCTGTTATAAATAAACTCTTATTTCTTTGATTTACCTATAAACTTTATATTTTGGTTTACTTTGGTAATTAGGCTGTAAAAAATCATTTTGAACAATGCTCGAATGTTGCTCCCAGCGCTTGACCGAAGGGGGCGTGGTCTTTCCCTTTTCGCACATCATC
The DNA here is from genome assembly GCA_032361065.1 of Enteromius trimaculatus. Classification (NCBI taxonomy): domain Eukaryota; kingdom Metazoa; phylum Chordata; class Actinopteri; order Cypriniformes; family Cyprinidae; genus Enteromius; species Enteromius trimaculatus. The sequence goes on from JAUMHP010000060.1 coordinate 16,502,030, forward strand.
ACATGACGTCTAAATTACGCGGCCGTCGCAGGTTCGCACGAGGTTTTTGTTATCAACCTTAAAAGAACGTTTAACGGCGCTCAAAGCAACAATAACACACTGATTATTTATAGGGTATTTTGTTTTTAAGCAGCCTGGTGGAAAATGGCCACTTTTGAGTCTCTTGGCCTATCTGAGTGGTTGATCCAGCAGTGTAAGCAGATGGGAATCAGCCGACCAACTCCAGTTCAAGAAAAATGCATTCCTGCCATAATGGAAGGTAAAAAATCTATATCTGCTTTACATAATCCCAGTAAGACTAATAAAATGACATTTTAACGTTCCTAAATAGGCTTTACATGGATTTTTTTTTTAGTATTACAGTTATATTTAAACCCTTTTTTGCCGGATAAGTGCCTTTATGCAAGTTATTTTACTCAGTGGATTGCTGAGTTATATTAATGATCTATATATCTATAAATATATGTATCAGATGTGCCTGTATTAGGATGGATTTTACTTTATAGACCTCTATGTAAGAAAAGTTTACATGAAGCACGATCTGCACATTGATTTAGTTGACTCAGACTCTCTCTCTCTCTTTTTAGACACTTTAAACTAGGAATGTGACCGAAGTTAAGTGTTGTGTAAAGACTGATTGTGCTGTCACTTGTCATAAGTGCATTTAGTTTATTGCTGCTGTCCACACAGGTCGGGATTGCATGGGCTGTGCAAAAACAGGAAGTGGGAAAACGGCAGCATTTGTTCTCCCCGTGCTGCAGAAGTTGTCCGAGGACCCTTATGGTGTTTTCTGTTTGGTGTTAACACCCACAAGGTTTACTTTGTTATTATTTATAAGGTCATATTTGAACCTTAATTTGCATGCCATTTATTTTAAAACATGTTTTGTCTGTTTTCTGTCCAGAGAGCTTGCTTACCAGATTGCAGAACAGTTCCGAGCATTAGGGAAGCCGTTGGGCTTAAAAGATTGTATAATTGTGGGAGGAATGGGTAAGATAACATTCAAAGCTCATTTAGGGCTCATTTATTTATAAGAGTAGATATGCATATTTAAGATTTATTAATAAATAAAACGCTTTATTTGGTCTTTTTCTTCCATTAGACATGGTCACCCAGGGTTTGGAGTTGTCCAAAAAGCCACATGTTGTTGTGGCCACTCCGGGACGACTTGCTGACCACATCCGAAGCTCAGATACAATTAGCCTGGCCAGAATCCAGTTTCTAGTAAGACTCTCAAGACTTTTTTTCTAATGTTTTTTTAAAGCAGTTTTCATAAAACATGTTTCTCGGCAGATCATGGATGAAGCAGATCGTCTGTTAGAGCAGGGCTGCACAGATTTCACAAAAGATCTAGAGGTCATACTTAGTGCTGTGCCCAAAAGACGCCAGACGCTGTTGTTCAGCGCCACACTCACGGAAACGCTGCAGCAGCTGCAGAGCATCGCCTTGAACAGACCCTTCTTCTGGGAGCACAAATCGGAGTAAGTCAGGAGAAGATGGAAAATATGCTCCCTTGATAGAATTTGTTTGCTTTTTTCGGCCAGAAATAAAATTGATAGCTGTAATTATATAAATATATAGCTTGATATAATTAGACAAAGGCTATTTCAAACTGATTGCATGCAGATGAGTGTCTTCTGGGGGTTTGTTGACTAGTCGGTTACAAATTTCCTTTAAAAATGTAATGAAATTAGTCAATAATGAAGTGTGACGTAATGCATTGCACATTTGTTAGTTGACAGACTATTGAATAAATGTGTAATAGGAGACATTGACATTCCATTTTTATGGAAACCATGATAGATTTATACAGGATTCTCCAATTAACAGAAAACTAAACACCATTTATTTGAAATAGAAACTTTTTGTTTGTTTTTGTTTTGTCCTGTTACTTTTGATCAATTAAAAGCATCCATGCTGAATAAAAGTGTTCATTTGATGTATGTATGCAGTTACTTTGACTATTAAAGCATGCTTTGAAAACTGTTTAAGGCAGGGACACTAAAGCTGTTTTGGCCTAAATTTTTTCTGTCAGAATGCGGACGGTTGAAGAACTGGATCAGAGATTCATCCTCACTCCTGAGAAAGTCAAAGATGCTTACCTGGTGCATCTCATCCAAAAGTTCCAGGATGAACATGATGATTGGTCTGTCATAATATTCACTAACACATGCAAGTAAGTTTTCCGTTTCAGAAAAAAACATTGCAGGGTTAATCCGACAAATCCCTTCATAAACATAATAAATCAATGATGCATTAAATTGGGCAGCTTTTTCATTAATTAACATAACGAACAAATCCCATAGAGTTATGTCAACCCTCATTGTGCATTCAAAATCTCTATGATTTTTGCATTCCAGGTCCATTTGGGCCAGAAGAATAATTTCAGCTTATTAGAAGTTTCTCAGTTATGAGTGAATATTAATGTGCTAATGTGCTATCAATGCTTATAAGATTATTCGTCTATATGTTTGTATCACATGCATAAGAACCAATAATCTGAGAATTACCCTTATTAACCTTATTGGAATGAATGGGAGTTAATTAAATTCCTACATATTTATTTCTAACAAAGCAAGCTATAGTAAGTTTATGATAAGTTTTCAAACAAAATGCTTTTATTTGACTTGCTTCAATGTTCAGCTTCAGATTAAAAGTGATTTAAATTTTATGGTTTATCAGTATGTGATAATTGAATGAGATATGGGGAACGGTTTAATAATTGTATGGTTTTTGACTAATGGTTACAAATAAACAAAATAATTGTTAAAAACAATTGTTCCCTTACATGCAACTCACAACCACTTTCCCTTATGAAGGTGTAAAAATCTATTACAGATATTGTATAACATTTATGCATGTTCCAGGAACTGTCAGATACTAACAATGATGCTGCGCGAATTCAATTTCCCAACCATCTCCCTGCACTCAATGATGAAGCAGGTAAGTGACATGCTACGCAGTTAAAATTGATTCTCACTCAGCGCCTAATGTCTGTACTAATGCTTTTTATGTTCTTCCATTTTCAGAGACAGCGTTTTGCCAACCTTGCAAAGTTCAAGTCTAACGTCTTTAAAATTCTCATCGCCACAGATGTTGCTGCAAGGTAAAGAGAAAACGCTTCTTACCATGTCTCAGGATTGCTCGCCATGTCTTTGTCTAATTCTCTCCACTTTCATGTTTTTCTTCTTATCTAAAGGGGTTTGGATATTCCTACGGTGCAAGTAGTTATCAATCACAACACACCGGGTTTGCCAAAAATCTACATTCACAGAGTGGGACGAACCGCTCGAGCTGGTGAGATATGAAGAGTTAGCTGTAAGAAATACCCTGCAGGACGTTTGGTATTTGCCCGACAACACCAAGATTGGCAAATTTGCCCCTGTGTCACAAGTATGATTGACTTGGAGATAGATTGTGTTGTTTAAGTGTTCCCTTAATTTTTTTGAGCAGTGTAGTATTTTAGGCTAGTAGGCAGGAACACTATATTGTCAAATCCACATTCAGAACTGTTCTGATTTATTTCTTGTATTTTTAAGGCCGAAATGGTGTAGCAATCACACTAGTCACACAGTATGACATCCATCTCATCAATGCCATTGAGGAACAGAACCGTAAGTTCAAAGATGAATATGCTTTTTGCCTAAAAAGAGAGCACTTTCAAATCTAAATATATTTTGTATCGCAGAAAAACACTATAAATGTTTGTATAAAATTTCTTGCTGTAAATGTGCATTCGCTTGATTACTGTTTTGCGTGTTTAGAGGCGAAATTAAAAGAGTTTGCCGTTGAAGAGAAAGAGGTGTTGAAGATCCTCACACAAGTCAATGTAACAAGACGACAGTGTGAAATTGTGAGAGAAGACTTTCTCAGTCTACGTATATTTTATATATAACACACTGGCAAAATCTTACATCTGTTAATTCTGTTATAGAGACTGGAATCCACTGATTTTGATGAGAAAAAGAAGATAAACAAAAGGAAACAAATGATTCGGGAGGGAAAAGTGAGTTGTTTTATTCTAAGTGTATGCTTTTAACATATATTACACTGTCAGGAAATGTTATAGACTACGAGGGGGAAAAAAGTTAGTTACACATTAATACTGTATATTATAATAATGAAACATTGTTTTGTTGTTACAGTTATTGCTGTGTAATTTATTTTATTAACTTATTTGTATGTCCGCACCTTCCAGGATCCAGATTTGGAAGAAAAAATGAGAAACGAACAAGAAAAGATCAGAAAAAGAAAAAAGAAACCGAACAAAAAAGAGCCAAAAAAACCCAGTGCAAACACGACAGCAGTGGATTCTTGAAGTGCTGAAAAGATGTATCCAAATGTGTGTATATAAAGTAAATGTGCTATAATTCAATGTATAAAATAATATTAGTGATCAGTATTCGAAATAAACTGCATTTTGTGAGCGAAGTTGAGTGACTTTTTTAAATGAATGACGTTTGATATGTAAATCATGATGCATAAAATGTTTAACAGCGGGACTTTTATTATGATAACTTCCGTTTTCACCTGGAAGTACAACAGTAAGCGTTTTGTAGACTACCTTGTGTTGCGAAGAAGATTCAGAAGAAACCTTCGTGATTTAGTTTATTAAATCTTTATCAGGGATTTAAAAAGACTGATCAGTATCAGACATGGTAAGCAACCTCTATAAACTCGTAGGTTAGTTAAACTGAAGCTCAGTCGCCGTGTTGAGTAACGTTACGTTAGAGAAGTTGTAGTTAACGTACCGGTGGCTACCTCTCATTGAACCGATGGGTAGCACAAAGCGGTACAGAAAAATGCTACCAGCATCTTATTCATGTGCCTTGAAGTTAAAAAATATGTACATAGCTACCCCAATCCTAAACCTACTCTTAAAACGATGCAAATATTTTTCCTTCTGAAAGGCAAGGTAGCATGTTTCGTCGGAACACCGGATTGTGTTGGTAATTAACGTTAGTTAATATTTAAACTCCATAAACGTTTCGTATTTAAACGAACACGTTTTATACACAGACGAGGGGTTTGCTTTAATAAGCTAAATATTACTTGAATTAAAATAAAACCCGCTAAAAATCACTACCGACACGTGCAGTGCGCTTTTGTAGTCATTGACCAGCGTCGACAAAGTGCACTTAACTGTCAGCCAAACAGAAGAACCTAGTCTCTGACTTACATAGAACACTTTCATTTTAAACATTTACTCGCATCGCTAAGAAATATTTGAGAGTTGACTGACACCAGCTATGTAATTTATACATGATTAATTCTAGTCTACTTGCTGACCTTGTGTGCTCTCTTTGTAAATGATTTTAAAATCAATAGCACTCCATTCAGAGCACTGAAGAAAGTTTTCGTGCCCTTTTATGTCAATGGTAATGGGTTTCTTCTTTTCTTCTAGCTCCCTTTATCTTTACTGAAGACTGCACAGAACCACCCGATGGTCAGTATGAGGAGGCTCACAATTAAAGTTTTAGTTTAAAGAATAGATCTGGAGAAATTTAGCATTGCTTAACAATGGTTCCTCTGCAGTGAATGAGTGCCATCAGTCTAAACAGCTGTTAAATGTACATCACAATAATCCACGAGTAAAATTAAAAATAAGTTAGTCTGCTTTTGTTTTCAGCTGGTGGAGTTAAAGAATGGTGAGACATATAACGGCCATCTGGTCAGCTGTGACAACTGGATGAACATCAACTTGAGAGAAGTTATTTGCACTTCACGGGTAAATAAACCCTCTTTCCTTGAGATGAAGTTTTTTTTTGGAATTATCTGAATTATTTTTGATTGCATAAACATGATTGAGCCGTTGTGGCGTTTACTTCTGTGCTGGAATATAATGGTTGTTTCTGCCTGCTCCGATTTGCAGGATGGAGATAAATTTTGGAGGATGCCGGAATGCTACATTAGAGGAAGCACAATTAAATACTTACGAATCCCTGATGAGATCATAGATATGGTGAAAGAGGACGTTCTGTCGAAGGGACGTGGCCGAGGGGGCATGCAGCAGAACAAACTACAGGGAAAGGGCAGAGGAGGCGGACCTGGAAGAGGTGGTGGATCCGGCAGAGGTTAGACACGTTTCTTAAAAGTGTGACAAAAGTTTAATTTATGAAAAAATGAAAATCCTTTCATAATTTATTCACCCTTATAAAGCTGTCTCTTCTTTTCTGTTGAGAACAAAAGATAGTCTTGAATGCTTTGAAGCACAGACAAGTATGGTTTCATTTGAAAGATGACAACAGTTTTTTGTGTTTATTTATTTTTTAAAATTCTTTTTAAAGAAAGGAAATGTTATATTTAATATAAACTCTATATTATAAAATATGTTGGGTTCTAAAACTGCTGGGAAATCCAAGCTTATAAAACCAAACGTGCTGTTTCACATTTGAAGTTAATCTTCTGTCAAGTTCTATCAGTGATGCATATAGGGAAGCGAACAATATATCGTCATATTTTCACACAATTTATGAAGTAATCATCCTGTTTAGAAATAGTTTTTGTCATTCTTTAAACATTTTCACTTTTAAAAAATGCGCTTTTTTAACAAACTAAACGAATAACTTTTGCTATATAATTTTTTTAACGTTGCATTCCCAGTTTTGAAATGCATAAACACAGAGGACTTTTTTTTTTTTTTTTCTTCTGAGGTCTTTTTGGTGGCCGTGGCAGAGGCATGACGGGAACTGGCCGTGGACAGCAACAAGACAAAAAGCCTGGAAAACCACAAGGTGTCAAAAACCAACACTAGCTATATTTACAACACTTCATCTCATATGTTACATTGTGTTTTAATAAGAACTCTTGACTTGAACACATTAGCATTATAAGGTTGATTATTTTCTTTTAGAGACTCAGTGTGTCCAATTGTGCTCAAAAACTTTTTGAGTTGAGTTTGTAGTAAAAGCTCTTAAAGGGTTAGTTCACTCAAAAATGTAAATTCTGTCGTTAATTACTCACCCTCATGTCGTTCCAAACACATAAGACCTCCGTTCTGATATCTGATACTGCATAGACAGCAACACAACTGGCCAGAGTAAAGTATTCTCCAAGCATCGCAAAACCGAAGTTGAGTTGGAGTAATTGATGACAGAATTATTTTTGGGTGAACTAACGCTTTAAAGGAAAACACATGTAATATTTTTTACAGTCTGTCTCATACGTTCTCCTCATACTGTCTCATCTGCTTCCTCAGTTTGATCATCAGCCAGGAAACAGTGAGCTTAATTTGAAACGGGCGTCCTGAATTTCTGTGAAGATTTTAATTTGGACAAGCTGATGTAAAGAAGCTCTTCCATTTTCTGCAAATGGTTTTTATTTTCTGTTGTCTCACATTTTGGTGCATGTTTTCACATTGCAGTTTTAATTTTTTTTCTTTTGTTTTTGTGCTTTAAAAAAACAACCATGGTGTATCTTGTGTATAATGCACTTGTGAATAAATATTTTTTGTTAAATATTGCAATTTCTGTGTGCATGCTCTTTTACATCTAAAGAAATGGAAACGAGTCTTGGGTAACTGCAGTCTTTACTCATCTACACAACTCCAAAACTAAGGTTGTAAAGTGTTTTTTTTTTTTTTTTTACATGCATTTTAACTGTATTCTGAACCCAATCCAGCACTTCAGAAGTATGACACCCTCTGCGTTTTTTTGCATGGACCTTACATAGCTGACTGTTACCATGACAACAGCTGATTCAGCCTTTATACACGATTTTCTAGTGGGGTGTGCAGCTATTTTTAGGTGAAAGCCAATAGTTGAGTCTTTAGTTCCCTCTTGTGGTGGTTTTGTCAATGAAACCGCAGATGGTTACTCGTTTTCGATGACAGGCCAGTGAACCTTTAGTCAGGGGAGCGCCATATTTTAGCGCCTTTTTTACAGGAATGAAAACGAGGATGTGACGTATAAAACGTTCAATGCAGCGCGGTAATTTGTTTGCCTATTGCTCAGCTAACGAAACATCTTAAAGAAACATTCAGTAAACAAAAGCTCCATACAATAGTTTTAAACGTTGCGAGTTGTGAATACTTTGTGCTCCTTACAGCCTCGTTTTCGTTAAATTCAACATGGCGTCTAAACCTCAAAGTGCAACAGTCTCAAGTAAACAGCACAAACTTTATTATTTTTTTTTATAAGTTCAATCATTTTCACAACATAGACAGTTGATTTGGTAAATTTCACCACTGGACACTTTGACACCAAACCCCTTATTGTAAGTACAGTACATTTACTACTGCATATTAGTGTTTTTTTCTTGTACATTACACTCGATTATCAGGAAAAAAATAAAATCACAATGGAAAGCATGAGTAAAAATAATAATAGATAAAAATGTAGTAAATGGAGAACAAACCTAGTCATAATAAACTGATCTGAACGTGGAGCAGATACCTTGCATGGTGAGCTGCGATGTTAATAAAGATTATAACTCATTTCTGATATGCATGGGGCTCACTAAGGTCCTCTATCCAATATATATCAGCTGCTGGGGACCCACCTACAAAGAACGGGTCCCAGGCCTCATGGATGTAGCAATGGCTCTGCTGACATGTACATTAAATGTAAACTTTTTTTTTTTTTAAATAAGGAACAGCATTCGCCATAAATACAGTCAGGCTTTTTTAAAATTTCAGCAAACCTCCTCCACGGTAGACAGCAGTCAGTCTATCCAACCGCTTTGGTTTGCAACAGTACTTTGCGACTAGGATTTAAACCACTTTCTCAATCACATTTACTTTCCATCCTACGAAAATGTTCTGTTAACAGAATGATAAATAATCTGCAACACATGAAAAGGTATTTTCTTCAATATTGCTCTGTAATAAAGTGACATTCATTCACAAGCAGGCATACACAACAGCAGGTAAAGAACATCCTTTAAATCCTCTTTTTATATAGATTTTTTGATATCACCTAGATTTTTTAAAGCCCATAATCAATACAACACAGTCCACACATAAAACCAAAGACTCAAATGTATTTACAGTAAGATTTCACTAAAGGAAGACAGAAGAGCAAAGGAAAGATGCAGGAATATGCAGGGTGGATCTTGCACATGTAAACATTAATACTTATCATGGGCTTTTTTTTTTTTGCAAACTGATTTTTGCATTATAGTTGCAGGCCTGGTAGCCACATAAAATCTCTCACAAGACACATCAGTCCAAAAAGTCCTTATGGGAAATGCCAATCGAAATCTCAGTACCGCTTGCTAATTTTTGAGAGCATATAAGAGTATTGTTGATAGTAGGTAGGTTGAGCTTACGGCTCTGCTGCTATAATGAAATAAGCAACAGCATGGCCGCAAATCAAACTCATATTTTGACTAGAAATACACTTGACTAGACCTAACGAAGCATCGAGAAAGGAATCCTACCACTATTTGCCTAAATGGCTTTATTTCCTTCCATGCAAATTTACATTAAGGAATGTTTGTGTATGATATCTGGTTTTCAGTCCCGGGACTGAAATTGCATGAGGCAAGGCAGTGAACAAGTTACAATGTCACAGATACAAATAAGCAAGAAAGGTTTGTGACGAGCACTGCAAAGAATTACCATGAAAACTGCATTAATTGACTTCTCTAACTTTCTTTATATTTGTCAGAATTAAAAAACAAAAAAAAACATTTTCGATATATATTTCTAATGTATTATTTAAATACTGAACTGTATTTATTATGTACACCTTTTGGAATAAATATACAGAAATCTGTCCGTGTCGCTTTTTTATATTTGTTCATAAATAATTTAAGGATCCGGAAGAGTAGATGAAGAAAATGTTAAAAATATAAAGTAAAATGAAGGCATTGAAAACCTATTACAGATAACCGATTCTGTGTGCTATGCCAAGCTAAGGCCTAATCACACACTCCTAAAATTTCAAATTTAGGCCTATTTATGAAGTTTTTAAAACATAATGCGGGCTTAATCTTAATTCCAGGCCTAATCAAACCCTTAAAGGTGTACTTTACCTAAAAATAACAATTCTGTCACAATTTATGCTCTCTCAAGTGGTTTCAAAACCCGTATGAGTTTCTTCAGTCTGCTGAACACAAAAGATGATATTCTTAAAAGAACGTTAGTCACCAAAAAGTTTTTGTTGTTGTTTTACAGGTTTGGAATAACATCAGGGTTGACAGAAATTTCATTTTTTGGTGAACTATCCCTTTAAAGCGCACTATGGCTTTCCTTTTTAAACTGAATGGACTGCATGTTGAATAAAATCAGTTTGAGATGTCAAAATGAGTATATGGAGAGGAGGGGGAGTGGCTAGAGGGTGTGGCCAGAGAAGGCAGTATGGGAACTGAAGGTTTTGTGTTTCTTGTTCTTTTTAAATACCTAAACGGGTTTTTTTTTGTGTGTGTTGTTGCAAGGCAGTGCAGATAGAGCCGTGGGATTTTCAGCAGGCGCAGTCCTGGTGCGGAGCGGCGGGCTGCTCTGTCAGCTGCGGCCCCTGTTTGGCTCCTGTCACTGCAGGATCGGCCGCATCCAGGCTCTCTGACATCTTCTCACAGATTATGTCTACCAGCCGCTCAAAGGTTTGCTTAACGTTAATGTTGTCCTTGGCACTGGCCTCAAAAAACTCAAAACCTGAGAGTAAATGAAGAAACCAATGTCAAGACCCAAGGCCTTTTTCTAAAACCCAGTGAGCTGCCTGCAGTAGCAGCACATTCACATTTAGAGAAAAGACACTTATGATTAAGACAAACTTGCATTATAAAATATGCCTTTTAAATTCATTTTAATGTTAAACTTTTGACTTTGTCTAAATGGAATACATTATACTCGGCTTTTAACTTCACAGTTAAGAGAAAAAAATAGTCCAGAATAACAAATAGTTTTTCAGTCACTTATTCAGCCAAGAAATGACATATTAAAAACATTTTCATTCTTTGTAAGAAAAAGTTCCACCATTTTTTTTATTTTATGAAAAACATAGTATTTTCAGCAACAAAAACTAGTTTTAAGTTGGTTATTTCTATCTTTTGCGGTAGCGTGTCAGTTGGAAATATCAGT
>JAUMHP010000060.1:16533129-16545689 GCA_032361065.1 Enteromius trimaculatus
GACATGGACATCTTGGATGACATGGGGGTGAGTAATATATCAGCAAAAGTTTTTTTAAAAGTGAACTTCTCCTTTAAGAGCACCCAGTAGAGGCAGTCTCCAATTGTACAATCTCTAACGTGGGCATAGCAGAGTAAATCACTGTAAAACACTGATAAGTGTTGAGTTTAGGGGAGTTTACATTTGTCATGCTTATTATTAAATCAGTTAAAATATCCACCCTGCTTCTATCGATGTGATTATTTTGTCTACATAGTGCTAATGTGTCAAGAGGTATAAAGGTATTTCAGTACAAAGACGCTTGTAAAGGGATCCGTACGGTCGTCTAAGAGACCATGGTTTTGGCTTTAAGATTACATTTTTTTTTCTCATTTGTTCAAAACAAGATTATAAACAGATAGTTTAGCGACTGCTCTTTGGAGTCTTGCTACATTAAAAAGAAATCAACATTATCCTGAGGTTGTTAACAATCACAATCTTATCGCTAACCTGCCAAGGCAAGACACTACAAGCAAAAGCCCCCCTTTTTTGTTTTGCTTTTTTCACACTATTGGAAAGAAAACATGCAGATTTAAGAGTTTAATTATTATATTTGATCTTTTTGTGTCTGTTGATTTCAATTACAAAATATATTTTTTTCGTTTTTTGTTTTTTTTTTAAAAACAGAGCCAGAAGTGTTTACTTTAGTATCACTTACATACAATTTGTAATCGCCTTATTCACATTTCTATATTTTATTTCTAAAAACATGTTGAGTTATGTATACATTTATTATTTCTAGCTGTTTATGGAGTGATGAAAAGAGAAATAAAAAACTCTATAGAAATATTTTAATTCAATGTTCTGATTTCTGTTCTGGTAATGTAAGCAAATTAGTGCGTAATTTAATTACATAATGCTGCTTTTACATATTTCACAACATTAAAAACTCGTGAATACATTACAACTACTACTATTATTTATTATTATTTTTATTAATGTACTATTATTAATCAGTAAGGTGATATCTATTAGTTAATACTCCATTCACCTGTGGTGTCTTGCCTTAATATTTCTCATAACCGCCCCGTTTCATTTATTTCTCAGTGACAAAAAAAGCATTAAGTTATCCGTTATTAAAACATTTCGAGATAATAAATATCCTAGAGCTGAGTGAAGAAGTTCACGTAATGAGTAAATCAGCTTTCCTCTGCAGTTGGCATGGACAGTCACTCAAGGGAAGACTCATGTTTCTCTATGATGCCACGAAAACATTCATCTACACTTTCGGCCTCGGTCCTTATGCAAACGTTGTGCCTGGGACACAATACAGCTTTAAAATACAGGCCTGTTCGGTCAGGTAAACCAATGTCTTTAGTTTATACTGTGTGGTTGTTCTACTCAACCCCAAAATATTTCTAAGTGCAACTAAGAAACACAAGTTAAGCAGCACTCTTAGTACTGGGCCTTGTTAAGTTTTCAACTGCAGGACGTATTGTCACTCGTTTCTTGGTCCAGTTCTCTTTCGCTGCTATCTAAAATGGGAGAGACTCCACGAGGGGATGTCTGTGCATGCCTGGGGTCCATCGTAGTCCTTGATCGGTCTTTATCGGTGTGCTCTTCTTCAGCCTCTAGCTCTCCGTCCTCTTCCTCCAGAGTCAGCTCAAACTGGAACTTCTCCCCGGTTGAGCCTGTGACGCCCAGCGTGGCCCGAGAGTCCTGCTCTTCAGGGGTTGGCGACGGGCTGCGCGGGATCATGCTCTGGTACCATTCGCGATTGTCCTCCAATGTATCTAGAATGTCCTGAGCATCGGGATGGACCAGATCAGCCCATGTTTCCCATAGAGGATGGACAACGTAATCGATGAATACCACCTTAAGAAATGAAGATTGAAAACACATCCATTATTAATACAGTTTAGTATAGGACAGGATTTAAAAAAAAGCTTGATAATCCCAATATGATGATCCATTTGTGAGGGAATAACTCTTGTTATTTACAAATGTAATACCAGAAACACTTTTTATTTGCTATGTACTAAATTTTATTTATTGATTTTACAATTTATTAAAACCAAAAGCTATTTCTTTAATTTTTTTTAGAAATGAAGTGAATGCCAATATCATAACATCTTTTATTAATATCTTAAATGCACATATTATCTCTGACAGTCCTGAAAAATAACAAAAACGTTTTGTTCAATTTTTTTTTTTACAGCTATTTTATTTTTTATTTTTCATCTATAAACACCTATTTATACAGTTTGAAAACAAATATTGATGGATAATATGAAGATTTTTATGAAGAATAAATGGATTTTATATGGTAAGTTTTGCTAATTGTTAAAATAAATTTAGAAAATGTGTTTTATTTACATCTAAATCATGAATAATTTTTTATTAACATCTTAAATGCAGATATTAACTTCACATATTTAAAAAAGAAAGCATTTAATATTTTCCCTTTTTTCCATCAATTTTATGCAGCTACATTGTTTCATGTATTAAAAAAATAACCATACAGGGTGAGAAAAAATAACATTAAAACTCAACATACTTTTTACTTCCATGCATATTCAACTGTTTATTAGTTACGTTATTACAACTATGCATTTTTTTACAGTGTGAGAAAATATTAATTGTGATTTACAATTATTTACTTTTGTAATTTCTCAAATTATTAATAGAGTTTTCAGAAAATACTTTTTATTTACATCTATATTTAATTATTTATTAAAACATATTTTAATAAGTAAGTGTAAGTGCACACATTCCTTTTGACAGGCTTAAAACATATTGTAATCTTTTCTTTTTTTTCTCTCTATATTTTGCAGACCCTCTTGTGTCCTTCCCAAAGCCCAGCTTGCAAACCCCTAAAATAGATATAATCACACCTGAGATTTCTCCACGGAAGCTGTGTGCTTGTCACACATGGGGCTGATTTCTATGCCCTTGTCCCGCTCACGGTCCCCTTGTCTGAAGAACTCCACCATGATACGATCTGTCCACTGTCTGTAGAGCTCCAGGGGTTTGGTGGGGTTGCTGAGGTCGGCGCAGTGAACCATATTCTGAAGCACCTTTCCAAGGAAAAAAAGAATTTTCACAATTTAGCTGTTCAAAAAGAGCCGAAAAAGCCAATAAATAGTTGACTAGCCATCCAAAAGTGGACATATTGTTTAGTAAGGAATTGTAGTATATGTGCTTGAGTGAGACTGCAGTACCTGTATTCGGTCAGAGTAGTTGTCCAGCAGCAAGACTCCCAGACTGGTCACTTTTTTAGTTTCCACCATTGTCTTCAGATCAGCCAGGAAGTTCATGTGTTTGGACATATCAGTGGCTAAGACCTGGATTGATGACAGGAAATCTGACATTATAACTTTTTTTGAAATGTGACATTTTAGAAAGGTTTGTTTTTTATCAGGGATTTCCACACGTCATTCAGTCTTTTGAAATAAAACTGCGTAGAGACACAGCAGCGGTCTGATTCACAGATGAACTACGAACAAATGAGTCACAGATCCCTCGTTACAAACAGTCATTTGCTCATACATCATTACTACCAGACATCTGGTTATGCTTGAAAAATAAACCTATTAACTTCTATGTTTTCCTTAAATGGACAATTCACCCAAAAATGAATCATGATTTACTCACCCTCAAGTTGTTTCAAACCTGTGCGAGTTTCCTACCTGTTTATTTTCTTAAATCCTTTACAGTGTTCAAACAATCATTCTGGCAACAAACACTTCAACGGAGATCTACTGAAGTTTTTGTTTTTCAGTAAATGCAATCAATAACTGAGGCGCAAGATGATGGCAGTTGTGTTGAAACGAAACAAACAAGAGTGCAGCGATGTGATATGAGATATGTGAAAGAACCAACAGTGTCAAATACCAGGATGAGTGTGTCTTTCCAGGTCTGCCACAACATCCCGAGCTGTTGGTGAATAATACGCCTCGGAATGTTGTGGCTGACCAATCAGAACCAAGTATTTGAGAGAACTGTGTGTAGAAACGTGTAAAAGCCTCACCATATCTATAGTCATCTGTCGCAGGGACTGTCGTTGTTTCTTGCTGAGATTGGAGAAGATATCACAGTTCTCTTCCTGGAGAAGCTTGAAGCCCACAGCCAAATGATGGTTCTCCAACACTGAGGCATCATTGTACATGAGAGCGAGCTCAGAGTCTGGAAGCGTGAGGAGAAAAACAGCCTGCTAAGGTCTAATAGTGATGCACTGAAATTTCAGCAAGGGGGAGTTTTAATTGGATAAAATGATTGGCCTGAATTGACTAAGTGATATTTAATTATAATTTCTAGACTTTATTAATCAAAACTTTGTAAATTTGTGTAAAAAGGAATAAATAGTGCTAGAGTTTTACTGCTTCTAGTGTTCTTTTTTTGGAAACTGCAGTGATATGTACTTATTGGTACATATTTTGTGTCTCGCTAAAAAGTGCACCCCGGTATGTTTATGCCATGAGACCAGGAAATGCAATTTGTGGAAAATATATGACATATTTATTATATATCTACCTAAATGTTTGCATAATGTTTATTAAACAACATTCATTTTCAGTTTTTGGCCTAGTGCATTCAGAATGTTTGGTTTTGGCCAAGAATTGTAATTTTGGTGTATAACAGTTTTAAATAACTGTGTTTGTGTTGGGGACAGAGCATAAGTGAATGGATTTGGGAGTCGTACTGGTGTTAATGAGGAACTGGTTCGTAAATCCTGGGTGGTCAACGTCATGGATAGCACTCGCAAACAGAGCAGCCATGATCTCAAGGTCTGTGAACACATCCTGAAAGTCATAACAAAACAAACAAACAAAAATATATGCCGGTTTGTTTAGAGGTCCCTTCCCATGAGCACTAAGTGTGTGTGATCATCCATGCAGACCTCTAGGGCAGGTGTGGAGAGAAGAACATGTGTGGACTGCACAACATCTGCTGCGTGGATATTGTTATGGTAGGCCACGTCCAAGTGGTAGTGATCCTCCAAAGTCATGAGGAAAGTTAAGAAGGTTTCCGATGGGATCTTAAAGGTCTTGAGCAGATCTCGCTCCTGAGAATAACAGGGTATAGGAACATGCAGTAATCAAATATCAGGTAAGTCTGCAGTTAAAAAGCTATTTTCAGTTAATGCTACATCACAATGATAAAATTATAATACGGCAGTTCTTCTTTATATCTGTTGTGTTTTATTCAATGGTATTTGTAGTAGAGCAGCATTTACGTCAAGAGATATTTCTAAACAAAACCTTACCTGAAAAATGGTGTACATTATGACTGTCAGTGGCCGATTCCCAGAATACTCTGCTATCTTAAACATATCTATACCCCATCGATTGATGTCCTCAAGCTCCTACAGT
Organism: Enteromius trimaculatus; assembly: GCA_032361065.1. NCBI lineage: Eukaryota > Metazoa > Chordata > Actinopteri > Cypriniformes > Cyprinidae > Enteromius > Enteromius trimaculatus. The sequence continues at coordinate 16,538,481 of JAUMHP010000060.1, forward strand.
AAAAAATACAGTCATTCTACTCCACTGAAGAAAACTAATAATACTATAATATAGCTCTAGGAATTTGATGTAATTTAAAGAAAGATATCATAAATACCTTATCGAAATATCGCACATATAGTTTGACAATAAATATATTTAATAAAAATATATTAAAATAACTAAATTATTTACAGTATGTGTGTGTGTATACCATGATTTTTGACTTATATAAAATACATACTAATTATGTATGCTTCTAGTTATAACAAGCTCAAAGTTATTTCATCAGGTAGAAATTATGAGTAAAAAATAAACAAATATATGCACACATTTATTAATATATGTTAACATTGCCAGGGGTGTGAAGTAACGAATTACAAATACTCACATTACAGTAATTAAGGAGTAATTTTATCAGTAATTTCTTGCAAGTCTGATCTACAGTACAACTGACAAAGAGAGAAATGAAGGGACACCTCGGCCAGGACGCTCTCATGTTGTGTGTTGACACCAAATCGTGGGATGCATGTTGGAGGGAGACTCGGACTGGGGCTCAGTTTTCTCACTCCACTTATCTGAGACATGGGACGGCGTTTTTTCTCCTCCTTACACGCTGCTGACAAAATCTCCACGTCATGCTGCTTTTCTGCGACACAAACACAGAGTATGTGAAAAGCCCTGAGCTAAAGTAAGATGGAAAGCAAATACACAATCAGGGAAAACAGAAGAAAAATACTACATCTGAAGAGTTTATTTCATCCTAAATCCAGTCTCTAATTTTGTAAATCACATTTAAATGACACAGTCACTCACGTAAAATTGTGCTTGCTATGAACTCCGACACTTGGTTTCCTGACCGGCTGGTCTCTGATAGCTGAGTAAGTTCTCTATTGAGCATTCTTTTGAACTAAACAATATAACAAATAAAATGAATAAAACATTTGAAACATGGTTCATGAAACAAGGTTCATTATCTAACATTAGTGAACATGAACTAAGAATGAACCAAAAATTCCACCAATCACAGAGCAGTGACAAGATCTTTAGCCCCACCCCCCATGCTGCACCATGAATGCTCTCATAATACTTTAATATTTGTATTATTCCTATAGATACAACCATAGATAAAGGTATAATTTAATATATCTCTGTCATTTTTTTATTTGCTTAATGTCATTTGGAATGCTCCAGGGGATTGTAGTTCCTTCCCTCACTAAAGCTGAACCAATGCGGGGTTTTTTTTTTTTTTTCTGATTTACTTGCTTCAAATGAAATTTTTTAAGATTGGGATTTTCCCTGGAGCTGGTTAGTTTGGTTCATGGCTTCATGGCTAAAATCCCTATGGAAAAAATACTTTCCGAAACCAAAGAAAGTGGGCGGACACTAATGCACTCCATTTATTGTACTCGTGGGACTGACTTCAGTGCAATAATAACAACATCAACTGAAACAATACAATAGAACCGTGAACAGCAGACGAAGAAAATCACACTGCCAGGGAATAGCCATGCAGCACAATATTCACTTTCATCACACTGTTATCCGGTTACCGTGGTAACTGAGTCCATACCAAAGGCTATGTGAGGAAACACTCATTCAGACACTACAGTGTCGTGGTTATATAATCATGCATCAGCAAAATTACAAAAAACTTGATTAACACATAATATAAATTCAATATGGAGCACTGCATTGAAATGCCACATGTTCTGACTAGTAGTAAAGATACTGTACTGCAGTGTGCCTCACATTGCTTACGTCCAAGTTTCTCTTTAGCATTGTTCTGAAATATGCCGGCATTGTTTTGTATTGTGGCTATCTTTATTGATGGCTCTGGGTGTGGAACATGCACAACATCAAACAGGAATTGAATTCAAAGCTATAAGTTACTGACAAGTTATTATTAACATAAATACCTCAAAATGTACTATGTACTAATTTTCAAAAACTAATTAATAGGCAATTTAATCTATTAAAGTATATATATATTACTGAAATTATCATAGGAGTAGTTCATGTCACTCATTCTGTTTTCTTTTGAAGTCATATTGTATGTTTGCAGTGTTATTTTTTGTATTATTTATTAATGATTTATTATTTAGTATTATTGATATGCTATTTATTTATGAATATTATTCATGATATTCATATTTTATAAATATTCCAATTTTAGCCATTTTAATTTCTATTGTTTTTTATTATCTTTATTATCTTTTATCTTTATATTTGAATTTTATTTTAGCTCTATTTCACTTAACTAGAATTATTTTGAATTGTTACAGTTGACAAATATCTTTGAAATAAAAAGCCATAAAAAAGTTACAAACTTTATGAGATGAAATCTGCTTCAAAGATGGCATATTTGACTTGTGAGCTATAAAAGTGTGTTAATATAGTATAAAGGCTGTACTGTATGACCAATTCATGTTGCTATTTTGTCATTATGAACACATTTTCCCTGCATGGATAAGAACGGCTCATACAGCTCTTGCGAGTGCAAATGATTTCGAAATGAGACTTTTTACTGAAATAATACCTTATTGGAGGCCATTTCACTGACAGAGTGCCGTGTTTGCAGGGTTTCCAGCTGGTCCAAACACCAATCCAGCTCTTCAAGGGTTTCGACAGCGAGCTTCTGATAGGCATCATCTACAACAAACAACCTCAGATATGAGAACATCGATAATACTTTAATGGTAAGTATTAAGATGTTTAAATGTTTACATCTATAAACATTTGGCTGAGGTCTTCGCTGAGGAAAAGTCCTCATCTTTCGCTAGACCAGCTCATGTTCTTACACTCACCGGGCAGGCTTGATTTACAGGCAGGCTGAGGGTTAGTGCCTGACAGTCTCCTGGTATGAAGGAAAAAGATTAATGTGACAACTTTATTGACCCTTCCATTCACTGACTGTCTGAAGGGGTTTCGGCTACAGACTCACTTGTTGCTTCTATCTTGCACATGGGTTAAAGCTGCAACGTTACCCCTCACTGTTCGCAGACTGGCAAGAACCTGCAGTACACACACACAAACATATTACACATTCAAATATCTGCACATATCCAAAGTTAAATTAATTCCTATTCAAAACCCATTCACTTCAGCATTATCTATGCCATTCTAATAGCAGTGTAGATGTCTATGTAATGATTTTCTCATTAAACGCAGTAATGTCTTTATCATATGAGGGGTAATTTCTTAGATTACCAAACTAATAACTAACTGACCTGAGCGAATGGCGTTACAATCATGTCCTCCCCATGACTGCAAAAGAGAAGTCATCAATCATGATCAAAATACTAATAACAAGATTGCAATGTTGAATTAATGATTGTGTTGTCTTATTCATTGTCTTATTGTAAATGATTGACTGGTACATATGTAAAATTTCTCACTGATGCGGAAACAACTTTCCACTATGGTTGCCAAATCCCTATTATTGATTAACCCCTTTTACTACAATTGCAGAATAAATAATTTCCTATAATTAATCGATGATGAATTTAAATATGGTGCTTTAGTTTTTATAAAGGTATAAATAAGTTATGCTGAGGCATTCCAGTGACAGAGTACTATGACACATTTTGCTTTAGTGCATGTTGAAAGCTCACAGTTCGCTGGCCATAGAGGAGTTTCTGGACATCGTCTTTGGCGAGAGATCGAAATCCGAGTCCGAGCGGTAAAGGAAAGACTCTCGCCTCTGACTGTTGGCTTGGAGGACCAGACCTGAGCTCGGACTGGGGTCCAATGGACTGCGCCCGATTGACAAGCCATTTTCCACATCGAAACTGCAACAGAAAGACAGGTGACAGGAAGTTAACCTTATGTTAAGTATGTGAAGGATAACCTTTGACAGCCAAAAAGAAGAAAAACACCAGATATTTAATTAAAGGTATACTGAAAAGTGCTATTTTAAATGTATAATATGGGATTATCCAAGAGAAAAGAACAGAATGATGTTTATTTTTAATATATAATAATAGTAATAATAATAATAATTCATTTTTATATATCGCCTTTCCAACACCCATGGTCACTTTACAAATCAAGCTTAAGGAACCGAAATAAATAAACATCAATACCAGAACATAGAGCTAAGAGTAATATATAGAGATTACTTAGGTTAGAGTAACAATACAAAGAAAATGTAAATGATTAAGTATACCAGAAAATCGGGGTGTTTATATTCATAAATCTGGCAACCGCAAATAGCTAGTTGCCAATGCAAGATAATGTAAATGCCAAATTGAAGCTTTTGCAATATAAATAACATGTGAGCAAATGTTGCATACAATAATGTAAAACAAATCAAGCCAATCTTCATCAGGATAATAAGATGACTATGTGCAGTCATAGTTTCATTATGATTGGCAGTAAATGAATACCTCTGGCCCACAAGCTGTTAACACAAAAAGAGGAGAAACAGGCCTTCATATGTAGGACTCTCTGTAGGTCTGAATTCAAGAAGTGTCTGCTCTGATTATATATATCTGAAGGTTAAGCGTTTGAGGGTCTATTTTTTTGTTTCTCAGGTAAAATGTTGCTTCTCTTTATTCAGAACTCCTAACATGGGATGTAAAAAAATCAGAATGATTATTAGATTTTAATAATCAATATAGACTTAACAGCTCTGTTGATGAATGGGCTATATCTCACACATAATTTTGTCTCTTTTCGTAGTTTTGTTCAAGTCTTTACAGAATTACACATTTTTCTTTAACCCTCATTTCCTGTTTACAGATAGGTACTTCAATGTAACCATGAAAAATAAATACATTTTTAATGATACAAATAATATTTCATTTTGTTCATTTACTTCTCATCTATACCTATGACTATTTGTAAAAAAAAAAAAAAAAAAAAAAAAAAAAAATTACAAATATTCAGAAAGAATAAATAAATTTTTCCAGTTTTTTTATGCAAATATAGATGGAAAATGATGAAAAGTCACAAAATTTTATTCCATTGAGATGAAAGGAAACAGGAAAAGGTGGTCGGGTCGTGCTGACCCCAAAGTCTTAAAGGAATGCAGTTAAAGTTTGAATATTATACTAGGAAAAACATCAAAATTTGATCTCTTTATTAAAGTTAGCCTTTCTCGTGATGTTTTAGATGGACTCTAAGCAGCTGGGCTTCACAGAGAACACTCTTGAGAAGTGTTGAACTGGCACTGAGACACAGATGTTATCATTAAAGAACACTGTCCCTGAAACAACAGGGAGCTTCTTTGACAATAAAGGCCAAATACAACTCCATTCTTTCTTTTATGTTATTTGTCCTGGTGGGTCCCGCAGCCTGACCTTGGCACTTTAGAGACGGGAACCCAGATGAAAAAATGTGCCACAGGAAAAAACAAGACGCAAGAGTCAAAGTGCTGGCTTGGGTGGTGCCTGCCCTGCACAGATGACCCTTCAGAAAACAAGAAACACTGATTCTCTATTAAGCTGACTAGTATTTCTTTAATATATTGTACATTTTCGTAACCCATACATAGTAGTTCTGTTGGTTCAAATTAATGCATTCTTAAAATTAATTATTAAAATGAAAGAGAGTAATTCATTATTATCTACAGTATTTTTCTAAATTGTGTATGTGTGTGTGCTGTGTATATGTATTATGTATATATAAATACACAACCATGTATGTATATATTTTAGAAAAATATGTTATGTTTATATATTAAATACATTTGTGCATGTGTATTTATATATATATATATATATATATATACATATACATAATAAATATGCACAGTACATATACATATATTATGAAAACATTTCCATTTTGGATTAATCGTTCTAACTCTTTAATCAGAATGATGACGCAATCTCTAAATTAGATTTACATTTTTGCATGAGAAATATGACACAAACTTTGATTTAGATGCAACATGTAGTCAATGCTCTATTTTTCCAGACTAAACCCCACAGGTATAAAAATGTGTCTTGTCAACATACAAAAGTAATCAGAGAAACAGCCAGTGTCGTGACAAGCAGGTAAATAAGTCAGAATATTTACAGCGTTTTCAGAATGTTTTCTTTCTCAGAATTCAGTATTGTGTAGCAAAATCCATATATTTCCACAGAGTGGGAAGAGCAAAGTACAAAATGCGAGTTCTGAAGAGCAGTCTGACAAAATGCTGGAGTTTGTATAATGTGGCAAATGTCAACAGTGAACTTACCACAGTACGTGCTTTTCAGTAGATCTTGGTCGCGTTCTCAAGCAGATTGCCATTCTAACTCTCAAGACTTTTAGTAAAAAAGCCTGGACACAAATCCAATGACAGCCTTAACAAATAAATATTTCCAAAAAGATGTATTTCTTACATTCGGTTTACCGGTTTGATTGGTTATTTCTTTTAAAGACCTTGAATTATATTAATCCAGAGACCAAAATTGTAAATGCATTAGCTTTATATAGTGTTTTTACCATAAACACATCCAGTCCTTTCTCTTGTATTCTGACTGTGCACACACACACACACACACACACACACACATAATTGCACTTTGCCAAAAGACAAGTCACAGCATGCTAAAAGCTGACAGATTTGTAGAATACCGCAGAAACACACGTCAGATAGCTTCAGGATCAGACACGCTTTACAGAAAAATAAAAAACTGTACTTTGCAAAAAGAAAATAAAGCAAATTATAGTGTATTATAGAGTAATATATTTTTCTTTATAACCTTATTTTCAATACAACTACAGATTCCCTAAATGTAATATACATTATAACATACAATTCTAATATAAACTGACACAGTTTTAAGATTGAAGACACACTTTTTACATTTTTGGTATTATTTATTTTGGCAGATCCACAGGTAACCCATTATGAGTATCATCCAGGGTAAAGAGTTAGATCAGCTTAGTGAGAATGATTAGAACAGCCATAAGTAAAATGTTAGTACACACTGTTTACTCAAGGTATAAAACAAACTGCTTGTACAAATACTGTACGTGGAAGTAAGCAAAATGAAGCAATATGTTGAGATGATTCTCAGTTATCCAAGTCATCATCAATGAGTTTTCAGTGAAGTACATGCTTCATAGTTAATGTCATTGAATTTTAAGGTAGCAAGCAGAATGTGGAATTGTAGTTCAAACCTGAATGAACTAAATGAAATTCAAACAAATTATTATTTTTTATTTAATTATGTACATTACATTTTGTTGGTCTGCATAAAATATTATGTATTGAGTATTTCAATATTTTATTTC
>JAUMHP010000060.1:16574524-16590185 GCA_032361065.1 Enteromius trimaculatus
TAATTTATTTACTTTTATATTTGTAGAAAGTTCTATTTTGACCCCTTACAGGCTTTGACCCCTTTTTTTTTCTTTTTTTTTTGAGGGAGGGGGCACAACAATACTATTCTGCTTAGGGCACCCATTTGGCCAGCAGCAGCCCTGATTACATTCAACAACAAAACACCTCAATCGCTTAGGAGTCATGATTGTCTCGGTCTGATGACGGCTCACTCAGGGCAGGTCTGAGGTAAGACAACAGTTCAGTCTGTGTGAAACGCTGCTGTCAATCAACAATGACGGGAGGGGCTAAATTTAAAAAATGGTTTGATGGTAAAATTTTAACATAATTTCTTTAATTAAAATTTTCACTCAGACTGATAGGACTTTGACAGGAAGGAGGAGTAACAATTCTTGATGCCATTGATTTGGAAAATAATTTCCATCACAGCAGGTTTAGCAATATGTGTACACCTGAGCTCTGTTCAAAATGACGAGAGCCATATGTGAGTGTAAATGAGAAAAATAGTGTTTAAAATCACCATGTCTGACATCCACACAGCATATGGCAGAATGGACTGAAACATAGAAAGTACACTCTTTAGTCAGACAACATGATCGTATTCTGTAATTGGCACAGGAAAAAAGATAAAAACCTGTCTCTCACATATCTGTGTTTATTTTCTCTGTTTTTCTATAACAGCCATGTTCAGTTCCGTAAAAGGAAATAATTGAATACAATTTTCCAATAATTCTTTGCACACCTGAAAATGCATGAGGAAATGTATTTGATCTGAGCTGCTAATGCAATGACTGCAACCTGGTTTCTGATCAATCATTCAGTCAATAGGGAAAGTTAATCATATTTAGTTGTATGCAAGTTCATGTGTTTGAACAGATCTGATTCTGTATGCAGTATTTGTTTTACACCTGGATACATAATTTAGGCTCTGCAGAAATATAATTTTGAAGATTCTAGTATACAAAACACACTCTCACTCTCAGTACTGATTGCTGGAGTTTGATTAATTGAGTAAGTGGCCTGAAGAAGCAAGAATGTCGGTCATAATTTGGGGCATATACCACTTGATCTTTTATTGATGGCTATATAATCAGTAAATATGCACAAATATGTCTCATAAAAAAAGTCTATATAACAATAAAGAAAGAAATACGTTGCCAAAAAAAAAAGTTTTGCATGATCACATTAAAGTTTAAAAAGCCTTTTTAGTTATAAATTGTAAATGAAGAAAAAAAAGCTAAAAAGAAATATGTTATAATAATGTTAAGTTGAAGTGATAAAATTGCTAAAAATTTTATAGCATGAATTAATTCAACTTATAAAATTACTTAAACAAAGTAATATATAAACACACATTTTTGCTATTGTATACATTTGTAGATGTTTATGATGTTTTAATCACTAACCCTAAATACAAGCAACAGTAATTGTGCTGCATGCCTTATCAAACACCACAAATAACTGATAAAGTGTCTAGCATCTACCATGATGGGTTACTTAATCACTGTTCTGTTTGCTCAGAGAATTAGTTCTGATCTGGCAACAGCACCTTTTACCCAAGCCTGAGCATCATTATTAATCATTATTAAAGCAAACAAAGCCTGCGCTTATACTAAAAACAGTCTTTAAGAGCACACGCTGTATTAGCAAACATCGGCACTGCATTCAGAATGAGCATCATGAGATTGTGTGGTCTGTGGCGCCAGGCACTCATGGAGAGAAAGACGAAGTCAAAAGTTTATTCATCAAAAAAGTACTACGAGACAACCTTGAAAATAGAAACTTGAAAAGTTTGAATTGTTTAAAGCATTTAAAAGACATCTCTTATGCTCACCAGGGCTACATTTATTTCAGTTCATACAGCAAAATAGCAATATTGTGAAATATAGCTATTTAAATAAACTGTTTTCCCAAAATGTAAAGTATTCATGTAATGCAAAACGTCTCAGGGTTATGAATATAACCCCTGTTCCTTGAAGGAACGAGACACTGCATCAAAACGCTATGGGAACGTACCGGTGACGTCATCATCCAGGAAGGATAAAAGCACGTGCAAAGCAGTGCACGCCAGCCCCCAGGCATGAAGCAAGCGCCCAGTAGGGGGCGCCGAGGGTATGGCAAGAGACGCAGTGTCTCGTTCCTTCAAGGAACAGGGGTTATATTCATAACCCTGAGACGTTCCTTTTCAGGAACTCAAACTGCGTCAAAACACTATGGGAACGAGACACCCATGGCCCCAGACCTCCAAGCCCCCGCCCAGTGTGGATGCAGCACACTTAAGGCACGAGGACCACCGAGCCTGGGGTAACCGGAAGGTCTAGCCCATAGAAGTTCGCAAAGTTCAAAGGGGAAGACCAACCTGCTGCCCTGCAAATGTCCGGAACCGAGAAACCTGCCAAATAGGCCGCCACACCTGTAGTTGAGTGAGCTCTGACTCCCATCGGCGAGGGGAGACCAGAGAACTCATAAGACATAGATATTTCCTCCATAATCCATCTGCTTAGGGTCTGTTTAGATACAGACAGACCCCTACGAGGAGGACCAAAGTCGACTAACAGTTGGTCCAACCTCCTCCAACTAGGAGACCTGCGTATATAAATGTCCAGCGCTCACACTGGATACAAATACTGCAACCCTTCCTGGTCCACCTCCCCACAAGAAGGTGGGCAGAATGCCTGAAGTAACACTGGCTGCGATGGGACTGAAGGAACCTTTGGGACATAACCCGCTCGCTGGTAAAGGAGGACTCTAGCCAGACCGGGCGCAAAGTCCACTCATGAGGAGGCCACTGACAAGGCCTGAAGATCCCCTACTCTCTTTAAAGAAGCCAAAGCTAATAAGACCGCAGTCTTAAGGGTGAGGAAACGATCAGAGACTCGGGAGAGTGCCTTAAGCACCACCGCGAGATCCCAAGTCGGAAGCCTGGAGCGAATAGGAGGCCTCAGCCTCAGTGCACCCCGGAAGGAAACACACCACTAATGGGTTTCTACCCACTGAGCAGCCATCTACAAGGGGGTGGAAGGCTGAAATTGCCGCCACATACACCTTGAATGTTGAGTAGGCCAACCCTGTGGATAGTCTAGCCTGCAGGAACTCCAGTACTGTACCAATCGGGCAGTTGACTGGGTCCTGTTGACAATCTTAGTTTCCACTTCAGGGCATACAGTTTCCACAGAGGCCACACCCATAGATTTAGTTTCTCTGGGTAGGGGTGCAGAATCGTGCCCTCTGCTTAAGATAGGAGATCCCTCCCGATTGTTATTCTCCAAGGAGAGCTGTCTAGGAGAGATATGAGGTTGGAAAACTATACCCGGCCCGGCCAGAATGGAGCTACTAACAGTAGACCGACCAAATCCTGGCGAATTCTTGCCAGAACCCCTGGGATCAGACTTATCAGGGGAAAAGCGTACAGACGAAGCCTCGGCCATGTCTGTGCCATAGTATCGAGACCCAACAAAGCTGGATGAAATAGAGAGAACCAGAGGGGACATTGAGCACTCTCCTGAGTCGCAAACAGGTCCACCTCGGCTCTGTAGAAGACTGTCCAGATTCGCTGTCCGACATCTGGGTGAAGCCTCCACTCCCTGGGCCTCAGCTCCTGTCTCAACAGGAAGTCTGCCCCTGTATTCAGGTTTCCCGGAACATAGACTGCTCTCACTGAGAGGATTCTGTCCTGAGACCAAACCAGGATCTGGCGCTCCAACTTGTTCAATGAGCGCGAGCGCAGACCCCCTTGATGGTTGAGCTAAGCCACCGTTGCCGTGCTGTCCGAGCGGAACAACACGCGCTGGTTTATGAGGTTCAGGAGGAAGAATTTTAACGCCCGAAAAAACAGACCATGGGCTGGACAACCTCTCAAGACTGCCCCCCACCCTGACAGGGACGCGTCGGTCATCAAGACAACTCGTTGACATTGTGCGCCCAGAACTGGTCCCTGGTTTAAAAACTGTACGTTTCTCCACATCACCAAAGCTCACACACACCGTCGGGAGACTTTGATCATGTGTGAGGGGTTTCCCCGAGGGGACTTGAGCCACCACTGCAACGGCCTCATGTACAGTAGGTACAATGAGATCAGGATCTCTTAGAACCTTGCACTTTCCTTGCCCTGATTACTTCCCTACTCTTTCGCAACTTTTGGTGTCTTTCCACTACTGTATCCACTACGCTGCCAAAGAGCCCAGAGGAATTTACTGGCGCATCTAACAGACAGACTCTATCTTGCGCCTCATCGCAACATCGGAGAGAGAAAGGCACAGATGTCTCTCTGCTGCTACCATCGCTCCCATAGCCAGAACGATCGCTCGAGCCGTTTCTTTAGTCCCCCGTAGGGATAAATCGGCTGTTCTTCCTAACTCTAAAATGTCTTCGGCGTCGACCTGATTGTGCTCACTAAGATCTCTTAGCAAATCGGCCTGATAACCTTGTAAGACCGCCAGTGTATGCAAACATACTGTACACCCGCCTGCCCAACTGAAGCATAACCCTTCCCCACTAGCACTGAAGTAACACGCAGCAGCTTAGTTGGAAGAGAGGGAGACTTGAGTGCAGCTGATGATGCCCCAGCTGACAGATGGCTCGCAAGTGTCTGTTCAACTGCAGGCATCACCTTATATCCCTTTTCCCCCAGCTCCGTCACATTGCCATAATAATCTGATGAGGGGATGTACAAATGGGCAGAAAATGGTTTGTTAGACACCTCGGTGTGTAGGTCCGGAAAGAATTCCCTTCTTCGAATTCTAGGCTTCCGTGAGAGGGAGGTGGGCGAGGTCTAAGGATCCGCTCATCTAGACGGCTGACTGGCATATCAGACGGCGGCGCCTCAGGCCAGTCTATTTTTAGACGCTCCACTGCCCAAGTGACTACTTACATTAACTCTTCGTATCGTAGTGACTGCTGCAGCGGCTGGCTGTCTACACTCACCACATCTACCTCCTCGGAGGAAGATGAGTGGCGTGCAGACCACTCTCTCCGAGGAGAAGTAGCCGGTATCAGCGGCGCTTGGTACCCCGGAGAAATGCCTGTAGATCTTTCAGGTTGGGCATGAGATAGGGGATTACCCTTCTCAATTCCTTCCATTAGATCAATCTGTGAACCCCACGAGTGCAGACGCCGCTCCGCCTCAGCGACAGCGGGACCAGCACCGCTGGGCTCACTCCTCGAAGAGAGACCTCTGTGATCTGAGAGTGGCCAGTGAAAGCTGAATGCAATGCGGGCAGTCCCCTCCTTCAAGAGTGGCTGCTGCATGTTCCTCGCCCAAGCAAACAACACATAGAGAATGGGTATCTCTAGGCATCACACACTTTACAAAGTTCTTAGACATATAGTTAATTTTTAAACGATCAAAGTTTTTGTATTTTCTTTTTCAGAGATAGCAACTGACAGCCACACAGAGAGCGTTTGCTGAATGAATGAGGCTGGCGTGCACTGCTTCGCACATGCTTTTATCCTTCCTGGATGATGACGTTACCTGTGGGTGACGTCTCGCAACTTCGTTGGACAATTCACACAGCAGTTTCAGAGCATGGTCACGCTGGAGGCGTTCCCATAGCGTTTCGATGCAGTTCAAGTTCCTGAATAGGAACTGCATTTTCAGTTATTACTGTAATACGCTGATTTGCTTCTTAGTTTTTTTAACTGGTGTTTAGTTATTAATAATGGTTCTTACGATTATTAGTGATGCAAACGGTTTTTGATGCTTAATATTTGAGTGGAAATTGGGATGCATTTCTTTTTCAAGATTGATTGACGATCGGAAGTTCAACAGTACAACATTTCTTAGAAAATAAATCATTTCTGAAACATTATAAATGTCTAGTTTTTTCATGAAACTCTAGATGGCTGATGGGTTTTGATTTAATAAATTTTATTCACAGCGTTAAATGACTTGGCACAAGATTATTGATTTATCTTGCATACGCAGCCTGAGGGCTTGCAAAGTTACACTAAAATGCATCCATTTGAGCATTCTGCAAAACTCTTTCAGAGTTCCTTTAAAACCCTCCACCACCCCCAGCTCCACCTGTACAGAAATGAAGGTTTTTGACGAAAACATCCCAGTATATAGTGAGCTTCAATGGACTCCAAACAGTTGAAGGTCAAAATTACAATTTCAGAGCAGCTCCAAAGGGCTATAAGTGCTACCAGACCATGAATAAGGGCCGCATCTAGCGAAACGATCAGACATTTAAAGAACAAAACAAGTAAATAAAAATGTATATGTTTTATAAATACAAATGCTCGCTTTGCTGTTTCAGCAGCAATAATCTACAAATACAGTAATAACAAACAGCAGTAGGAATCTAAAATACAGTAACAGTGTCATATCCATTACCATGCTAAAATCTTGTGAGATTTGTCATGATTGAAATGTCTGTATTGTCCAACCTGATCTCACGGCATTTCTTCTAAATACACATCAGTTCTTTTAAATTGTAATAATATTATAGGTTTGGCTGTACGTTTGAACAAATAAATGCAGCTTTGGTAAGCATGAGAGAATATTTAAAAGATCTAATTATTCTAAGTATGACACAAGACGCGCTATGGAAAAAAAGAAGGAGAGATTAACTTCAAAGCTTTGAAGACATCCACAGGGAGAAAAACGACATGGACAGCTGGACACAGATGGCATAGAGATTGCTAGTGAGAATCTGCAATGAGAGGAAGGAAATAATACGGACAGAATTAATGATCTAATAACGATGATTCGGTGGCACTGCTGTCGGGTCAGGTGAACCTCAGCAAGCAGACGTTGCTCTGAGAGTCAGTCGTGACATGAGTTGGCCATTATTTGGAGAGAGGTGTCTGGCTACAGTTCCCTTTCCTAACCCCTCCAACTCACCCAAATGAGAAATGAGTTTAATTTCACAGATGAAGCACCATGTGGTGGGCAGAGGGGGAGATCAGAGACCAAAGCTGTGTTTGGGTTCCAGAGCCGGCAGGCGAACACTCCGCAGAAGCATCCGTTATCAATTAGAACACCCTTTGAAACAATTGAAACGACTGTAATTCGAATTTGAGTATTATGTATTTCACCCAATGGCGTCATCTGCCCTTTTGACAAAATTGAGCAATCATATTCCGCTCATGTAAAACACTCATTCAATTTAAAACCAGGCTGTTCTTTTAAATCAGGCATGAGGCATGACATGCGGTGTGATTTTACGTGGCTTATGACTCCAAATAAATCTAAACGCTCCATCCTCTCCATGATTCCTAGAAATAAAAAGGCAAAGCTGAGCTCTTGGAGAAGTGGAAAGCCCTGTCAGAATTGATATTGGATATTTATGAGATATTCCAATTCTGCTGCTTAGACTCAAGTTTCATGGTTGCACAGGATGTGGTGAGATTGCAAGGTACATTTGAAATTGCCAACACAATCTCACGACCAATTCTTACGTATTCGTATGAGGTGGCTAATTTGTGCTAATTCGTACAAGATTTTGTACAATTTTCCCAAAACCCTGTGACAGGTAGGGTTAGGGGTAGGTAATTCGTATAAATTTATATGAATTGGAAACTTGTAAAATAAGTACATTTATCCAAATATGTACGGAATGCCGTGTGCCTTCCACCAAAGTGTATTCTCTGTGTGTGTGTTATATATTTTAAAATGTAAAAACATAAAAAATGTATTTATGTGATGCAAAACTACATTTTTAGCATCTTAAAATCATTGTACATGCTGATTTGTTTTTTTGAAAACCAGGACACAATTCCTTTAGAAATTCTTTGCTGAATAGAAAGTTCAAAAGAACAGCATTTGATCACAGAAATCTGTTTGTAGCATTACAAAATGATCAAGTTAATGCAAGTTACATTTTTTTATCTCTAACTTTTAAATCATTTTCACCAAAAAATTAGTATATCCACAGTAAATTTTCATCACAGACATAAATTATAAAAATAAATTACATTCTGAAATATATTCATATAGAAAATATTAATTTGTGATAACATTTCCAAATATTACGCGGCATTGGTGATCATAAGAGGCTTTCAAAAACGTTCCAAACGTTGGGATGGTAGTATGTACACAAGGGAGTGTTATATACATGTAAAGCATATTCATTTTCAATAATCAGCATTAAAGTAATTCCATTAAATAGTTGGTGAGAGTCATGGGATTGTGCTGAAATAAATTAAGAAATCTCTAGACTGAACAATAGTAGCTTGTCCTAGCAAGTACCACCGAAATTGAAATCCTCAGGGAGATGTCTGAGAAATATCACACAGCAAACTGTGAAATATAAGCTTCTCACTTTCTGCAGAAAGACAGAGGTAAAGCACGTTGAACAAGGTCAGCTCAGTTTTTATGGGTCCTTGCAGCCAGACAGATAATGACCCTCTTCCTAATGGTCAGACGCTGACAGATAAGTGCATTTCTGCAGTTACACTGCAAGCTGAATAAAGCAGAGAAAATTAAGTATTCAATGAAAAAGCACAGCTAGTACAAAAAAAGTTATGGTAGCAAATGACAGTGATCTGCGGTGATTCCAACACTATGTGTAAGGATTACACTCCGAAATGAAAGTTCTAAATGATATATATAAAAAAAAAGATAATCTTACGGGAACAAAATAGCCTTATTTCGACAAGGCAGAAAACATTCAGTTCCTCCCAGCTCTCAGTTAAGCTTGTTTTATCTACTAATCTACATTTATATTCTTACTAAAGTCAAAAGGTGAAGAACAGGCTTTATAGAGTTATTTACTGCACCAGGGGTGGTGTGATGAAGCATGTCCTGGCCTGATCTGGAAAAGAACGTATCATTTTTTCAGCTCTGACCTATATTCAACACTGTGCCCCTGAGGGCGAAACCTCAGCATGGCACTGACCACAAACCGGAAAGGACTTTACAGCAAAATGGATGTCTTATATTTTGACCAGAATTGAGATTGTATTTCCTTGCTTAATTGTATAACGCAGGCATGGATATTGAATGCATCTGGGGACAGAAAAGCAGTTCTTCAATAATAAGCCTTCAGTCTGATGAGCATTATTAGAAATATTGGAGGAATAGAAATTAAGTATGGCCTAATATAACTGCATGCAATGCGATTACAGTATCATCAGCCCTTTAAGCACTAAAAAGCCCAGTTACTTTAGCCTTGAAAGAAAATTGAAGCCACCAAGAAAAAGGAATGTAATAACTCAACTATAACAGAATAATAATAATTGGAGGCATCAGTCAGGTACTGGATTCATTTTATGGTAATTAGATATTTTAAAAATATTAAACTTCACAGGCCACTAGAGAAACTAAATTTGATGATATGGTCACAAATGCTCATTTCTCATTGGTTCCCACTTTTTTGGGAACAGAAAAAAAAGTATTTTGTTGAAAAGGGATAACCTATAATGGTTAAATCCCCTTGTATTTAAAAGTTATTTCTAAATGTTTTTTTTTTATTTTTTTTTTCAGTTTTAATAGTTTTTAAATATAGCAAACGTTGCTGTATTAATTAAAATCATTTTGATTTGCTTATTATTTTTGCCCATGAGTGTTTTTGCATACTAATAAATGTTTCAGTTTTTGATTATTGCTGTTTTTACTGTATCTTAGCATTTTTTGAGTGCATGTGTTCTTGCTTATTAATACATTTCACATTTTGATTTGATCCTGTTGCCTGTGTTTATACTCTGTATGCTGAAGTGATTTTTATTTCTGCATGTGCTGAAATTAAACTTTTAACTCAATCTAACAGGGTCAAAACAACTGCTAGGTTGCCAAAATGAAACAAATTGGGTTGTTTTTATTATAGGTATTTTTTTACAGTGTAGTAAGGCTTTCTAAGGCTAGATGCATACTTTATTCAAATACATGAATGCAAGCTCTTGTGTTGGCCTTGCATGAACAGATCTCTTTATTTCAGGTAAGTCTTTGATTTAGGGAAACTGCTATAAAATATTATCTTTAACTAACTTATCAGCAAAAATAAAACTTTTGCTCATACATGACAGTAGCTAACTTGAATGAGAACGCCGGCCAAGATGAAGACATCTAAACAAATTCCCACCATAGCACCCCTATACATACAGTTCAATATATAATGCATAATTGTGTTTAGTTATGAAATGCGTTCTTTGAGTTTGTGTTTACATACTTCTGCCATACAGCAACATCCTAAATGGAGTGGGAACTCTCTCATGCATTAGTATGGGATTGCATTTTCCATAAATATTACTTGGACAGCCTTTAATTTCTGGTCAAAAACATGCATCTAGCTTTTGGATTTAAAATTGCTCTCTATGCAGCGGTTTTGGAGAAGAGTGCATATAATCAGATGTGAGTCAAAAGCAACTAAAATCAGTCTTCAAACACATCCTTGCCATTAGCCACAATGACACCAGTATAATGCCATTTAAATGTGTAAATGACTGCTGTTTGCCCAGATGTCTAGAGAACAGCAGTGCTTTCCCCGGATAATCCAACACATCTGTGCTACAGAAAGAGATACATCACAAACAAGAGGTGCAGAAAATCCATCAGCTGGTAAAACTGGAGCCACGTCATTCAGAACCTGAACACTACTTGTTCTGTACAATGCACTATAATATTCAGCTTAAAAAAACTTTGAAATTGATTTACACTCACATACTGTGTACGAAATATTGTCTATACTGGAGGTCCTAAAAAGGCTGTTTTATTCTACATAAAGCTGGATTTATTGGATCTTTTAGCTGTGGGAAAAAATCATGGACATGATACATATACTTGCAAAATCAGCAACTTTCACTTTCGCATGAACTTTTCGAAACGTTTAATGCTGCAACGGGTTTCTTTTCAGTAAGCAACAAACAACAACAACAAAATCTATACTATGTAGACCCTTTTCCTTGTATATTTCAGGTTATGGCTTTTCAACCATGTGCACCTCCTATTCTCCAAAGTGCAAACGATCAGCATTATCAAATAACTTAAGTCATGCTCATTCATGCATATATTTTGCAGAATAGTATTGTTAATTTGTAAATGTCTAACTGAACTTTGAACTATTGTTACATATTTATCTACTTGTGTGCATGGTCCTGTAATAGTTATTCGCTTACTTCATTTTATTCATCCTTGTTTGAATTACAGTTTTAAATCCTGCCAAAAAAAAGTGTGGGCAAGTGTTTACAGAACTTTCAACCTAATAATGTTGATAACTAATGATGGAAGAACAGATGGAGAACCATAAACCTAATTAAAAGACTATTCATGCCTGTTTACTCCCAAGACAATCACTAGGGCTGTTAGATGAGTTGGATTTTAATTGTGATCAGGATTTCTGCTTCTCTTGATTAATAAAGCATAATCGTGTGGTTATCTTGCTTCGATAACAAGCCGATAAGCTTTCATGGTCACATTTAAATCCACCAATCAAAGGTTTTTGTTTTGCTTTTAAATCAACATCCTTGTTTTTGTTTTGTTCCAGTGGTTTACTTTCTCTTCCCAACCTGGCAACCATGAGCACCCAACCTCTTTACATTGCAGAATAAGCATGATGAGCTGAAAACACAAACAGGCAAGACGGAGTTTAACAATCTTGAGATATTCTATTCAACGCTGTTTAATCTAAGCATGTTTTATTTAACATGGTTTCATGCAAAAACAAAATCAGAGCAACTTTTTCACTCACTTAAAATTCCCAGAAGCTACAGCCCTTGCACATTTCAAAGGCTGTGTGTGCATTAACCCAGAGCACCGTCGGGTATATACAAAGTCTAAAGATAATTCAATAGACCTCCCCTGGGTATTGCTTTTTAGAGTCCAGGGAATAACCTAAAAGACCATGATGCATTATCAGTCTTCAGTCTAAACACCTCCATTTACAAGAGAACTGCCTGAGTCTAAACATGCAGAATCTGAGTAAGACAAAGGGATGTACAAAAAAGCAGAACACATGGTCAGGAAAGTGTAAAGTGAATGTGAATGCCCCAGAATTCTCAAAGCTTGATAGTATTAATATCCGGAAAAAGTAAAAGCTTTAATAAACAAGTAAAAACACAGCTATGAGTCACTTTAGTACACCTACTTCTGACTCTCTCTGATTCAGTGCTATTCAAAACTCGATGCCAAACAATCAGCGCTCACGGACCATACGCTGCCTTATCGTCAGCTATTTTTAATATAACATCTCATGGCCATGTTGTGCATAACTTGTGCTTTTTCATTTTAAGAAAGCACTGTGTGGGTGACTGGTGAAAATGTTGCTTAATCAAAAGGGTTTAAATGAAATGCACTGCTGTTTTTTGTTGCAATATTTAATGAGCAGAAAAGAGACTGAGATTCGACTGAAAGAAACATTATGATAACATTATGAAAGGAATGCACATAACATACTAATTTCACTCTGCTGTGAAGGGAAGACCGGGGCCTATCATCCCACTTCATGTTCCAGTAAATATTACTGGGGTTGTTTTGTAAAATCAATGTCGATATAGAAACACTCTAGAAAATTTATACTGTTACTTTGTTTATGAAAAAGTTAATGAGAAACACACTAACCTTTCTGCCAGGGCATGTTGTCACACTGTATGTATGCTGTTTATTAACATAGATTTAAGAATAACACTTTTTGACTTAGGGAAAAAATAGCTGTCTGTAGGTGTATGCTTAATGCATTTTAGGTCAAATTAAAACAATCATAAACATTTTGTACAAAAAACATAGTTTTGGTAAAAAAAAAAATGCAGTTAATTATAATAGTAAAAAAACTAAATTATACCATACACTGTAAAAAAAAAAAGACCAATATTTTAACAGTAAAAAACTGTGAAAATGTTACGGTAAACACCTGTTAAATGGTTAATGGTAAATTTACAGGGAAACACCGTAAACTGACATTGCCCTGAATTCCCAGCATTGCATTTTAAATTTTGTTTGAATCTGATGTTTTTTTTTGTTTTTGTTTTTTTTTAATCAGTTATGTTTATTGGGGTTGTATGTTAAATGTAATGTTGTTAAATGAAAGATTGTTATTGCACATTTCAGTTTGATAATTTTTACCATGATGGTGTTTGTGCAAAAGATAATTTGCACCTTCTATAGAAGTTACTATTTAAAAGCAACTTGTGATGGGCTTTGGACACTTGCTCATCACCACCTGCATTTGGTAGTTATCAGAAAAGGTTCAAAATAGATTTCACTACTTTAATAAGTCGGTATATTAACATTATATCAATTATTACGTTGTATTGTTAGAACGGTATTTAACTGTAAATTTAACATAAAACTGTAAAACAAAAAAATTCTGTTAACATATTTTTCACGGTTTTATTCTGGCAACCACAGCTGCCGTTTTTTTTACCGTAAGTTTTAAAGATTTTTTATTTTACAGTGTACAGTACGTTTCTGACAACTAGATACCAACTGGTAGACTGACCTAATTTATTAACTAAAATCAAATATACCTCTATATATAGTTATATATAGATACGATGATATTCAAATTTCAATTTAGTGGAAATAACGCACATAAAATATTTGCTGTGACCAAGATGTTTGAAACCAAAACACCAAACCACTATTTCAAAACAAGCATTTGCATAACTGGACCTTACACAAAAAAACCTCCCAGTTACTGAAATGGGGAAGTTATCTTTTTACACGAGGAAGTTCTATTCTATAACATTTCAAAAGAACCGATACCTACGATTTACCGTTTATTAAAAGAAGACGGCCAGGACATTCGCGGTTTTTTCAGACCTGGGCGGTGCTTCTCCGCGCCTTGATTACAGCACAGGTACCGCTCGGTGTCGGAGTGGTAGCGCTGCTTGATTCGGATGTGGGTTCGGGGCTGCCTCCAGAGATGCTTGGGCGGTTTGGCCAAACCCGCGCCTTCCCTGCTCAGCGCCGAGCACTCCATCACTGCACAAGTTCAGCTCCGTGCCAGCCGTCCAAAGTCTGGAGTATTTAAGAGTCGAAGTTCGCCGACGCGGATAACTGCCCGATGTCAGAAGAGCTGTTCAGCCTTTGGTGGTGCTGAACCCAAAACAGCTTAAGTTTACACGGCTAGAGACAGAAATGTTCAGTGTAATAAACCAGAAGCAAAGTTACACTCGCTCAGTCACTGTCCGCATCGTTCAGGTGGAGCAGACGGAGTGAAGTCAAACGCTGTCTGAGATGCAAACAAAAAGGCGAAACGTCCTCATGTGCAGCTTGAATCAGGCTGAAGTGAGTGAATGAGAGAGCGAGCGCGAGGCGGATATAAAGATCTAGCAGAGAGCTGCTATAGTGACGCCCAGTGTGCATTACATCACCAGGTGCTTCACACACCCCCAAAAATGGGGACTCAAACACTGATACACACGGGCTTAAAGCATCTGTGATTTGTTGTTTTAGTGCCTTTAAATGTAAGTGGTTGTTTAGTAGCAATGAATGAATGCTAACTAGTTGGTTTAATAAAAATATTTGGACTTTATATTTAAAATGATCCCAGGTAGCTGCATGTAGTTAGCTAGCCAGTTAGAATCATCTAACTGACACAATTATTTCACTTACATGAATTAATTTATTAATTTGTAATTAGTAGGGGCAGGGGCGTCACTGGGTTTTAAGGACAGGGGGGTGGGGGGGTTAGCCCCCAAGAGATGCACACGATATGAACGAACGTAGTGAATGAGCACGATTATTATTATTTCCACTTATGATAACCTGAATGAGCTCAGCTCGATTTTTC
This sequence comes from Enteromius trimaculatus, assembly GCA_032361065.1. NCBI lineage: Eukaryota > Metazoa > Chordata > Actinopteri > Cypriniformes > Cyprinidae > Enteromius > Enteromius trimaculatus. The sequence goes on from JAUMHP010000060.1 coordinate 16,589,195, forward strand.
AGAGCTAAAACGAGTGACAGAAATTAACATTATGCTTACAATTTAACTTAGTGCACTAGCCAGGTTTTTATTTACCAAAATGGGGAGCACCTGGTTCATTAACTACATAGGAATTGTTACTACCAGCCAGTGATGAAGACTTACTTTCTTGGAAAAACTTGCGTATATCCATGATTTCTTGCTGTTTGCAGCATGTACGATAGTGTGTCCGCAGGTGTATACGAGCGGAGTGTAGCAGTGAAAACGAGGACTGGTTTTTCAGTAATGTGGATGTCCCCTGTGAACAACTGGAACGGATTGGATAACGAAGCATTGACGTTATCCAATCCGTTCCAGTTGTTCACAGGGGACATCCACATTACTGAAAATCCAGTCTTCGTTTTCCCTTTTTGGTCCCTTTCACGAGTTATGATCATATTTATGTGAATAGCGACAGGTTTATATTATTATTTCTTTAAACTCATATTCCTGCATCTTTATATTGAATTTGTCTGCAAGTTCTGTAAAAAAAAATAAAAAAATCGAATAAGTTAAAAAAAAAAAAAAGAAAAAGAAAAACCCCAAATTATTTAGGGGGGCTTAAAAATAGTTTAGGGAGGCTTCAGCACCCCTAAAATAGGTCGTAAAGATGTACAAAACTACATACAGCTTTAAGTGCATGAAAAAGGTAGCTTGAACAGATTATACAAGTAGACAACAATAATAATAAACCATAATTAGTATGATTATTATTAGGCTACTAGTTGTATGCCTGGTATTTTCTAGAGACTAGTAGGCTGCTACTATTCAACGATTGCAGATATGAAAAAAAAAAAAAAATCAACAACCAGCATGCTGAAGAAATAAATTAAAATTTAATGAAATTACTAATTTATTAGATTGTACATGATGATATAAATAAAAAAATTACTGATTACAATCTTTAAAAAGAATACAAATCACCTATACACAAAACATTTATGTTTATTTTCAAATTATGATAATAATTTGT
>JAUMHP010000060.1:16614681-16625061 GCA_032361065.1 Enteromius trimaculatus
AGAGGTGTTAACAGCATTGTTTTCAAAATATTTAAAACCTTTTTTCAAACGTTTGCATTTTAAGGCCCCTAAACCACAGGTGAACCTCATTATGTTTTTTTCTTGATGCTATGCCGCTAGGACGATCATAGATCCACCTACTCCATTAGTCTCTGCACAGTTTTATTGACTGAACCCACTTTGTAAACCAGTTTGTGGTTAGCCAGGAGATTCCCCCTGTCTGTACTGACTTAGGTCTCAGTTTGGAGCACATGCTAGGTTCATCTTTTGTATAGAAGTTTAACATAAGTTCATGCAGGCAAATTGTTTTTTCAGCATTTTCTTCATACATTTTGGCAGGTTTAAATTACTTTGTTCTAATTCAGTTTTTTGTGCCTAAAATAAGTAAGTTGTGCTGCCCTGTATTATAAAAAATACATCTCTTTTTACATAACAATGTTTTGTTATGTATTGAATCTTTTTTTCTGCTTTTTAATGTAGCTGTAACTTTTCATTACTTCTCACCACTCATTCGTTGTTTCTTCCAAAGTTTACTTACACAACGGACTGTGTTTCATGACCACTTTGCATGTCAGTACTGATTATAAGGAAACATCTGCAAAGAAGTAGTTTGCACTCATTGGCTGATGAAGAACATGCTGTCCAGATGCGTGACACTGACAAACCAAAGACTGTGAGCAGCAGCGTGTCTGTTTAGTCCATGCTGATCCAGTCCTTGACGCAAAGATCACGTCATATGAGCAAAGCTAGCCTTGGGGGCTATGCAAAGAGAGTAAAACACTTTATAAAAACAAGTAATGATGCTACATGTACGTGCAACGTTTACATGAAAAGAGACATGAAGTCATTATGTGGACTTGCACATTAAATTTTGCACACTGAGTCATGTGATGTTACAAAAAACAAAATTATTTTGTGTTGTATTTGGTGCAATTCAATGTGTTTATGTGTTTTAAAGTTTTAAACACATTATTTTCGATGTACTGTATTGTTGTTTCTCATCTAGGCCTTGTCATCTAAAACAGGTCATTTAACAAAGCTCATCATTCTAATAAAACTGAAGTGTGCTCTGATTGGCCAGCTATCCAGTGTGTTGTGATTGGCCGAATACTGTACCTCGAACGCGTGATGAAAATGTAGCACCAAAAGTGACGCCGCGACCTGGCGCTATGACACGAAAGCTTTTACGAGTCCGTTTTGCGTGAAAGCAGCATATTTGGGTTGAACTGTTCTGGAACAGTGTTGTGAATGCCATTTGACCACTGATTTCTACTTCTGTCTGTCACCAACACAGTGTCTCCTGAACATGGCGCCTGCAGCAACACTACAGTGAGAATAATAGCTCCACTTTCTTTCTTTGCATAAATATTTGGGCAGAGTTGGAAATAAACCCACTCTGTGATGTAGAAAAGTGGGGGAGTGTTGGATCATTGTCAAAACATCTCAGCCTCATCGTTGAATTTGTACAGTCTATAGTGTTTTGGTTGTAAACACGTCTGTTGCATTGGCAGTGTATTTGGCCTGTTTGTTCCAGATGCCTCTGGCTGAGACGCGACTGTGTCTGTAATCCCGTGACCTACTTCTCATTGAGTTAGAGGCCTATGATCACGTGACTATAAAGACACGACCTGTCTGCGCTGTCTGAGCACTTTATACCTGAGCTTGATGCGAAATACATATTTAGTCCATAAACACTGTTTTAAACACCCATGCATTTAATATTTTCACACCATTAAATCGGTTCTGCAGAGGGTAAAGTATCACTGGAACGTGTCAGCAGCATTGACCGCTAGTCATTAGTGATGTGCTTTTTCTTTTCCCTGGAGATCTCTGTTGACGTCACAGGAGCGGCTGATAAAACTTCACTTCCTGTCTTGAGTGAATGATTGCTTTTGTTTCTTGTTGATGTTGCATACATTTATAGCTGTATCCAGCCCACAATAGAAAATGTGCTCAAGCGAACATGTTAAGGTGCAGTTTTATGATCCTGTACTGTACATACAAGCCTGTTTTCTGGAGGATTATACTGTTAGGTTTATTATAACACTGAAAAAACTTGCAGCAATGAGGTCTGAAATATCCGAGACCATCATGTGCAAATTAACATGTTTTATGGGCTGGATTATGGAAGCTATTTGATTTCAAGTCTGAAACATGTAGTGTTGCAATATTTTATAGTATTGTAAACTCATTTAAAGTACACATGTTTCTGATTAAAGTAAGCACATTGTATCTTGAATGATATGATGTACTGATAATCTAATTCAAATTTAATTTGTTTATTAAGGCAATTGCAGTTTTCGAATATTTTATATTTCAAATTATAAAATTAGCCAAACATCCTAGAGCACATTTATAGTTGTTATTTTTGTTGGGTAGTTTTAATTGAAATGTTTTATTTTTATGTTTTTTTTATTTTTGTTTATTGATTCATTAATTTATTTGCAGCTTGTTTTTGTCTCATTTGTATCTCCTGTTATCAGTAACAGCTGTGTATTATGTGAACTGTTTTCACTGAGGGGGCAGACAACAACAGCCACATGACTGCGTCCAAATGACGATGCACTCAAAAATCAATCTGGAAAGTTCAGCCCAGCCTGGAAAATCTTTTGAACTATCGTTCTTTTTCCACAAAACAATAACCTCGTCTGGATGCAGGAAACCCCTCTATGGCTGCTGTGTGCTCCCCACCTCTCAGACATGTACTGATTGTGGCCAAACAATCGTCAGACGCTGAGACCACAGGGGGGCCCACCTGGAAACAAACGTTTCTGCAATGAGCATGATTCCACTGGTTCATTTCACAAATGAGTGCCTTTACATGTAGAATTAATGTGACATTGCATAAGCTTCCAGTGGCTTTAAACACTGAATAGAACATATAACCCTGGCCCACAAAATCTTTTGCCAAAAATACATTGTACAGTATAGTTCAAAATTATCGATTTTTCTTTTATGACCAAATTATTAGGATATTAGGTAAAGATCATGTTCAAAGAAGATATTTTGAAAAGTTTTTAATGTAAATATATAAAAACCTATTTTTTGATTAGTAATAGGCATTTTCTTTTTCTCGGATTCCAGATTTTCAAATGATTGTATCTCAGCCAAATATAGTGTTATGATATACTGTGGGTACTGATATGTAAAAAGCTACACACACAAGTTTGGCCTTGGTCCAGGGACATCTCTGTCGCTGCACAAACATACACACCCACACTAAATATTGATCTATGTTTCGTTCACATACCAGCAGCACACTGTGTACAACACAACACAACATCTTTTGATTGGCTTTGTGCAGTAGCTCTGGCACTGTGATTGGCTGAGACACAGAGATCTGCTTACGGTCTGTAATGTTTGTCAGATGGTCCGGGAAACTCAGGAGAATTCCAGAACGGCATTGCATCTACAGTTTGTACTCTGTACCACCTCCCACACTTTGTTACTGAAACATGTTCCCGGACTGTTTTTAGCGCAGGCAGAAAAAACAGGAATTACTGTACAGACTCTGTGTACCAGTCTGCACCAGCTCAGCTTTCCCTGCGGTGTGAGACTCACTCAAACCAGATGCTCTGCAGCATGTGTCCTCTTCATTGCACTCACTGCATTTAAAAGAATATTCCCAGTTCATTAGGCTACAGGTCCAGTGTTATTGACAGCATCTGTAAAATTCTGTTGATTTTTTCATGGACAACAAGCAGCAATCATTATTACGGTAATACACCTGCAATTTACGTTGTAGGTGTATTACCGTAAACTATATTGCTGCTTGTTTTAAACTGTGGAGTCAATCAATATAATTCTGTTGTAATTATAGCATGCAACAGATGCTGCCCAAATAAATGACTAGCTCGGGAAGGTTAAATGATTGTAATGACATGAGAGTGAGTAAACTAACAAAAATGGCACTTTGTGGGTAAAACTTTGTAGAGCTGTTTTGGGCATTTTGAATGTTTTGATGTAAAAGTGCTGATGTGCTCACATTTCACAGCTTTTGCAAAAAGGTGCAATTTTAAAATGTGGCCAAGCATGTTGCTAGACCTGCGTTGCGTTTTTTCCCATTCCACTGCTCTGTTTGCGTTTCTTCAAATGCTAAAAAGGAAAAATGTTGTCAAAATGTTATTAAAAAAATATGAAATAAAGCAAGAAACACCAAGAAGCCAAGGTTTACAGTGAATTTATAACAGCTGAGAAGCGTTGTAAGGCACAATGAGGTTATTAGTTGTTATAAATTCACTGTAAACAACAGATTTACGGCATCCTTTGAGGTCCTCATAGAGGATTGACATCATCTCTTCTCAGGTGTTCGGTCATATCAGATCATTTAAGGGTTGGGTCCAGCTTGAAGCTTGTAAAATTCCTAGTTACCACAGGACAGAGACAGAGAACCAAATAGAGAAATAATTAGCATCGCTTCTGTTCCATCCAAGCAAAAACTATTTGTTCAACCCAAGCTAAATAATAATAATGTGCGGCAAAGAGAATGAAAAACGCACTCTGTGTGAACTTAGCCGTATTAAATGTAGACGTTTAGACATTATTTTGGCACAAACTGGTTTATTAGACAATTCCCTGACAGCATCTTGAGTAAATGCGTTTATGATGCATCCTGCACCTTGCATTACCGTTACCGAACAGCAGGTGGCGATACAAGACCAGGTTTGCGGCTGTTCCCGCGTCTGTCCTCTGTTGTTTAGTCTGCTGAGCAGGGCAGACGGCCAGGGGTGGCTGAGGTAAATTCCACTGCTGTTACATCAGGTCGCCAGCAGACTTTGACTCATCAAAACGGTCTGAGATTTTCAGGATCTCGTCTAGGAGCTTCTGCAGGAAACCGGCGGGCCTGGGCAGCCAGACAGCTGACTACTGTCTAGATTCCCAGCATACTGATGTATCTGGCTATCCCCAAATCTGATAAAAAAAGTACTGTTAGTAGATGAGTTTTGTTACAGAATGGAGTATTAACCATACAAGTACTGCTGTTATCATTAGTAAACTCATTCAGTGCACTAAAGAAAAAGATTGTATACACATCACTGATTTTTGACTTGTGTCCATTGATCGCCATGTTAATCTGTTCCAGCCATTTAGTTCCAAGCCGGAAGAGAGCGAGGTTTTGCATTGTCATTGTTTCTCCCGTTTCTCTGTGACTCAGCATTCCTTGTTTCATTTTACTTAAGCCATTTTCTAGCCTGTGTTGAGAAACAGCACAAGGACAAAAACACACTGTGAAACAACAACCATGTTGCCCCACTGCCTCCCTTCGCCTCTTCTCTGAAAGGCAAAGCAAAATGAGATCATGTTTTGATGGTGTTGAACTTGTTTTGATGGAGTTGCAGCTGAGCTGGGAAGTTGTTCCTGTTTTCAGCGGTCAAATAGAGAGACCACCCTCCCAGCTGATCACGTGTGGGCTTCTCAAAAACAAACCGTCCAGCAGGGCTAAAGGGGAGGGAGGGGACTTGTGTACAATTTGGACAAATGCCAGGGTTGATTTGCTGGGGATGTTTTTCTGTGCACATGGTAGATTGCAGAATGGTTGCCTCATGTGGTGCTTTCCCCACAAAAACGCATCTGTCACCTGCAGTGTGGTGTATTGCTCTAGTTCAGCCAGACAGAGACCACAATAAACAGCAGCTTGAATATGTATGTATGTATTTTGTAGGCATCTTTCCCACAGTACTGAGCAAGGACACAAACATGTCAGAAAGACAATATGAGGTTGGTATTTTACCGCCCTGTTGTGACATTTCCTACTGAAATGGGATATTCAAGAAGAAAAATATGAAGGGCAGAATTTGTTGTTAAGTTGCTTGTGGGAAACTACTGGCCTTTTGAGCACATTTCTCCACGTTTTTGATGGAGAGAATAGGGCACCTTGTCAAAATCACACACTTTTGAGGACATGGACTCTGTGGATGAAGTCAGCCAAGGTTGTACAGAAAACTGGAGTTTGTTTCTTACTTGAAAAATGTTGGTAACCAAACAATTGATGGTCCCCATTGATTTCCAGTATAAACTAACTTTTTTTTTATCTTTCAGAAAAAGAAAATCATACAGGTTCGGAATAACCTGAGGGCGAGAAAATGATGACAGAATGTTCATTTTTGGGTGAACTATTACTTTCAGGTCAATGACATGTGAGAGTCACAATAATGAACAATAGACAAATAGGCGACTAAAAATATAGTTTAAAACGCATGTGCCAAGTTATTAGAAATGTTATGTAAAGTGTATTCAAGGTTTTGGAAAAAATGTAGGCCTACAAGAAATATTTTACTCGAAGACGTAAAATGGTGTAACCATCCAGAAAAAAGCTAATCCTAAAATATGTATCATTATTTGCAAAAAACAAACAAACAAAATAAATAAATAACATAAAATGATATTTTCACAGTAAAAATATTAAATATTAACTACCAACATGGGCCCTCGCTATGATATAATGATATGTGAATATTAGATTAGCCACTTGGCTTCATTTTAATATCAGCATTTTCTATTTCTGAGGTAAAAAATGAAAAAACATGCTTATCATAGAAGAAATCAGAACACATTTTTACAACAATTTAGCAATTAATAAGTTTAAACAAATAAATCATGTATGTATTTTGTAATAAAATAATTGACATGACACAAAACAAAACACTGATGCATTAAATACTGCATTCTCTGATGACTTATGTGCAGTAAGATCTAGAAAGTGTATTAAGAAAGTGAATCAGTTATGATTTCATTTTAACTTGAAAAAGTGCTTTTCATTTTGCAAGTTTTCTTGTCATCTTTCTCATCTGAAGGAGGAGTGATCTGTCCTCACACTTTCGTTTTCTCATGTCTGCATCACAGTGTCTCGTACCCATGTGCACCCCCTCCCACACTGCAACCTACGTGTGTGTGTGTGTGTGTGTGTGTGATGGATGTTTTGCGGTCTAACCTTTAGTGAGGTCTCTGCTCCTGCGAGGGAAACAAGGGAGATTACTCGTTTGACCTTTCACTATTGACAGCATGTGAATCATCATCTCGATAAGTTGCTCTGGGCTACTGGATTGGGACTGCTTCATCTCGATACTTAAAAAAAAAAAATATTGCAGAAGTCATATTTATCACGAGGTCACTATCGCAAGAAAACTGAACGAAAATGTCATATTAGCATCTCTAGAATAAGAGCAAGTAAAATGATACAGAGTTACGCAATTATTGGCACGCTAAATTCTACTTAAAAAACACATTAATAAAGTGCACTGAACGTTTTAATATTACATTAGATCTGCCAAATGCATTATTAAAAATTATCGCAGATTTTTCATTTAGTGTTTTTGAAAGAAGAATATTTTAAAATGTAATTTATTCCTGTGCAAAGCTGATTTTTTTTTGCATTATTAGTGTCACATTATTCTTCAGAAATAGTTCTAATATGCTGGGTTTCTGCCCAAGGTGTTGAAAAGGTGTTTAATATTTTTGTACATGCCTTCACTGTCGCTTTTGCTCAATTAATAAATGCATCCTTGCTAAGCGTACAGTTATCACTGTTATTTTTGCCCAAACTTCCCAGCAGTGGGGAATATTAATAGACATTTTGCAGGCACAACCAGTAATGTCCAGCACATTCTCAAACATGAGAATCTGTTTCAGCAAGCTGCTTTGCATACTTCATATGACATGTCATATTGTCCATGCAGCGAGGCGTATGCACAACAACAGCTCGGGAAGGTAGAGGCACATTACTGACATTCCTCCTCATAATAAATTTCAGTTACAGAACACTCCGCTCTATCCAACCCCAAAGCGTCCCACCTCCGGATGTGTTACTGAACGCTCTGCTCTCCCCCTCCGGCAGACATACTTTGTTATTGTTCGCTTCGAAAATGTAGACTAATAGTTTGGGAATGCAGCTGCATCCTCCCTGAATAGAAATGTGAGGTATGTGGAGAAAGCAGGAGAATATTTTGGCACAATATTCATGGAAAGAATGAACAACAGGTTTCAGGGTATGTTGAATGTTGGATATTGGACTAATAGAATTTAGGGAGAGATTTTTAGGATCGGGGTCAGAGAGACTTTGCAAAGATTTTTGTCTAGACTGGGAATGATGAAGCAGCTGAACGGAGAGCGACACTGAGACATGCTGTCTGTACAATCACACACACCCCGCTCTGTGTAAGTGTGTGTCTGTCCATACAGTTACTCTAACCAGAAGAGGCTGGACTTGGATCTTATTGTCCACCCTTCGGTCCTTCCTGTTTCTCATAAAAATGCTGCTTCCCGTGAATGATGACACATCAGAAACAAGGAAACGAAAAACTCTTTTGAATTTAAGAATGCTTGTGTTGAATAAGAACTGATGCTAGATCAGATCTGAGCTACTTTCTAACTAAAAATAGTTTCTCTTAAAATTCAACTGAACTTGATATGACCATGGTAACCTCTCACCTTCTTTCCCCTCCATGACTGATTTGCAGTAAACTCTTTTAAACATTAATAGCCAGTGAATAGGTCTCAGTTATTTGCAAAACATTACTCTGTTGCAAATATTGCAGTGACTAACAATGATATGTGTCATGACTAGCAGAATTGTCTACAGTATCTCATCACCAGCAGGCATGTAAATCATATGTAAATCTATACAGAACAAATGCCCAGGTCTTGCTCAGATTCTCGCTCGTTCTTTTCAGAGAAGGCTCGTTGGGTGTCTTCGGGTCACTGGCTCTGGTTTGAGACAGCAGACAGCAGAAAGAGCCTCATAAACTCAGTGTGTTTCAGCTGTGTGTGTTCTCAGGCCACAGTCAGGGCAAACATTCCCACACTTCTCACTGAGCCTTTGTCACCTCTGTAAACTCTCAACCTCTTCCTCCTGCTGTCTCTCAGTTTCAGTTACTCAGTACTGAATGATGTTTTTGTTTTTTTTGTATGATACTGACACAACATCAAATTAATAATATATGCATACATTTTTAAACATTTTTTAGCTTTTGAATACATACATTTTTTTTACTGTTGCTGAGCTAAATTGCTTGAGGGAAATCGTCTTGTGTTACGTATTATAACAATAAGCCAACATTTAAGGACTAATTTAAAACAACTGACAAACTTGGAGCTGTTCTGAGAAAAGCACATGAAATCTGAAACAGTTGAAATGCAAAACTTGCATCTCTTGCACCTTCATTAATCAAACTCTCAGAGACTCTCTCATGACCTGCGGTGGAGGTGTCAACAACTCGGGATCTGGACCCCCAGTGAGGAGGCTTTCTTCCCGCTCAGACAGACTGATAGATCTTACACCTTCCACACACAGCCACCGCCACCTTTAGCTCCCACCAATCCACTTCGTCTGATCCCTGGCTGCAGTACGAGTGACAAGATGCGCTAGCTGAGGTGAGAACTCCATAATGACTTGAAGCCTCCCTCTTAACGATGAGAATCCCTGTGGAGAGAGATAATGAAACAAAACATAGACTAACACTTACTTACTTACAAGCGTTCATACTGCTTTCTCATTTGCTTTTTGGGCATTTAATGTTCTCAAATCCCTAGTACAAAATCTGATTTATTATTTCTGAAAATGTTTTCCTGTTGTTTCAGAATGTTAAGAGAATATTCAAAAGTAACGCTCCAAAATGAAAACAGGAATGTTTCTTAAAGTTTCAAGCTTTGAGGGGCAGTTTCCAGAACAGGGTTTAAGACTAGTCCTAGATTAAAATAGATGTTAAGAGCTGTCTAAACAGTAAAAAGCTTGCACTGAGATATTTTAAAATACATTATTGCCATTGTTTGGTCTTAAAATGCTCACAGATAATGCATTTTTGTAAGACATGTTTCTAAATATTCTTACATGTCCTAAAATAGCAAAGGTCTAGTCCTGGCTTAATCTAATTCCTATCCGGGAAACTGGCCCTGAATGTTCAGATAACATTCAGAATTTTAAAAACTTTTGTTAGCTAAGTGAGAATTTTCTGTCGTTAAGTCCATTTGCTTTATAATAAGGATATTTAAGTCGTATAGAATTATATGAAAGACTACTTGGCCTACCAGGTTCTCTGTTAGAATATGTGATTGTATGACTTAAAAAAAAGATTTTTTTAACATTCTTTTTTATTTGTTGATTATAACATTGTGAAAAATTTGAACGATTTTCTCTCGAAGTAGCAACAGTCTCATATAAAAACGAACCCTGACTACGTTGGTCCAAAGTGCAAAACGTAGAGGGGTTACAATAACAGCCCTTGAATTGTATGACTGTTATGTTTTTTGTTTACGTTTTTGCAATAAATACCTGTGACTGCGCTTATGTTGTCTGTGTGTGTTTTATATTGTTCAGAAGTGGGTAGGTTTAGGGTAAAGGTGGGGCTAGGTGCTACAGTGAAAGTATACATTTTATATCAAATG
>JAUMHP010000060.1:16634585-16648444 GCA_032361065.1 Enteromius trimaculatus
GGATTTTTATTTGTATGCAGCAGATGTAGAGCACTGGAAAGAAACTTTTGAAATATGGAACAGTGACCCTGCTCTTTAATTGACTTGACACCTTTGCTAGCATTAGGCTATTTTCATAGAATCACTTATTTGCAAAGGATCCAGTTTTTTGATGCAATGACAGCTCTGCAAAAAAATCTATTTCCTCAGGTTTCAAAGTTATTGAAAAGCAAAAATTATGCCACATTGTAAGTTGCAGCATGAGATGTAAGCTCATATTTATGGGAAAATTGTAATTTTGAAATAATTAAATAATCTTTAATTGCAATGATTGCAATTTGTTATCTCCCAACTGCAATTTTAAAATTGAGATGTAAAATCATAATTACATAAAAAAAAAATGAATTCAGTTCTTCTATTTCATTATTCAAGATCATAAAATTTTGATTTTGAAAATTGATTGTTAATTATTAAACTATTTTACTTTATAAACTGATTTTCCTAAATCACAATATAAGTTTTAGCTTGTTTAAATACTTAAAAAAATAAATAAAACATCAGTTATTTTTTTATATCTCACAATTATGATTGCAACATCAACACAATATTTTTTTTATAATTTTAATAAATAAATAAATTAATTAATTAATTTAATTAAAAATTGTACCATGAATGAATCAGTCACACTCGACGTTGCTTCTCCACTGCTAACTTTATGCATATCACCTTTTGATAACAATTAACAATAAAAAAATATTTCAAAACAGTGTGGTTTACATTTTCTTCTTGATTCACAGTTGATGAGCCTTTGGTTATCTATGAATCAACAATACCTTTCATGGCATTTCAGCATTATCTGACAACCTAGTTGTTCATTTTTGCAAAGTATTCTTTCCAACGAATTAATACCACTATACACTGCTTAAATGTCTCAAACAATAAGTCATAAACACGAAACAGACAGAATTAAATGTTAATTAACATACAATCTAAATAGACATAACTCATTACCCAACATGCACCGTCCAAACTCCTGCACCTCGCGTTTTTAGCCATTTTAATCAACATTCGCTTTACAACATTCACTTTTTTTTTCAGTTTCTCATGTCTACGACTTACATCTTACATTTCCTTATTATCTAAAAGCAGTTTTCACATGCTATGTGCTTTTACAGTACAAAACCCACACAATTTTGTTATTGCATAACCGTAATTAATCAGCTTAGAAAAGAAGTTCCACTGCTTCTGAAGTTAGGTTTTTGTTAAGCACCTTGTTTTCCCCTGACGTTCACTGACACAACATCAGATGACATTTTCATTATTACGGTAACTTGGGGGCCCGGTCATTTGAAACATCTCATATCAAGAGTAAATCTGAAAGCATCACTGAAAACAGACTATCAGCTTTAAAAAACTGAAAGTCATAGATTTTTCAGTCTTACACATCAAAAAACCTGATGACAGAAAATGTCCATTCTGTGCAGCGCTCAGGGGCTTTTCGTTATCTTGGAAGACTCTCTTCTACAATCTCAACATCACTCATTAGAATTGTAAAGGGAACTTCCATTCAGGAGGGAGAGATTCAATTACAGATTATTTTTTGTATTTTACCAGTGCTGCATATTTAGTGCATAAAATCTCATGCAATTTGCTAATTAATTGGATGATTTTAATAAAATAGCCCTGATTATTTGCATATTTAATTCTTGTGGTGCTGTATTTTTTTTTTTTTTTTTCAGAACATTGCATGCAGTGTTTTTTTTATCAGTTTTATATTGTCAGTTTAGCACAAGTTTTGTATTTGATTTTGGAACTGATTAATTATAGACGTCATTTCTTGGTGAAATTATCCACAAATAAACCTGTTTCACTCATAAACTCAGATTAATGAGGAATACAAATAATTGTAAAACCCGTACTAATCTGACAAGTTGACGAAGAGATTACATGACATAATGAGAGATTTACAAGAGCAGCATTTAAGCTCGTAAACAAAACAAATGCAAAATGCACAGGTGCTGCTGATTGACAGCTCTTTCTCGGACATCAGTTGATTTCAGTATGAATGACTTCAGGGTGAATACTTCAGTCGCAAGATATTATCATCACTGCAAGTGAAAATAAAATGCAAATTAATACCAGGGATTCAAAACAGGCATGTGTTCGCACAGTGCAAAACCCACTGACCCAGTGTTCCATATACTGTATGCAGCTGTGTATCCAAACACTTGACAACTGGCATGTCTGCAACACTTCTAAGTTTACAGGTTTTTATCGCCAGTTGCTAAGTGCAGCGAAAAAGACCAAATTTCGGCATTTACACAGACAGGTAATCTCTTGTATTTGCCTTGCAGGCTAACTGGTAATTTTCACTTTCTTCCTTATTGTTTATTTTCCCTCACTCTTTCCCACCACCTGCCAACTCATAATGGTTTAAGGATAATTGAGTAAGTGCAGCCCTCCTTCCGTCCATCTGTTTCCCTCTATTTTACTCTTTTTCCCTCCAAGACACAGTTCAGGTTACCGAGTTAAACATCTTTTTCTTGAGTAGAAGGCTGTTTCCTTCAGAGCGATTTATCTGGTTGGAAAATAACATTCAGACCTTTGTAACAGCGATATTAGTAAACTCAATTTATCACAGCAGGTGCATTCGGCAGAACATTATCATGATTCACGCTTATATTATTGCTAACTGGGAAGTTTTAATTGGGAACTTTTCTGCCCCTCAGTGACATCTTTTCAGAGTGCAGTCGGTGATGATTCAGCGAGGACGAGTAATTCAGGCCGCCACTCGCTGTAGGAACTAATGAAGTTTATCTTTGAAGTATTGCCTTAATGTGCAATTATTTTCCCCATGTTTGAAATTTGCAGAACGATTCATCTGAGTGATCATTTCAATTTGACTAACATTTGCATATTTTTATCCCTTATATCAAAAGTGCCATATTTTTGACCTTTAAAAATGTACAGTAGTCTGACAGTCTAAGACTAAATTTGTTGTCAGTTCACCTTTTAGTATAAATCACGTATAATCTATACGGCATTCTGATAGTGACAGGCTCATTTACAGAATTTATGCAGTGTGCAAACCTAAACTAAACAACTAATTATTTATGATGCATTTAAGTGTATTGTATCAGAGTTGTCTCTTATGCGCATTGCAAGAAATTACAGGGTATATTTTGCCTCATTAGTGTTGCCAAATTAATAAATTCAAATCCAAATGCTATATCTTGGAAATAAACCACGTATGCAATTATAGTGACCTGCACCTTCCCACATAGTTAAATCCATAAACTGGATGGCTTTATGATCCGAGCCCAAACAACAAGCCCGAAGATGCTTAATAAGTGTCGGTTATAATAAGTGGACATGGCAACCCTTCAAGAGCGTGCTCTGCCAAGTAGCCTTCCAAAACCGTAACAGCTCTGATGGAGATTTTGTTAAAGCCATCAAACATGACAAGTCTTTGTTTGCTGTATTATTACTTTAGTCAAAAGTAGTGCAAATTTAACTGCAGTTGTCAAATATCTTCACAGGGTCTGTTGTTTCAACTCGGTATTCTTTTGTTATTTTACTGTCTACATTCATTCACGTTTGTTTCTGGGAGTACAAGTGGTCTCACAGATGTGAGTCATACTCACTCCAGGCGAACAATAAAACAACACTCAAACACATTCACGCATGCAGTGATGACATCAGAGCGGGCCTGCTGACCTCATCACTGCAGGTCTCATGAGAGGTGGGTTGATTGTGTGTGTGTCAGGCTCTAAGATGGAGTAGGAGGGTGTATGACACCCCCTTACACTCCCCACCCTTCCTTACCCCGAGGCTCTTTTATAGGACCCATCTTTGGAGTACATCGGGGCTCCACATGTTCAAATAGACAAACTGTTGATAAGCTGCACATAGAAGTCCTATTAAATCTCAGCGTGTAAATGCAGCTATAACAGAACCCTGGTGCCTGGCTAATTGCAGTGTTATATCAGAAAGTCATACTGCTGACAATTATTGACAAACTGCACCAGAGAGCATGGTAATGACTGGGACATTTAGGTTGGCTCATGGGCCTCAGCCCTCCAATTCAGCCAAGAAACTCCTTTGATTTGCCACATCGGTAAGAGATGAGCTTTAATTAGCATGTTAATGGCACAGCTGACTGAACTGTGATAACAGACTAAGGTTATATTCTCTCTGTAACCCTGACAATAAAATAGAACAAAACCTAGAGTGGTTTCCACAGCAACAGCCCTCCTTAAGTTTTATTGATGGTGTGCATGTTTGGTAAAACTTGCAGAGATAACAGTAGCTATTCACAGCTGCACATACACGGACACATAAACATGAATATGCATTCTCTGTAGACATTCTATAGGCACAGGTCATGTATTTGAACGCGGAGTTGCATGTAATCGCAAATGCATGCGTTTACAATTCAATCATATATGGTTTTAAGCAAATGCCAAAAAACTTTCCTTTTCTTTACTTAGCAACTGACCTTTATCTGACGCGCATTTTCTCTAACGTATTTCTAAAGAAATTCTGTATGTTTGCATAGTTTGACCTGCAATAATCCTAGAAGTATATACACATTTTATTATTATTAGAATAAACTTTATCCCAGTTGGCAGAAATTATATGAAATGCAAGTCTTTAGTGCAGTTAACCATGGGTAAGTTAACCAGTGTGATAAATTGTCTGTATTCATTCGTTTATTTTCGATTTATGGATGTGCTGCAGGCATCATATCATGTTTGTGCAAAATTTGACAAATTTTTGAAGTCAACATATGTAACCAGGACCACAAAACCAGTCTTTTTCTTTTTTTTTTTTAACTGAGATAGCATCATATGAAAAAATAACTTTGATGCATTGATGTACAGTTTGTTAGGATAGGACGACAGGTCGATCTATACAACTAATCTGTTAAATATTTAAAAACTTTTTTCTAATGAAGCAATGCATGTTAATAAAAAAAATAAGTTTTGATGTATTAACGTTAGGACATTTCTTAATGGAACATGAAGTTTCCTTAATTATTTTGGCATAAAAAAAAAATAATAATAATAAAAAAATAGACCCATACTGTATTGGCGGCTATTGCTACAAATGTGCTACTTATGACTGTTTTTATGGTATCACTAAGTCCTTTCTCAGTGTCTAACAGTGAGCATTGCGTGCATTGGACGCATCTATGGTCAGTTATATTTTCACTGTCGTAAAGACTGAGGTAAACAATGTGTCAGTGTGTTAAGTTCACTGTCCAGCCCACGTGTTGCGTAGCGGAGAATCTCGCCGCGTCTAGTGTGGGCGTAGGCTGTGACAGTGACGCTTGATCGCTGCTGAGGGGGATTGCCTCCCGAGTGGGCGGGAAACTGAGACCGCGAAAAAGCAAACAGCCAAGCGCGCTCTGTAGCGGAACATTCTCGTGCGGTTACCATGACGCTGAGAGTGGGTTCACGCCGCTCTGTCGCGCTGCTCTGACCTCTGGGTTGGTATTTGTTTGAGGTAAAGGGAGCGATTCCAGAGGTTTGTGTATGTCTGTGTTGTGGGTGCGAGGGTACTAGCCGATGTTCATGATTATGGTTGTGCTGTACTCGTGACGTATAACTTACCTGACACAAGGCGAAAGATTTTCCCTGAGACAGATACTTTCAGTCAGTTATAATGGCCCACTGGTTGTCACTGAATTTAATTCCATTTTTAATGTTGTGTTTAATATAAACATTTGACGTTTCAATACCATAATCATAAAGTATAATGTTATTATATTTCAGTTTGCTTTAAACATGTTGACTCTAAGGCTAGAATACACTACACAACCTAACATATTTAATGAACGATGTTAATGCTGAAGACTAAAGACTTATTGACTTTGTAAATAGAGAGAGCAAAACATCTTTTTCTAGGTGTGACATGAAAACAATGTGTGTTCTAAAATCAGTTCAAAATATCAGTATTTTTTTTTAATCTCAGATGACTGGGTGGAATTATAGACTGAAATAATAGTAATAATAAAAAATAATAATAAGACCTTCAGCAACTAGTATCAATTTCTTCAAACTATAAATTTGTGTATACCCAAAGCATAAAAGTAATTTGCAATCTGCCGTCGCTAATTATGATACCAAACATCTGATAGATAATACACATAACCTCATTAGCATTTTTGATATACCATTATTCCAACAATTCATAACGAAGCAATGCATGAAATTGTGCTTGCGAAGAGTATTTTGGAAGCAATATTAGGTAGATTCTCAGCAATGTAGTGTATCTGGTTCTGTATGCCCAAATTTACAGTAGCCTACATGTTTAATTTTCTGCCAGAACTGTTCTGTATATGTATGCATTCTAAAAGTGCAACTCTCGATATTGTTATTTAGTTGTTGCCTTTCTATTGCTTATGGCCTGAATATGGCACTAAATTTGTTACTTTTAGTTCAGAATTTCCAGTATATGTTGTCAAACTGCATATCTGCAACTTTTTATAGACAAAATTTCATATATCAAATATAAATGGCATATAGTAAACTAACCTACACTAAACCATTCCTTTATGCTGTAAAATAACCAAAGAGATTACAGGAAAACCTGTTTTTTTTTTTAAAAAAGACAGCTTTTTTATTGTAGGTATATATTATACTGTAAGTTTAAAGCAGCAGCTGTGTTTAGTTTGCATCAGTCTTATTTACCAGAATGTATATTATGAACCTGTTAGCAATTGAACTTGCTTGCACAATATTGTTGCAATAAATGCCAGTAATCCGATTACAGCGTTTGTTAGCATAGCGATTAAAAGGGCACCTCTTGCTTGCTTGCTTCACATTTAACTGATCAATAAATGCCCTAATGACACAGAAGAGAGCGCATTTTGTTAGACAGAAAAACAGAGCAGAAGGGAGGGGGGAGTGAAGATATTTCGAGATTGTACTGGAAGTCATGTGGTATTTCCACTAGAGGACCCCCTACTTCCTGGTTTCTGCTGAAGCCCCGCCTTTGCCCTAATATGGTCAATGTTACGAGTAACATGTATGTTGCGTCACTGATGAAATTATGCAGCTCCTTCCTTCCCACCCTCTCCCCAGCTCCTATTCACACTGTTTTTGTTCTCAGAGCATTTGGCTGTCCTCTTATGTACTGCCTTTACAAGCGACTGCTTGTTTTTTCGTACAGGCCGTCCTGCCCTTGCATATTACTTAACACATTTTTAAAAAAGTGCTGTTGTTAGGAGAATTCAAATATAGACGTAATACAAAAAAACAAACACAAACTTTCACTTGAATATATATAAGAAACACACTGCAGTAGTGTAAGGGGACGGTTTTTTTTTTTGTTTTTTTCTCATGACAGGTCACCAGAGTTAACCCTGAAGGGCTGGTTTTTATATTTGCATAAAAATGTGAAATAGAGAATCTTGTTGCACATGGGGAATTTCTTGCATGGCCAATGCAAATTTAACTGCTTTATTTTTAGCTCATTTTTTTAAATTCATGTATTTAGTTGCACAATTGCACATGGAGTAGCTAGTCGTAAGAAATGTACAATAATATTTCACATCCAGTGATTGCATTGAAAATTATATGCATATTTTACAGGCATGCCTTTTATATATAGCTACATTAAAATATAATCAATAGTGTTGATGTAGTCACACATGCCTTTCGACAAATGAGCAAAAAAGATGAGTAGGGATGAGTAATTCATGTCAAATATGAAGATTAGTCAACAATCTGTTTTCTGTAATTCATCTCTGGTGTTTTCCACTATGCTCTTTTGGGCGAGAGTTTTAGAAAATCACAAATGTGCCGATCTTAAAATGTATGCTTGTGGCTTGTCGGAGAACTCTGGACTTTGGTTATAAGCCAGGCTACCGCATCACAGTCTGAGCTCCATCGATGTTTTTGTGCGTAATCTGCTTGAAACACTCCTCACCTACACTGCCCATCAGCATCGCCCACTTGCTGAGTGGGACTCTAGGATGGCTCTTGTGGTTCCGGTATAAGAGACCTTTAAAAGCCTACAATGTATGCAAACACTCATACACAAACACTGGGTTTCCAGGTATCTCATTTGCACAGCTGATGTTTGTTTTCTGATTCATATTAGATACAAGGGATTGCCTGGATGAATATGAAAATGAGATACAAGAGGAAGAAGCTTTTATGGTGAGTGAGGTTTTATTGGTCTGTGTTAACTCTATTTAGTGGCCGTCTGCAGCCCCAGAGATGTAGTAAACAGTGCATGATGCTTAACAGCTTCCAGTGAATTGAACTCTAAGGGTCAAGCTGCTTGTCACCCCTGCTGCTGCATTGCACCCAGATCAAGCAGCCGAAGTTCACGCAATGTCACCTTTTACCCCTTTTAATGACCCTTCTAAGTGCAGCCAACTATTACCCAATGGTTCACATGGTATATTTTCCGTACCAACATGAAATGAAAACACAAGACTGATCCTGTCTGTATCAGATACATCAATGATTACAAATACATCCAAGGCGTATCTTTACATTGAGAAAATAATCATCCAGTTAGTAAAAAGCCCTTCTGTAAAGATACCTGCAAGGCTTTTCATGTGGAGGTCAAAGCACTGTGATACCTTTGCTAAGACTTTGTATGTCGTATGTTGAAGTTCATCAAACGTTCGTAGTCATCAGATGAATATGACCAGGGTAGATGCTCTAAATGTTACTCCTTTTACCTCTAGGCATTCTTAAAGGGGTAGTAACATTTAATAAGGGCTTGTCCGGGATTGGTGTCTCTGATTAAAGTTACAGCAGTTGCAACTCTTTCATGGCTTTGTGGGTTTTTGTAAACTCCAATGTGATTATCTGCAGTAGTTCGTACAATTTTGAGATTATAGACAATGAAAAGATAAGTGAAGAGATTTGTTTTCAGAGTTATGCCCTGCTGGCATCTCTAGATCTTAGAGAGTCACTGTCTCTCACCTCCTCCCATTCCACCTGTGCTGGGTGTCCGGAGAGTGTGTCAGCAGCGCTGGGCGCTATGCCCGGGTCAACACTTCGCAATATTACAGACTGAGTGTTCTCAGAGTGCAGCTCAAATAACTGCTGCATGGTAGATCTGTCTGCATGAGCTGAGCTTGTTTGAAGAATTAGATCATTGGTCCACCAGCAACAGTTTGATGCTTTGCAAAGATTTGCGTAGAACTATCTTAATGTGATTAAGAAAACACTAAAAACACTGAAATTATTTGCTTTCCTTTGAAGAACATTTCTCAGAGGAGGAAGATCTCACAGTGCTCCACATGAAGCCATATGCAAATTCCCTGCTCAAGGGGATATTTTCTTCTTCAAAAGAAGTCACCAAAGTTTGTCCCAAAGGATAAGAATTTGCATAAAAGTGTGGGATAGATATTTGCATAGAAAATCCTTTTTTTTTTTCTACAGTTCACAAGTACACATGGGGAAATTTAGTTATGTAGTTATTCAAATTAACAATGGGTCAAGTTTAAAAAAGCCTGACCCATCAATCACAGTTTTGTTTTTTTTACAAAAAAATTAATAATGGGAGATATATTTCCACACACTTTTTAAAATGTATCTCCAGGATTCATTAGAATCAAACTATAATAGGTTTTCAGCATAAGCAGATTTTTGGTAAATGCAGCACAACACATCATGATAAACCAGTCCATTAGAAATCAGACTGGGAACTGCATGCACCAGCATGTTCTTCCAGCCTCTGTTCTCACACTTTTATGGAAGTACATTTTCACACACTCATTTTTTTTTTTTCTCCATAGGGAACAAAGCTTTCCCTGAATCCCAGTATTCTCTTTCTAGGCGGGGGCATGTAGTTTCTGCCTGCGGGCGAGAGTTCTTCATCAACCTGAGCTGCTTTCTTTCTCTGCCTGGCCTGCTTGACCCGTTTCTCTTGCTGCAGTCCCGGAGGAACTTGTTCCTGTTTGTGAAGTCCTGTGAGTAGTTGAGGACTTATGCATGTGTGTGTGTGAGAGGAAAAAGAATGCATCTCATTCCTGCTGTAACAGACAGAAAGTTCCATGTCTGTTTAACTCAGCAGGCCTGTTCTGTTACCCTACTTTAAACAAAACTGCTGTCATTATTTATAATGGAAATTAATGCTTAGATATGCTTGGTATTTGTGCCTCTTTCCAACACACAATGTACAATTCAGGTGCAGTTTCTGTAAATGTGCCTTTTATGGAATGTTGTTTATGGAAAATGTGAGTGCTGCTTTCCAGTGCAAAAAAGAGTTGAGACCACAATGCTAGGGTGTTCTGGTTGTTAAGCGAATTATCTATGTCAAAATAACCCAAGTCAGCACAGATAGCCTTGTGGGCAGCAAACTAACATACAGCATGCACTACAGGCATCCCAAGTTCAAATCCAAACTCTAGGCCCTTTCCCGTCTCGCCCCATATCTCTCTCCTACTTCACTTGCTGTCACTTCTAATCTGTCCATCCTAATATATAGGCTTTCCAAATCTAAAATCTAAATTATTCAGTGTTTCTAAGTAGTACATAAATACAACTTGAGAAGCGTTCACGTCTAATTTATGATTTAACATTTGTAAACATAAATTCCCATCATATTTACAGTAATTATGATAGCATTTGAAGGCAGCATTATTCAGGTGCTTCAATATGGTTAATTCATTCGTTTATTTTTATAGCCTGACATGCAACATTCGTAAAGTTGTGGTAACATTATTGCAAAATATTGCTGTCAAAAAATGTCCACGCACAAAGGAACAGGCAGCTTTTTGTAGAAAATGCAAAATATGCAAGGGAACATTTTTCATTCTCAAACTAAGTTTCTGATTGCACAAAATCCTGTTGCAATAATTGGATTTGGATTGAATTGTCCAGAGAAATTGTAAATGTGACCTTCCCTTGATAACCTTACAGGATTTAATGTATAATGTCTGTAGCATAACAAAAAAAAGTGGAATATTTTGGCTTAGGGGTTTAGATGTCTTAGAGGCCTTTTTAATACGTTTCATTGCTCAGAGATGTCTTAAACTTGTTTATTTTTAACATGTTGTCTAAAGTCAGAGGTTTAAGGTAAGTATTGCTTATAAAAAGATGAAACCTCTGAACGGAGAAAAGGTACTCAGCAAATTATTGCCTTTGTAATATCAACAGCAGGTCAAACTGAACATCAGAAACCCCTTTTCTTTATCAAAATTTCCATTTGAAAAAACAAAGCTCTACACTCAGTCCAAAATATACAAAAAGAGATTAAAATACTCATTTCTGGTTTAAGGTCGGTGCTGTCCAAGCTGCTTATTTCTGAATCATTCGCTTTCATCTGTGTTTCCTGTTTTGAGTGAGGCTGTGTTGCATTTGCAGGTGGTGGGAAATCTCACACGCTCTCTTTACACCCACTTTGTGCCCCTCAAAAAACACAGTAGAAGCAAAAACATCTGCTGAAGTCTGTGGGAGAACAATGAATTAAAACTCAAAGCCCAGAGCCCAAAACAAATATACAATCTTAGGGTATTTCAGGGTCTTTCCTTCCCTGTTGGTGCATGAAACTGCTGTCAGCCACTCTGTGTGTGAAGACCGTGAGAGCTGAAATTATACAAGAGCTCACATGACTCAAGCTGTGTGAAGGTGCTGCTGGAAAACAAGCATGGGCCTGATGGCTGTGCTTCAGTAGGATCTGATCACCACCTTTTAGATCATGGTTGTGCCAATGATGAAGGCTGAAGATGCCTGTCTCAAATCTCAAAATCCCTAAACCCTCACAGTCTTCTTCTGAGTCTGACTTTTCTGATGTAATGGCACTTTGACTGTCAGGTAGAAGTCTGTTGCAGTCATGGTCTACGGCAGTTGTTTTCAGTCCACATTTTGTTTGTCTCCCTGGTTTAACACACCTGATTCAGATCATCAGTTCATTAGCAGAGAGCTCCATGTATTCAAAATTCCATGTATTATTAAAAATTACTAATATGACATAGAATTTAGGATGGATTGTATGCACCTTGGGATGCAGGCTGTGTGTGTGTCAGATAAAGAAAAACATACAAAATGTGCAGAGCACATTGATTGAAAGATTGGGGCCTGAGTCTAGTAAAGACCTTGAATGACTTCCTTAAGGTGTGTACTTTGGAACTAAACTCAGCAGGACATTGGCCCTCCAGGAACAGGTTTGGACACCCCTCTTATTAAGAGAACGGGGACTGGAGGACTACCTTCCTGTGGAGTTCACCTCCTGTACAGGTGTGTACCCATAGAGTTTGCTGTTTGCAAGCTTAAAATACGTCAAAAACTTTGGACCAGAATGTATTTGATAGGCCATGGCTTTTCTGCTAAACTTTGACCTGGAATTCATTTCTAAGGCCATGAAGGGCGGCCTACTAAATCTAGTAGAAAAATCCAAATTACTCATTCTTCCCTGAGGCTGTGAAGAGTTGGTAGGGCCAACTCAGCAGGAAGTTGAGATGCTGGGTATTTAACTTCTCACAAACACCTTTGTGTGCACCAACTCCCTTCATTTTTCAAATACTTATGTAAATTAGGCTAATGAGAAAATGGTTAGTGAGCTGCTAGCTTTTGAGGATCTGAGTGTGTTTGTGATTAACCGGCCCTGCTGAATGTTTAACAAACTGCTCTGATTTAACAGCTTCCATTGGACTGGCACCATTGTCACCCAAACCTGATCCCTACCCTCCAGCCCTGGATTTAACATCTGATGTCTCATCCCCAAGATGATTTAGGATCCAGATAAACCTATTTAAGACCTTAGTCATGGTGTCACCTATAAACAGGTTTGAGGGCAGGTCAAAAGGATATTTTATCCCACTTAAGCACTGAACTTTAAGTTGAGAGTTAGTATTCTTTCAATTGTGACCTAATTTGCTTTGAGAGTTTGTATAGCGGCCAGTCCACCTGAATACATGTATCCTGATGCAGCTTGCTTTTTTAGCCTGCTTGAAATGTCCTCATCTCCTCAACACTGCTTTTCAGTTAGTAATAATCTCCTCAGGAGCCCTGCTTCAAAACCCAGCAGAAATATTTAATTTAATTTCTCCTCAGAGTCAGCTTTGATGTGGCATTAATGTCCTCAGTTAACTCTTAAAGTCTTGAGAAGGACAGCATGTGTACTTATTAAGAACCTGATGGGTTTCTAATGGGAATCTGATCTGATGCAAGCATTTCAGGACACAGATGTTCCTGCAGGACCAACCTTCAGCTTCCATCACCATGATGACCTAATTTCCAATTCAATTAGATTTGGTTGGCATACAGTAAATAAAAGTGTCAAGCCCTTTTTTAGTATTTCCTCTGGCTGGCACTTTATTAAGAGTTTGCCATTGTCATCCAGCTGAATCCCTGTTGTTTATTTTGAAGGAGAGATAGTGTAGTTGTGCACAGCTGAAATATCATCCAGGCTGCGCCTCTAATGACACAGCACTTCAGAGAGCTGTTATACGGTGACCTCACTACCACTGTGTAAGTGAGATGGAATATTAATGATGGTGCTGCACCAGCACCTTTGTTTTCAACTCTTCTCACGGTAGAGTGCTTGCGCAGGCCACTGGCTGTGTTTGTGTTTGGTTTGTGACGTCTGTTGAAGGGGTAACGTGCTGGGGGTCTGTTGTATAAACATTGCATTGAACATGATGTGCACCGGGCCCAAAGGTGATGTCAAGAAGAAACTGGGAATCAAATTTCTATCAATAAATGCCTACGCAGATCATACACATGCAAACATACTGTACGTGCATATGGGTAAGTGCACTTTTAAGTACAGATATCTAAGTTATATACCAGGAATATTGCAAGGAGGTCCAGGAGTAATGTAGACTGGCATCGTTTTAGAACTTTGAGAAATAAATGTACCTCAGCCATTCGTGCCTCTAAATCAAATTATTATCTTAATGCAACTTC